>CM053275.1:79485227-79884849 GCA_028583415.1 Protea cynaroides
GGTTGAGGTGTTTGAGGTCTTTGGGTGGTTATCCACCGGTGCTGCACTTGTTTGTCCAAGTCTGCATTGGTGTAACATGTCTTTGTCCGAAGCATCGTTCCCATTCTTTGCTTGCATTTGAGCTCTGTGCTCGTTGCATTTGCTGCAGCTGTTGCGCTAGGTTCATAACCACGGTTGTCAACTCTGGTGGTGGAGGTGGCAAGTTTGTAGCATTTGCCTGACCCTGGTTCACTGGTGGTGCAACCAACGGATTACCCTGTGCATATATATTTTCTTGACTGGCTTCCTCCACGGGTAGTGGTGATGGCAGAACTGCGTTTTGGCTCTGCCTGATTACTCTACACCCAGCCATGTTTTCCTTCTGATAATGGTGAAGCCTGAAAATCATTAAAATACGTGAGGCAATCATTTATATTTCAGGTAGACACGCTAACCGATGTTATTTTCAAAATTTTCAGATCATTCTGTGAAAATACAGTCTTTTCTATGCAGGGTCAATGGTGGGGGTCGATGGTATGTTCGACCCTCAGTGTCCGACCCTGGGAAATCACTTATTTTTCCCGAGAGTTGGGGGTCGATGCGGGGGTCGATGGGTGTCCGACCCTCAGGTGCGACCCTTGGTTCTCTGTCAGGTTCCCGAGAGCTGGGGGTCGATATCGGGGTCGATATGGGGGTCGATGATCCTGGTCGAATTCTCCGACCCACGGACCAAAAATCAGATTTTTAAGGTCTGATTCTGAGTTCATTTTCCATTCTTCCTCCCCCGTTCGACTCGTCGCTTTCCTCTGAGTTGCTACAGTGCCAACTCCGCTACATTGGTCATTTTGGTTCCATGTTTCGACGTCTACATCATTCCTACAGTATGTCTTCTTATCTTTACCTGTGTTTAGGTTTTCATTTCTAGGTTTTTGCTCGTTTATCTTGTATTTTTCAAATTAAACTTTTTCCAACCGTAAAAATTCGATTTTTATTGGGGGCTTTTGTTATTGGTGACTCGAGGAACGAAAGCCCTCAAAAATATTTGGGTTTCATCGATTGGTTATCGAGAAACTCAAAATTTTCACTTTTTGCCCTAATTTGTCAAAATTTTTGATTTCTCACAATTTCTTCAAATTGGATTCCATTAGTTAGGATTTCCTACTGTGTGAGTGCTGCAGGATATGTTAGAGCCTACGTAAGTCCTCCTGCCCACGTGTATGGGTGAAAAGTGAGGCTTTTGGCCAACTTACGTCGTTATAATGTCAAAATTTCAGATTTTTCTCTCAACTAACCCATTATTTATTTCTATTTCTTATTTGCAGATACCATGGCTCGTACCAAAGTACCCAGAGTTTGCGATCCTCTTCGTTTCCTTTCCAACGAAGTCGAGGCACAGTATGCCCACTACGCTCGCAAGAAAGTAGAGGGAATTCGTAAGGTGAACTTGGCTGAGTTAGCCTTGTTCAATGTGGAGAGAGTCTTTGGTGACATGGGCTGGCTCCCTGTCATCACTTATGATGCCTGTACCTACCCCGACTTGGTACGCCAGTTCTATTGTAACCTCCAGTGGTGGGGGATTACAATGACGTTGAGAGGGGTAATGAGCTGCGCATCACGGGCTACATCAAAGGGGTTAACATCTCATTTGTTTATCAGCAGCTCGCTGACCTACTGGGCATTTCCTATGCTGGCCCCATGGTTTTCTGTGCTCTTGGAGAGCCCTAGTTCTTCTCTCTACAGATGAGGGCCGAGATCGACAGTCAGCTCATCCAACCTGATCGCTGGCAGATGAGAGCGTGCTATCTGCGTTCGGATCCACGGGTATATTGCAAGATCATACAGCATAACCTGATACCGCAGAGTGCTCATTAAGAGAGGGTCTCCCAGCTGACCCAGTATCTCCTATACTGTATATATGCACTAGGCAGCCTATCTGCCTTCCATACATCATCATGCGTACCATGATCAGTGCCACGTTGCCCAGTCACACGGGTAACCTTCCTTACGGACGCATGATCACTACCTTGCTTACCCGCCTGGGGGTTGACTTATTGGATGAGAAGATTCAGGAAAAATCCTTCTCATCGCCTCTAGATTGAGAGGCTATTTGCAAGATGGGCATGCGGAATGCCCAGGTCAGTGATGAGGACAGGAACGCGATGGTGCGCCCTCACACTCGCATAGAGATGGCTGAGGCTGAGGCAGCTGCCGCAGCCGCTGGAGTTCATATGGAGCCTATTGGTGATGATGACCGTCTGTACATGGATGTAGACTCCATACCACGTCCTTCACCTACACATGCTGCTAGAGCTAGTACTTCTTATGTGGCTGGTCCTTCTCATGCGGCTGGTCCTTCACACCCACCTACTGATATGATAGGGATATTGCATGAGATCAAAGAGGCTCAGCACAGATCTGATCTGAGGATCGGGGAGTTACTAGACGCTCAGCGTGTGAGAGTGGATGAGCTACTAGATGCTCAGCGTACATCGGACATGAGGATGGGAGAGCTCATAGATGCTCAGCGCTGGTCAGATATGGGTATGGAGGAGCTTTTGGGTGCTCAGCACGTGACTGATCAGTGGTTGGCTGGTCTCACAGCTACTCTTTAGACGACCCAGACTCAGGTAGCCTGGTTGACTAGAGTCTACGCTGAGGATTATGACAAAGATCGTGAGGCACCACCTCCTCCTTCACCTCCAGCTTCATGATTGTATTTATTTTCTTTCTTTGTACTACAGAGTAACTATCCGGGTTGTGGACTGTACTCTGCTTTAGCTATTTGTATATATTTGTTTCTCTCTCATTGTATTTAAAATTATTCTTCCTTTAATAGATGCATTATTCTATTTTTAAATTTGGTCTCAAACATCACTTGTGCTTATAGTGTGTTAATATTACAATTTTACTTTTATCCTATCTCAGTTCACAATTTATCGTGAAAGTATGCTAGGTTAGTGGACATGGCTTGAGATGCTCTGATACCCAATTGTCACACCCCAATTCCGTACTATTCAGAATGGTGTGATGAACCACTAGCAAACCAACGATTTAACCAGGATCTTGGACAGATGATATCTGTTTTATCTAACCCTCATACATCCACATTTATAATCAGAATAAATACACAATAGCAGAAGTCTTATAGTAATATGTACTGATAAATTTACTATGATATTAATAATTAAATAGCAAATTATTCTGTATCAACTAAGACATAAATAAATATCAAATACATGTCTTTACTAATCCAAATAATGAAAATAAAATCTAATCGAATATGCATGAGTTGCACTCGCAAGAGGAGTCATGCGTATCCTCTTCGTCTTCAACTTCCATCGCCGCCATGTGCCCGTACACTGGAGCATTGACATAATCTTCGACGGTAGTACCTGCATCATCAACTAACAATATTCGACATCGAGAGGGTGAGCACACATCATGGTTTAGTGAGCAAACAAAACAATGCAACAATATATTTGCATGCAGTCAATTCATATCTTTGGTCTAGTTTAAAGTTTGCAATACGTAATAGAAAGGTTCGGTGGTCAAAGGTTAACGTTTATTGACTCCTCCTCTATACACAAGGTGTGGAAGTCCGCCCAAAGGTTAACGTTTATTGTCGTCCCCATCCACCCTACCATAACATTGTACAACAAAGGTTAACGTTTATTGCTGTACAGTGCCATACCAACACGTAAGCCCCTGCTGGCGAGGGCTTGCAAACTGGGCTCGCAACTAACCAATCCTAATGCCAAACAGTGTATCCAAGGCCTCACCTCAACATCCCTCAGAACGTCCATAGAGATAGAGCTAAGGCCCCCCGGTAGAGTCAGAGACTACAAGGACCGAGACCACCTCCCCTGATACTCTACGACGTAATAGTTCTGCTAAAGTAATGACGATACGACGATGCTAATGCACAAGACTTGAGTTAGAGATAGAGCTAAAGTGCTGAGATCTGCCAAAGGTTAACATTTATTGATGTTCCCATCACACCTCCCCTGATACTCTCTCGCGTCAAGTACACCAACCACACACATACATTCACATGCCTATTCCTATTATCATCTTCATCATCATGTTATAAACAATAAAGTAAATATGCATGAGCAAATAATAGAAATATTGGATGACATGTTGAATGTACATACAAGCATACACGCATGGAATCAATTTGGCATTGGACTCAGGAAATAAAAACAGTTTGTTATTAATCAATTAATTTAAAGTCTTGTTTCCTCACCTTATCTTGCTAATAGATCATCTTTCAAGCTTTAAAATCACCTTTATATTGTTATTATATTGCTAGAATACCTAACAAAGTCGATAGAATTTAATTAGAATTAATTCTGAATTTAAAAACCATGCTGTTAACTGGGGGTTGGAGCTAGGGTCTGAGTTTGATCGACCCTGGGTGCGACCACCCCTCTTCTGGGCTTCCCGAACACTGGGGGTCGATGCTCAGGGTCTGGTAGGGTCGATTGGCCATCGACCCCCCATGCGACCCCCTGTGGGTTTTGTCGATTTTTCTTCCTTCAGCCCATTGTTCGTGTTTGGGGTCCTATGGCTTGCTCTTACAGTCCATTCCACACATGTTCTATGGCCTAGAATCATGATTCATTCACCTATATGGCTTTCATGATTTCCCCCATGGTTTTCCATGAAAACCAAACCATGGGTTGATGGTTTGGGTTTCTCCGAGATCATACTCTCTTCATTATCTACCCTAAGGTCTTTAGAAACTCAGGGAAATAGTATCAATACCTGAGAAGAATACTCCTTCTCTGCAACTCTTCTCCTTTTTGCCTTCTTCTCTTCTTTCCTTCTCTTCTCCTTATCTTCCTTCTCCTCTCTTTCTCTCAATTCCATTAGGGTTCTAAAAGGAGTGAAAGAGGCTTAGGGACGTCCTATTTATAGAGTAGAAACTCCTAAAATAAGTACCATTGAGATTAGGAAGGAATCCCATTGAAATTAGGAAAGTTTCCTAATTTTTATTTTTACCGAGTACCGGGGGTCGATAGGGGGGTCGGAGATCCCGTCGACCCCTGGTCCTTAAAATATCCGACCCCCCATGTAAAACTGGGGGTCTGACTTCTATACTGGGGGGGTCCGACCCACCCTTGCTGGGTATGCGACCCTCCCCTTATATTAAGTATTTTTGGGTCAATTTGATGCCTAGGATCGTGATCTCCTTCATGCACTTGATCCATTTGGCTCAACCATGACGGGTAGACCTGGTTCAAGGTGATAAGACCGGGTTAGTTTGATGCTGGTCTTACAACTTCAGCAGTTCCACCGCAACCAAAGCAAAATGGTGAAGGAATAAAATGCTTTAACTGCAATCAATTGGGACATATTGCAAGGGAGTGTCCTAAGCCCAAGAAGTAACTACAACAAGGAAGAGTTTACACTGTTATATCTGAGGATACTGTCGCATCGCCTGATGTGGTCACAGGTATGACTTGAACCTTGTCATTTTGTGTTACATTGTGTGAGCATGTAGACTAAATCAAAACAAATCATAGGTATCATACCTATTAATGGCATTCCCGCCAAAGTACTCTTTGATTCAGGAGCTACTCATTCTTTTATATCTGTGTCATTTGGAAAGAAGCTAAATCTACCCCTCAAATCCTTAGACTACAAATTGCTTATACGATCGTCGATGGGATTAGAAGTGGAATTAGAAAAAGGTTATGGACCATGTCCAGTTCTTATTGATGAGAAAACTTTGGATGCAACCTTGATTCAACTTGAGATGACAGACTTTGACGTCATCTTGGGAATGGACTGGTTAGCTCGGCATTCTGCAAACCTATTATGTGCTGAAAAGAAGCTGACATTTAAAGACATGGATGGAGCAGAGTTCAGTTTTACGAGAACCAAACTTCCCCGTAAACGAAAGCTCATACTCTCTGCATTAAAGGCTAGGAAGTGCCTTGAGAAAGGAGCAGTTGGGTATCTAGTATATGTGGTCGATCTTACCAAGGAAGCACCACGTATGGAAGATATTGATGTCGTGCATGACTTTCCAGATGTATTTCCCGAAGAACTACCAGGACTACCACCCGACCGAGCTACAGCGTTTGTTATAGATCTGATACCCGGAGCCGCACCAGTATCTAAAGCACCTTATCGAATGGCTCCTACTGAACTGAAGGAATTAAAAGTACAACTACAAGAACTGCTGGACAAGGGTTACATCCGACCTAGCATATCACCATGGGGAGCACCAGTATTATTTGTAAAGAAGAAGGATGGTAGTGTTCGATTGTGTATAGACTACCGGGAACTGAATAAACTGACAATCAAGAATCGGTACCCATTGCCTCGGATCGATGACCTGTTCGATCAGTTGAAGGTGCCAAGGTGTTCTCCAAAATTGATCTTCGGTCAGGCTACTATCAATTGAAGATCAAAGACGGTGATATTCCCAAGACAACATTCAGGACCAGATATGGACATTATGAATTTTTGGTCATGTCTTTTGGATTGACAAACGCACCAGTAACCTTTATGGAACTTATGAATTGGGTATTCCACGATATGTTGGATACGTCGGTTATTGTATTTATCGATGATATATTGGTCTACTCCAAGGACAAGGAAACTCATATTAAGAATCTAAATGCCGCTCTGCAGCGATTACGGAAAGAGAAGGTTTACGCCAAATTTACAAAGTGTGAGTTTTGGCTAAAGGAAGTCACTTTTCTAGGCCATGTTGTATCCGCTGAAGGAATTAAAGTGGATCCTAGAAAGATTAAAGCTATTGTGAAGTGGGAAGCACCGAAGAGCAATGCAAAAATTAGAAGTTTCTTGGTCTAGCTGGTTATTATCGACGATTTGTGGAAGATTATTCTTGAATTGCCGTACCTCTTACCAGTTTGACTAAGAAGGGAGAAAAGTTTGTTTGGACTGAGAAATGCGAGAAGAGTTTCCAAACATTGAAGGCTAGATTGATATCTGCTCCAATCTTGACCATTCCGATTCCAGGACAGTCTTTTATTTTCTACACTGATGCGTCAGGATTGGGATTAGGATGTGTACTTATGCAAGGAGAACAAGTAATTGCTTATGCCTCAAGACAATTGAAGACACATGAGAAGAACTATCCCACTCATGATTTGGAATTAGAGGCAGTAGTACATGCTGTCAAAATATGGAGACATTATTTGTACAGAGAGAAATTTTAGATTAAATCAAATCATAAGAGTCTTACTTATCTCTTTAATCAGAAGGAGATGAATATGAGACAAAGAAGGTGGCTGGACCTATTGAAAGACTATGATTGTGATATCCAGTATCATCCGGGAAAAGCTAATGTGGTTGCTGACGCGCTGAGTAGAAAGGCAATGATAAAATCTCAAGGAGAGGTTAACACAACTGCCGCAATGTGTACTATCGAAAAAGTGTTCAATTACGGTAATGAGTAGTTTATGATAGATGTATCGGGTGAATCAACCAACTAAGGATTTATTCATCGGTTTTCAAGTATGTTTGCCACATTGAAGATTGTACCCGATATAGTTGATGAAGTGAAAACAGCTATTAAATCAGACCCTTATCTAAGAACGGTACAAGAGGACATTGAAAAAGGTAGGACGATTCCTGAGTTTGCCTTGGACGATGAAAAGGTACTGAAGTACAAAGGAAGAATATGTGTATTGAAAACAGAAAGTTTGGACATTAGACACCGACTAATGAAGGAAGCGCCTACCACTGCCTATTCGATACATCCTGAAAGTATAAAAATGTATCATGATCTAAAGAAATTATATTGGTGGAGAGGAATGAAAGCAGGTGTAGCTAAGTTCATGTCTCAATGCCTAAATTGCCAGAGAGTGAAGGCTGAACGACAAAGACCTGCAGGACCGTTACAGCCGTTACCGAAATCAGCATGGAAATGAGACTGCATCACTACGGACTTTGTCACAGGGTTACCATTGACTCCCCGAGTAGTTGACGCAGTTTGGGTGATTGTAGATCGCCTGACTAAAATGGCTCGATTTATAGCTATACGACCTTAGTATACACTGGAGAGGTTAGCTAAGTTGTATGTGGATAATATTGTCAGATTACACGGTATACCTGAAAGCATTGTGTCCGACAGAGATCCACGATTTACTTTAAAGTTTTGGGAAGGATTGCAAAAGGCTATGGGTACAACATTGAAGTTCAGTACTGCATTCCATCCTCAAACAGAAGGACAATCGGAGCATACCATTCAGATTCTAGAAGACATGCTCCGAGCCTGTGTAATTGATTTTAAAGGATCATGGGATGAGAAGTTACCACTGATTGAGTTCGCTTGTAACAATAGCAATCAGGCTACTTACAGATGTCACCTTATGAAGCACTGTATGGCAGGAAGTGTCGAACTCCTTTGTTTTGGAATGAAGTTGGAGAATGTAGTATTGTTGGACTAGTATTTGTTGAAGAGACATGTCGAGTAGTCGACATTATCAAGGAAAGAGTAAGAACGGCTCAGAATCGTCAGAAGCAATATGCAGATACTAGACGCCGAGACCTTGAATTTGCCGTAGGTGATAAGGTATTCCTCAAAGTGTCACCTATGCGAGGTTTGAAATGGTTCGGGAAAAAAGAGAAACTAAGTCCGAGATTTATCGGACCATATGAGATTCTAGCTAAACGTGGAAAAGTGGTTTACCAGTTAGCACTACCACCATCTATGTCAGGTGTGCATGATGTATTTCATATCTTCTTACTAAAGAAATATGTCAGAGATCCAACGCACGTTTTGACAGTAGATCTACCTGATTTGACTGATGATTTGACATTTGAAGTAGCACCAACAGAAATCACCAGCTGAAAGGTTCAATGACTACACAATCATGACATCTATTATGTTAAGGTCACCAGGAGAAGCAGAGATATGGAAGAAATCACATGGGAAGAAGAGAATGCTATGCGAAAGCAATACCCTCATCTATTTGACTCGGTAGGTATGTATAAATTTTGAGGACGAAATTTTTATAAGCAGGGGGAGTTGTAAGACCTGTATCGAACTAACCGGTCTTAGCACCTTGTACCAGGTCTACCTATCATGGTCGAGCCAAACGGACCAAGTGCGTGAAGGAAATAGCAAGACCAGGTATTAAACTGACCCAAAAACAGTAAAATAGGGGGTAGGGTCGCATACCTAAACAGGTAGGGTCGATCCCACCTCATTAGGAAGCCAGACCCCTGATTTTTAGACCTAGGGTTGGACAACTGAGACCCTAGGGTCGACGGGATCTCCGACCCCCTCATCGACCCTAGGATCACCGACAGAAACCGTAAATAGAAAACTTTCTAAATTTCAAGGGATTCTTTCCTAATCTCAATGTGACTTATTTTGGAAGGTTTTCCTCTATAAATAGGACGTCCCTTAGCCTCTTTCACTCCTTTTGAAACCCTAAAAGAAAGTGAGAGAAAGAGACGAGAAGGAGAAGAGAAGGAAAGTTGGAGAAGAAGGCTAAAGAGAAGAAATTCAGAGAACCCTCTGAATCTTAACAAACATAAGGTATGGATATGCTTACCATGAATTGTTTAAGACCTTAGAATAGTTCATGAAGAGGGTATGATCTAGGAGAAATCCAAATCATCCATCCATGGGAAGATTTTAATGAAATCCATGGAGGGAATTAAGGTATGTGAGGAAGTAACCTGGAGTTTTAAGCCATAAAACAAGCATAGAAGGGACTGTGGAAGTAAGCCAAAGGACCAAAACTTGAAAGATTAGGTTGTAGAATGAAAAAGGTCGACCCAAGCCACGTGCGGTCGCACATAGGGTCGATTGGGAATCGACCCCACCAGACCACAGGATCAATCCCTAGCTATCGGGAAGTCCAGGGAAGCTACGGTCGCACCTAGGGTCGATGAAACATCCGACCCTAGCATCGACCCTATACCTTGGGGTCGCATAAACCTGCGACCCTACCTGCGACCCATCCTACGACCCTAGCTTTACGACAAGCTTAAAACTGTCGGAATGAATTCTAATTAAAATCTATCGACTTGTTAGGTTTTCCTATTGATATAAAGGTGATTCTTAGAGCTTGAAAGAGGATTTACACTCAAGCAAAGGTGAGGGAACAATACATAAACTAATTGGCTAATAATAAACTATTTTTATTTCTTGAGTCAAATGCCATGACTGATTCTATGCGTGTATGCTTGTAATGTGCATTCAACATGTCATCCAATATTTCTACTATTAATGTTCATGCATATTTAATTCTATTTTATTTATAACATGATGATGATGATGATGCTAGGAATAGGCATGTGAATGTATGTGTGTGGTTAGTGTGCTTGATGCGAGTAGAGCATCAGGGGGAGGACGTGATATTGTGGTGTGTCCTGGTCACAGACTCTAGCTCTATCTCTACTCAAGTCTTGTCCACTGACATCGTCGTATCGCCATTACCTTAGCAGAACTATTACGTCGTAGGGTATCAGGGGAGGTGGTCTCGGACCGTGTAAGCTTCGACTCTTCCGGGGGGCCTTAGCTCTATCTCTATGGACGTATTGAGGGATGCTGGGTGAGGCCTTGGATACACTATTTGATATTAGGATTGGTTAGTTGCGATCCCAATTTGCAAGCCCTCTCCAGCAGGGGCTTACGTGTTGGTATGGGTAGTGTATCTGGGGAAGTGTGATGCGGTGTGGTCCTAAGCACTTTAGCTCTATCTCTATTCCATGGTGGGTGAATGTGGGAGGGCAATAAATGAGATCTTTGGGCGGCTTCACACACTCGTGTATAGAGGTGAGGCGGCCACCGAACCTTTCTATAGCACATTGCAAACTTATATACCAGACCACAGATAAGAATTGAATGCATGCATATGTTTGTTGCATTGTTTTGTTTGCTCACTGAGCCGTGATGTGTGTTCACCCTTTTTGAATTCAAATATTTTTAGTTGATGATGCAGGTACCACTGTGGAAGAATATATGAATGCTTCTGTGTATGGGCACGTAGCTACGATGGAGGCTGAAGATATAGTGGAGACGCATGACTCCTCATGCGAGTGCAACTCATGCATTTTCGATTGGATTTCTTTTGAACTATTAAGGAAATGTAATTTGATATTTTATTTACTTATGTCTCGGTTGATACAACATAATTTGATATTTTATTTATGATTACCACAGTTAGATTCTCAGTTCATTTAATATTAAAACTTTCGCTATTGTGTATTTATTCTGATTATGGTTGTGGATGTGTATGGTTTAATTTAAATGACACAGCCTATTAGAGATCCTGGTTGAACCGTTGGTTTATTAGCGGTTCATCACACCGTTCTGGAAGGTACAGAATTGGGGTGTGACAACCTGAACTGGTATGGTCGAACACACCATAAAAAAAGTAAAACCACTAAATTTTGGTCATGTGGTCGAATTTCTGAGGGGTGTGGTCGACTACATGAGACCACACACAAGAGGCCGTACACATATGGTCTCATTTTTGGGACGTGTGGTTAACGGATTCTGCGACCACACGTGCGATCGCACGATGTTGAGACCGACTCTGAGCTTTTGGAAACTTTCCTAAACTAAGGGATCTCTTTCCTAGTCGAGGGAGAACTCTATATGGAGAATTTTTCTCTATATAAAGGACATCCCTTAGCCTCTTTCACTCTTTAAAACCTAAATTGAAACTCTAAACCTAAGGGAGAAAGAGAGAAAGGAAGAGAAGGAGAAAGAGATTTAAAGAAGAAGCTTGGAGAAAGGTTTTGTAGAAAAGAATTTTATCTCTTTTACAACAAGCTTAATGTATGAATCTGTCTTTGTAAAGCTAGATCAGGTAGGATATGTTCATTTTCATCAAGTTGATGTGTTGAATCTAATGTAACGATTTTGGTTATAGAATTTCTAAGGAAAATCATGAGAGAATAGGTTAGGGATAATTGATAAGGATAAACTGTGTTTAAAGACCATAGAATGATCTTGGGTGAATCCCATTGATGAACCATGAGGAGGAACTCGTTTGAGAAATAAAAATCAACCAAACTTCGTATGATCGCAGCTATGGTCGACCATAGGGTGACCAGAGGATCGACCACAACTATTCGGGTGGTTTCCAAGAATCGTGTGGTCGCAAGTTGTGGTCGCATGGAGTGCGACTACAAGGTTCGACCACACAGTGTGTGGTCACATACATTGAGATAATAACAAGTATATTTTGAGACCAGACAAGGTTTTTGACTACTGTAACTTGAGAAAATTAGTTTTTAACTTAAATACATTAATTATTTTGGTTCCCAATAGATTCAAAGTGACTTTCAAAGCTTGTGAGAGGAATAAACATCAATCAAAGGTGAAGGAACAAGACCTAAACTAATTGGATAATAACAAACTATTTTATTTTATTTGTCCAATGCAATGAATGATTCTATACTTGTATGCTTGTAATGTGCATCTTACATGTCATTCAATATTACTGCTTTTTTCTACTCGTGCATATTTATTTTTGTTTAATTATAACATAATAATGATGATACTAGGAATATGCATGTGATTGTGTGTGTGGTTGGTGTATTGGATGTGAGTGGAGCATCAGGGGGAGGACGTGGCACTGTGGTTTCTAGCTTGATCACCAAACTCTAGCTCTATCTCTACTTAAGTCTTACCCACTGACATCATCGTATTGTCATTACTTTAGTGGAACTATTACTTCGTAGGGCATCCGGAGAGGTGGTCTAGGACCGTATGGTGTGACTCTATCGGAGGGCCTTAGCTCTATCTCTATGGACGTATTGAGGGATGATGGAGTGAGGCCTTGGATACATTGGATGGCATTAGGATTGGTTAGTTGTGAGCTCAGTTTGTAAGTCCTTGCCAATAGGGGCTTATGTGTTGGTATGGGTAGGACATCAGGGGAAGTGTTGGCGGTGTGTGATTTTGACACTTTAGCTCTATCTCTATTCCCTGGTAGGATGGATGTGGATGACAATGATGTTTGATCCATTGGGTGGGCTTACACACCTGTATATAGCGGTGCAGTGGCCACCAATCCTTTCTATAGCACAGTTGCACAGTTGCAAACTTATACCAGATTCAAAGATATGAATTGAATGCATGCATATGTTTGTTGCACTATTTTGTTTTCTGACTGAGCTAGGTTGTGAGCTCACCCCACGGTACCATTTTTTTTTAGTTTCTAATGATGCAGGTAATACCATTGAAGACTACATGAATGCGCCAACGTATAGACACGTGGCGATTATGGGTATACAAGCTTTGGAGGACGAATATGATTCGTTAAGCGAATGTTTCCACCGTAGTTACGGTTAGTGTTTTATTCCAGTATTTAGATACTTGTAATAGGTATTAATTATGTTTTGGTTACTTGGAGATAACTAAATTATTTAATTATTTATCATGTAGACTCTCAGCTCATTATTAATAAGACTTTCGCTATTTACTTTATCATCTTTGATTGATGTGGAATATGTATTTGGTTTGGATTATTGGCACGGTCTGACGAGATCCTGGCTTGAACCTGTAAGCACCCCATTTTTGCTATCCTTAGCATAAGTAAATCCACATGGTAGGTTTTCGACTTTTAATCCAAAGGTTTGTGATTCTTTAATGAGCCTCACTGCAGGGTCATAGGCTATTACCTACTTATATGAATAGGTCGTGAAATTATCTTCAAAATGAGACCAGAATCATCAAATTCTGACATCAAACAAGGAAGGTATCACAGTTTGAAAGTGCAAGGGCATTTACGTAATTATTGTATGATGCATGCATTATCATTTAAACTTCAAATCATCATATCTTGGTCATCTGATATCGGAATCAGATGATTCAAATGCCAATATTCTTTATTTTCAGTAATCTTCAAAGTGGACGTGAAAAATCCCGGGCAAAGGTTACCGGTGGGCCCATGCAAGCTTTCATGCGGAATTATCGATAAAACTTCAATGCTTCATATCTTTGTCGTTCTACGTTCGATTCAGATGATTCAAAGGCCATTATTCTTCATTTGTGGTGTTCTACAAAGTGGACGTGAAAAATTCGATACAGAAATCTCCGAAGGGTCCCATGCAAAATTACATATGGAAAGGGTCGTTTAATCTTTGAAAATTAATATTTTGGTCACCCCACATCCAAATCGGATGATTTCAGTTTCAATATGTTCCATTTTTAGTACTCTACAAAGTGGACGTAAAGGATTTCCGATAGAAGTCTTCGAAGGATCCCATGCAGAATGGTTAGCCAAATTATCGATAATTGGCTTGCTTAAACTTCAGAAATTCATAAGTTGACCACTTTATTTCCAAATGAGGTGATTCAAGTTCCAATATTCCTCATTTTTAGTGTTCTACAAAGTGAACGTAGAAAATTTAGAATAGAGGCTATTGAAAAATTCCATGTGGAATGACGGTGGAAATGGACTATGAAATGATAGAAGAAGTCAACTTGGTACAAACCAGCTCAACCCAACTTAGTCCAACTCAGTCCAGCCCAGCTCAGACCAATCCGGATCAAGTCAGGTCGGCCCATATGCATGTATTTCTTATATATATATATATATATATATATATATATATATATATATATATATAATGTATAATATATTATCATATATAATTATATGACTTATATATATATATATATATATTATATGAAAGAATGAGATAAGCCAAGAAAGAGAGAGAGGCCATGAGAAGGAGAGAAGAGAAGAAGCCGAAAAAAAAAAGGAAAGAAAAGAAGAAGAAAAACGTGAAAAAGAAGGAGAAAGAGGAAGGAAGAGAAGAAGGAAAGAAGAAGAAAAGGAAAGAAGGGATTTTCTAGAAGAAGAAGGGAGAAAAGGAAGGAAAAGAAGAAGAAAAACGTGGAGAAGAAGGAGAAAGAGGAAGGAAGAGAAAAAGGAAAGAAGAAAGGAAAGGAAAGAATGGATTTTCTAGAAGAAGAAGGGAGAAAAGGAAAGAAAAGAAGAAGAAAAAATGTGGAGAAGAAGGAGAAAGAGGAAGGAAGAAAAGAATGAAAGAAGAAGGAAAGGAAAGAAGGGATTTTCTAGAAGAAGAAGGAGAAAAAGGAAAGAAAAGAAGAAGAAAAAACATGGAGAAGAAGGAGAAAGAGGAAGGAAGAGAAGAAGGAAAGAAGAAGAAAAGGAAAGAAGGGATTTTCTAGAAGAAGAAGAAGAAAAGAAAAGAAGGGATCTTCTAGAAGAAGAGAGGAGAGGATAAAAAGCCCAAGAGAAAGAGAGAGAGGGATTTTTTTTCCAGAAGAGAAAAAATGTGAAAGGGAGAGAAGCCAAGAGAAAGAGAGAAGAAGAAGAGAAGAGAAAAAAATGTGAAAGAGAGAGAGGCCACGAGAGAGATAAGAGAGAAAAGTGCAGAGAAGAGGAGGATGAGGATTCACCTTCAGAAATCTTGATACGATCTCAAAAAAAATCCTACATCAAAGGTTTTGCTCCATTTGAGCATAAAATTGGTACCCTAAAACGAATTTAGTGGTCTTTAGAAGGTTTGAATGTTTATTTTACTTGAAAAGGCTTACTTTCATTAAATCTCGAGCAGGAATGCCCTATTGCATGCATGTTGATGTTAGGATATTCATGTCTAATATTTTTTATGTATGATAATTTGTTTAAACTGTTCAATGATGAAGATTTGAGTGCTATATGATGATGTTTGATGTTTTTGATAAATTCTACAAAGTGGATTTCTAATATGAAATTTCTAGATTTAGGATCCAAATTTGGGACGTGCATCTCATGTGGTTTTGTTTATATTTTGAAGTTTAAATTTTTATAGGATTCTCTTTGATATATTAGAATACTCCCCTAGAAATTTAGTTCCATTTGGAATTGAGAAAGTCCATCAAAAAAATTCTCCATTGGCATTGCTGCCCTACTCGAGTATAATGCAATCCCCTATCAGAAAGTCTCTAGAAAAGAATCTTATGGCCATAATCAGAAAAGAAACTTCATACAAATTTTTTAGATAAATACATTTTCTAAAAAATGGCACTAGTTTCAGATTTTTTCAATTTTTCATTGAATTGATATTGATTTTTGAAATGCATAGTGCTCTGTTTTTGAATCTGTTAGGATATACTGATTGGCATGACTAAAAAGTATCTTTTTCACAATGAGAATTTTCTGTTTGCACTTGTTTTTCTTAATAAAATTTTAGATCTATCAATTATCTACATGAACATATGTTTTGATTTAATTTTCATTAAGTATGTGATTTTACATAGAATTTATGGTGCAACTGGTCAAAAATCTGGAACAGACTTGACCAGTGCACATATCTGGTCTTGTGGCATTCATTTGACCTGGTTTTGTCCTTTATTGGGATTCGACCCCTTCAAATGAAATGTAGCATGTCAAGTCATCTTTTTGTAAAAAAAAATAAGACTTTATTTGAGTTACATAAGTCCTACTTATGGTCATTTTTGTGTAATATGTAAGAATTTGTAATCAGTTCCTAGTTTGTGCAATATTTGAAACTTTGTGTCACAATTTTTACATTTTTGAGTCATTATTCATTTCAAATGTCTTCATAAAAGTTAAAATATTTTCAAAGAATTTATTGAACATATGTTTTTGATAATTTTGAATTTTTAGAAAGGTTTCATCGATGTCTCATTCACTATAATATGCAATTGATTACTTGAGTGATTTGATGAATTCTACCATATTTGATTGCATACTTGCTATATTTAGAGCGTCTACATGCCATATTTGGATAAATGACCACATTTAGAGTATTCACATGCTTTGTTTGGATTGTGCACATACCATGTTTGCTATATCCATGTGTTGCTATATTTGGTAGAATAAATAGTTTTTTTTGTCATATTTAGCAATATTTTGATAATTATCATATTTAGACATGCCATGTTTAGACTTGCCATGCTTTGAATATAGCATATTAAGTTTTACCATGTTTAAATAAATTTTTATGGTATCATATACCATGTTAGGGAGATTTTCATAATCTTGCTATATATTATGTTAGTTACCATAAACATCATACATTCCATGCTT
Organism: Protea cynaroides; assembly: GCA_028583415.1. Lineage (NCBI taxonomy): Eukaryota > Viridiplantae > Streptophyta > Magnoliopsida > Proteales > Proteaceae > Protea > Protea cynaroides. The sequence continues at coordinate 79,502,222 of CM053275.1, forward strand.
AGATAAAATATTCTATTTATGACAATAACTTATTTTTTGCAACACTCTAGTTGAACTGCCATGTATGCACACTTCTAGAAGACAATGTAGGCGTGGGGACATGCATTTAGGCACCCACATTCTTGGGAAGGGTATAACGAGAAATAATAAAAATCTTAATAAAGAAAGAGAATGCTTTGCTAAATCTTTCAAAATTAGAACTTAAGATGAAAAGGGTAGCTCAGAACGATTTCGACCCCTCAGTAAATCCTAAACCTAGAATAGGTTCTATATCCTAAACCTAGAATAGGTTATCAATCCTAAACCTAGAACAGGTTATTTCAGCCATTTCTGAACTACGTGGATTCTGATTCCTAGGGCAAACCCTAGGATACGTAGGCCATTTGGGAGAACCCCAAATTTGGATCCACACCTTAGTCCACTCGGACTATCCATAGATCTACTAGGATATCCATCCACATTTTAACCCAGAAAGGGTTATCCACATTCCAACCCAGAAAGGGTTATCCACATTTTGACCCAAATAGGGTTATCCACATTAAGACCCAGAAAGGGTTATCCATTCTTAGATCCACTAGGACTATCTATCAGTTCGTATGGACTATCTAGATCCTAACCCATAGGGTTTCTCAGCCTTTCAAGCATAAACTTTAACTTGAACAATGAACTTAATCAAGCACAAGCATAAATCATAGCCATAAACTTTAATCACACCTGAACTACGATGGTGAACTTATTTTTTAGAATAATTTCATGATACATAGGCAATCTGATGGATACAGATTCGGTTCAATGATATCAAACCACTTGGTTTGATCCGGTTTAATAGATAGAGTCTAGCATAGGAAAGGTATAGGACATCGATTTTGATCGGACGATTTGGGTGCCTAACTCCTTCCCATAATCGTAACCTGATGCTTACACAATCTCTGATGGACCAAAAATCCAATCTAAGGGTCAAGAGTCAATTGAAGTCTTACCTTAGGGTGAGGCTACATTTCTAAGGTCCTAGACCTTAATCTAGGTGGTGACTTCCAAACAAGATTACGATCTTTGTCCTCACAGAACCATTGGTTCTTATGACTGTTCATCACACTTTTGGTTCGTCCAGAATTACGGTGTGACATGGTGTGCCCATGCTCATTATGGAAAGCGCAATATAGCTGAGGATTCCTATTTCGAGGCTCAACATTCATTAATCTTGATTTTCAGAAGGATGTTTGGGACTTCTCTACCATAAAATATTTTTGCCGAGGTTTTTCGGAGGGGGTGGTAGTCTTCCTAAGGCTGAAAATTAGGTTTTTTGCCCTAGCCACTTTCTCTTTGTTTTGTTTTTTGGAGGGTTCTCCCTTGAAGGTCGAGTCCCTCAGTTTGTCTCCTCTTTTCTTCTCCGAGGCTAAAAGTTGAGGTTTCTTTACCGTCTTATCTTTTTTGGTGGCCAAGTTTACCATGGTGTACTTTTCATACCTCGCCTATAGTTCCGCCAGGGTTATAGCAGGCTTCTTGGCCAAAGAGAAAATCAAGTTCTGGTCCTTGATACCACTTTCAAGCATGGTTTTGTGCACTGAGTCTTCGAGGCCCCTCACTTGTAGGGTCTCTAAGTTGAACCGATCAAGGAAAGCCCTGAGTGTCTCGCCTTCCTCCTAGACACAATCCCTCAGGTTATACGAGGTCTTTCTTTGGCTTTTCCCGCTTTGGTAATGGCTTAGAAAGCTGGAGGCAAGCTCTTCGAAAGAGTTGATTGTCCTTCGGCAAGTTGCTGTACCAGTCTTTTGGCCCCTTTGAGAGTTGTAGGGAACACCCGGTAGACTATCTCCTCTAGACACATGTGTACTGCCATTTATGCTATGTATGAATCCAGGTGATGCTTTGGGTCAGTGGTCCCGTCATAGGCTTCAATAGAAAGGCATGGTGAAGCCTTGAGGAAGGTGGGTCCTCATGATATGCTAAAATAGAGCATTCTCTGTGGAATATACGTGTTGAGTGGGATTTGGGCGACCCTCCTCCATTCGTTGTAATTGATCTCTCAAGTCTCAGAGCTCCTGTTCCATGTTGCCCTCAGCCTGGAGAGTTTGAGCTTCGTCAACAGCTCTTTGTAGCCTGGTAGCATCCAGCCTCGCTTGGATATTTTCTTAAGGTTGTTGCTGCGGCCCCAATCGCTCTGAGGTAGGAACTCTGCTTACACTGTGGAAACACTTGCTGCCGAGGTATTGGAAGAAGATGCCTAGCCTGGCCCTTGCGACCTACCTGGTATGGCCCTCACAGTTCTCCTGGAATGGTGACTTACTGACCCTTGGGCCCGAGGCGATGGTGCCCCTGTGACATCTCTTTATGTGACCCCTACACGTCGTGGTGCCTCCTGATTATTGTGTTGATCTTATCTCCTGCGGTGTTCAAGAAGGTCATGGTTCCTTTCTCAGTGCCTTGCATCGGGGATGTGTTGAGCATTCGTTGCTAGTGGCTGGTCCAGCAGTCGCTTCGTCAAGAGTTCAAGTTGGTGTGCTATGTTGTCGAACTGCTCCCTCGTCACGTATTGGAGGGAATTTGGTGGTGAAATTTCCACCTCAGGAGTGAGGTTGTCAACTGGAGGGATGCAAGCTTCATTTGCTTTAGGAATACCTTTTGGAGGATGTTTGCCCCTCAAAGGGTTGGCTCTTGGAGGGATGTTCCTCCCAGCATTATTGTTGGTTGATTATTGGTGGTTCATTCTCTTTCGGTATCTAGTTTCAATTGTTGACATCTACCAAGTTGGATACGAAAGTTTTTACCGATTCCCACAAACGGCGCCAAACTGTTGTCATCTCAAACCAGATTGGTCCTTATCTTGATAGGATTTCCTGCACAAGGAAGGAAAGACATCGTAGTGATGGTCGGTGGAGACACCCTTTGGCCACTCCAATGCCTAATTAGGTTGATGGACAAATAGTATGGGACAGGCAAGGAGGACTATCCCTTTGAATTAAGGGGATTCAGGTAACTTACTTGCTCTAAGTTTGGATGCTTGAGATTGTCTATGTTTTTACCTATATATGCTTTGTCAATTTATAGGTTGGGAGTGACCTGAATATGGGAGCTAGATGTGTCTTCTGTTGTGGCTGAATATCCTTCCCTGGAGCATGATTCATGCCCATTGATTTGGAGATCAGGTGATCTTACGCTGAGTTATCGGATGGTGGGATCTCTATTTCAGGATTCCATTGATTACTCCATGGCAGATATCTAGGAGATCTTAATCTCTGCACTCATCGAAGTGGGTCCCACTCATATGTTACTATACAACTGGCATGTTACACGTGAACTTGTACGACAGGGTCTGTTTTTGGAGGGATGCCGAGATTACTACATTGAAGAGTCGTCAAGGCCTCCATAGTGAAGAGGTTCTGAGGCCTCCGCATTAGTATGGTGTCGAAGCTTCCATTCTGGTGAGGCTCCGAGGCCCTTATGACAACAAGGCTCCGAGGTCCTTATGATGGCGAGGCTCCGAGGCCCTTATAATAGCTAGACTCCGAGACTCTTATGACGGTGAGGCTCCGAGGCTCTTCACTATTCTCATTGGTGGTTCTGGTTCATCAGGAGCTACTTTTGTCTCTTTCTTGTAAGGTTGGTAGGGAATGAGGGCCTTCCCTTAAGGGCTTGGGCCCTAATGTACACGTATTGAAACTTAATTGGGGGAGACACATTCTCTCGTATTAGTTAGAATCTCTTTAGCCACCTCAATAGATCTCTTCCCTATTTGGATCCTTCTACCACATCAACAACAACTTCCTCTTCCCTCATGGCTACCACTACACCATCTCAGGTCAAGACACACTCCCTCCATTGGTAGTGCCAAGATTACACATTGATGAGTCTTTTGATCGTTTCTCTCTCCGATGAAGCAATGCTAGTTATCATTGGTCAACATGGCTATGCCTCCACCTCTAGCACCCTAATTCTCTCTCTTCATATCTCTCTTTATGAGTTGGCGCACAAAACTGACAACCCATTGTCACCTTTCTCTAAGGTGCCAAGACTATTTCCGATGAGCTTGCTGTGGCAGGCCTTCTCATTTCACTAGAAGACTTCAACTTCTATATTTTTCATGCACTACGAGATGAGTTCAAGATTCTCATTCCCACCCTTGCGACCAGATCCGAGCCACTTAATTTCTTACTTGAATCTTCATGAAATTTTATTCAACCATTAATTTCTGCCTTTCTCTACCGTCTCCAAACTGGCCCTCACACTGGCCTGGACGCCTACAGCCCCTGCCCTTATTCACATGGCACAACACTTTGCTGGTTGTGGCTCCCCTGCTGGCTGTGACTTCTCAACAAATTCCTCTTTGGGTTGCGGCACCCGTGATCTTGGTCATGAGGGCTGGCCCCTCCCCAGGGAAGTACTGTTCCAGTTGTCGCCACAACAATCACTCCACTGCCAATCTACCAATTGCTACTACTGTGTGCCTACCATCCTCCCTTTCCCCACACCCATCCCCATCCTCTGCCTCCCCTCCTTATCCTCTACTGACCGCCCATTACATTGTTCCCCACCCTAGGCAGCATTATTCACCCTCCGCCCACCATCCCTATACTTGGTACCCCAATACCGATGCCACCCATCACGTGACCCTAGATCTGTCATCTCTTTCCCATTATGAGGACTACATTGTAGCTTTGATCAGGTTCATCTTGGTAATTGTAAGGGTTTACCCGTCTCCTACACAAGTTCCATTTCCCTCTTTTCCCCACCTCTCTTCTCCATCTTTCATTTTTTGGTTGTCCCTTCCCTCTGTAAAACCCTACTTTCTGTTCCATATTTTGCTTCTGAGAATAATTTATTTTTGAATTTCATCCTACTCATTTTCTTGTTAAAGACAAGGCTTCTTAGACTCCTCTTCTCTCCTGCCCGAATAGTGGTGCCCACTACAAGCACTCGCCCTCCGTTCTACATTTTTTTTGGGGGGTGTTAATGATGTATTTTTCATTCTCATTTTATGGAAAAAAAATTTAAAGAAAAAGCATGAGATGCTTTCGGATTTGGTTTTTATTTTGCGTAAAAATTTGTAATGTTAATTTCCATTACAGAAAGAAATGCAAAATGGGTTATGTAATAATTAATATTGATTTCCATGAAATTTTCTTGATTTTTGCTTAAAACAGCATGAGATCAAGAGATGCATTCGGTCTTTTTTTTTTTTTTTTTTTGGTAATAAAAATCCATAGAAATGTTGGTTTCCCTTCATTAGTTAGAAAAAATCCCCATAAAAATTGCATTTAGGTGGTCTATTTTTTTTTTTTTTTCGTAATTAGGAAAACCTAAAATTGTAGTTAAGGTTTTGTAATGTTGATTTCCATAAGAAAATCAAGGATTTCCCGCTTGGTTAAATCCCCCTAAAATTGAATTTTGGTGAATTTTTTTTAGTAAATGAAATGTTTAAAAAATTTCTCTATATCACAAGGGGGGTTAAGGCTGCTTACATTCTGCTCCTTCTTATAACTTACAATGGCAGAAGCCTCCTGAATTAGAAACACTATGTCAGAAAAGAGCAAGTAACAGGATGCCCTTTGGTGTCGATAGAAATAATGCGATAGTTTAATATTCCTAAAACAACAAAGAGATCAAAATAGTCTGCTCTCTCTCATGCCCAAGTACCGACCACCATCTCTCTGGGTTTAAATGAAGAAACTACCTTAATTGAGGTTGCCAACCATTAGGTGCATTACTAGCTCGAAGCCTAGGGACATTTTGATGATTGTAAGGCTAGGAATTAATTAATAAACTAATAAAACCTAGGAAGTTTCTAGGAGGTGGCAGTGTGTCGAGTGCACCAATTTAATTAAATATTTTTTTACTGACCTGATTAATAGACTATACCCTGGGTAAGTAAAGGACGATCCCACAGAGAATGAATAGATTAAAATTTATATTCTACTCAAACTAAATATACTAATTAATGCTAAGCAAATACAATAACGAAGGGGGTTTTGGTTGGTTGAATCAAATTAAAAGTAAACAAACAAACTTTAAATAGGAAAATAATTAGATGAGAATTATCAGTTCTTGGTTCAATATCCACCCACACATGCAATGAGTAAAATTAATCACAACGTTAATCTCTTCCTCCCAATTAGAATTAAAGACCCTAGATAACAGTATGCTCTGTTACCCGAGTTTTCCCTTAAGTATCTCTATTGAAATAAGTTCTTCAAAGAGATCTAACCATTGAACAACACTGAATAAGCTCTCAATGTTTAATTCAAAGGCAACATTAAGTAGGTAGAAAATAGATTAATTTAAGCAACAATCACACACAAGCGGGGATTATTTAACTTAGGTTATATTATTCACAATGATGAGATAAAACTTAGACATAATCATCTACCACTGTTTGCTATTTGTGATTAGAACCAGGATGTATCACAGTTCTAGATCTAGCAATGAATATTAATCTAACCGATTCAGTAGGCCATTATTGAATTATTCAGACAAACATCATAAATAAAGATAAAAGAATAACATAAGCAATTCCAATAAAAGAGAAAAGCAGAATAAGGTTACTCAAAAGTGATTACACCATTGAAATGAGTTTGGGTTTTAAAATCTCCTTGAACTAAATGAGAAAATTAGGTAGACATTACAATCCTTTCAGAGAGAAAAATTTTCAACAAAAGAGAGAGAATTTTTTACCTTCAACATTAGTGCTCTATATATAAAATACGACAATCCTTTGTAACTTATGACTCCTTCTTTGTGTAGGATTCCTTCTTTTTGTAGGATTCTTTCTTTGTGTAGAAGTCATTCTCTATTTAAAATTCTAAAATTATAGAATCTCTTTTTCTTCTTTGGAGTCTTCTATTGTAGGTTTAGATTTCCTAACTTGATTATGAGACTGTTTATGGAAATTTCATCCCCTGTTGAATACTTTAATCAGATTGTATGGCTGCTCCAATTCAGATTTGGATCAGATTTTTGTGTCAAATATTGAGGTAACATTTGGAGGCCCAAATGAACTCAGATTTTTCTCCATAATACATTTTGAAAAGGCTGAAACATCCTCTATAACTTTACTAAAGACAATTTTTCAATTCTAGAACTCTTTCTACATAAAAAACCTACATGAAGCTCAGAACATCAATATTAAAAATGCTAAAATTTTTCTATCTTTTAGCAATTAATTCATAAAGTCTCTAAAATATGATAAACTTATAAAATTCATTTTATTAAGTTCAATTAAGCATAAAACATATTAAAAAGCATAGTACAAAGGGAATAAAAATATAAAAATTACACACTTATCAAATACCCTAAACTTAGCTTTTGCACGTCCTCGGGCAAAGAAAAATATAAAAACAAAACCTTAATTTACTTTCATAGGAATCACGATTGCACTTAGTATGTGCAACAAGCCTTTAAACCCCAAGTCACCCCTAGTGGACGAGTTATGTCTCGTGAGTGTTTTCAGATAATAAACACTTAAAATTTATATAAAAATTTTAAACTTTAACTTTGATATTTAAGAAAAAGAAAATACACACATCCTATTAGTCATGACATTCAACTTGGGATCAAGAAAATAAGGAAACGCCCACAATTAAACTTTATTACCTCATATGATTCAAACATTAAGCACACAACTTTAATTAGGAATCTTGTTATATCTTTGAAACATATCTTTCCTTAAAGTAAAACCTTTGGTAACATACTGGCAACTAAGACCTAAGATTTAGATCCTATTTGACCATATTCAGTTTTGAACACTTTTATTTCACTTTTTTTTTACACTCTACCTCTCTAAGCTATTCCACTATAATTGGCTTAAGAGGTGTAGGTGGTTATGCATTCCCATGTTACTTATGTAGCTTCACTTTTTGTATATATCCTTAAAGACATTGATGCTAGAGAGTATTTTTTTCAAGAAATATGAAATCTCATCCAATAAATTTCAATCAAGACACCTCGTTTCTTAAGGACAAATGCCCTGTCTAGTTCTAAGAACATAAACTCTTTTTTTTTTTTTTAACAATAAGGTCTTAGCTTTAATCAAAGGCATAAATACCAACTAGAACCATAAAAGATTCATACCTTTAGGTCAGGTAATTTATATTTTTTAATTCGATTCCCACCTCAAGATACAAACTAGGTACTATCCTCACATAGATTTTTATTACTTTTCATGTCAAAACCATGGAAATAGAGTATGACTTTACCAAGAACCATTGTTAAAAATGATAAAATTTTTCCATGACAGCTACTCTCAAAGCACATTAACACTAAAAGAAACTAAAAATAAAAATACAACACTAAATAAAGCTAAAATAAAGCTAAGTAATACATAAAACTTTAAATAAAACTAAATTTCTTATAACAGATCCTAATTTCCCCCCATATTTAAATCTAATATTGTCCTCAATGGAAAATAAGAATGCAAAAGAAAATAATTAGTAGAGAGAATAAAGATAAATCTATTTTCTTGGGTTGCCTCCCAAGCAACGCATTTATTTAACATCGTTAGCCCAACTAGCTTTGTCCATTACTCCTCATAAGTAGGATCTACTAGTCCCACTTCTTCAACATTGTCCATTTGAAAACCATCATAGTAAGGTTTAAGTCTATGGCCATTTACCTTAAACGTCTTGTTTGTTTTCAAGTTCTTTATTTCTACTGCACCATGATGAAAATCATTAGTCACAACAAAATGGTTAATCCAACGAGAACGTAACTTACCTGGAAATAACTTTAACCGTGAATGAAAGAGAAGAACTTTCTGTCTAACAATAAAATTCTTCCTAGAAATCATCTTGTAGTGAAAGGCCTTGGTTTTTTACTTTGTAAATGCTAGAGCTCTCGTAGATATCATTCCTCAACTCCTCAAGTTCTTGCAGTTGCAACTTCCTTTAAACACCAGCATTAATCATATTCATATTGTAATGCTTGACCGCCCAATATGTTTTGTGTTCTAATTCTACTGGGAAATGAAACAGCTTACCGAAAACCAATTGGTATGGGGACATTCTAATTGGAGTTTTGTAAGCAGTCCTATACACCCATAAGGCATCGTCCAATCGTAAACTCCAATCTTTCCTATTAGGATTTACTGTCTTTTCTAAGATAAACTTTACCTCTCTATTGGACACTTTAGTTTGGTCATTGGTCTGTGGATGATAAGAGGTGGAAACTTTATGTGCAACATGATATTTCTTAAACAATGCCTCTATTGTCCTATTACAAAAATGAGTGCCTTTGTCACTAATTATGCTCTTCGACGTTCCAAACCTGGCAAAAATATTAGTCTTGACAAAATCTGCAACAACTTTGGAATCATCAGTTCTGGTGGCTTTAATTTTCACCCATTTAGAAACATAATCCACAGCTAAAAGGATGTAAAGATTACCAAATAAAGAAGAAAATAGACCCATAAAATCAATGCCCATACATCAAAAATTTCAACAATTAAAATGGAGGTTTGAGGCATTTGATTTTGATGAGAGATATTACCTGTCCTTTGGCAATTATCACATGACTTGCAAAATATGTAGGCATTCTTGAATAATGAAGGCCAGTAGAAACCACTTTCTAGCACCTTGAGGGTAGTCCTCTTTGGTCCAAAATGTCCTCCATATGCATAAGTATGATAGAATGTTGGAATCTGAAATAATTCTATTTTAGATACGCACCTTCTCATGACTTGATCAACACAATGCTTCCATAGGTAAGGGTCATTCCAAACATAATATTTGGCATCACTCTTAATTTTATCCCTCTGAGCTCTAGTCGAATAAGGAGGTAATACTTCAGCGAATAAATAATTTACAATATCTGCATACCATGGTGCTGCTATGTTAAGGTTAAACAAGTGTTCATTAGGAAAAGTTTCATTCAAGGAAAGTTCATTCTCTTCAAGAACTAAACGGCTAAGGTAGTCTGCAACTACATTGTCAGCTCCTTTATTATCTTTAATTTCCAAGTCAAATTCCTAAAGAAGGAGGATCTACCTTACCAAATTTGATTTTACTTCTTTCTTTGTGAGTAGGTGCCTAAGAGCTGCATGATCAGAGAAAAAAAATAACTTTAGCACCTAACAGGTACGATCAAAATTTTTTTAAAGTAAAAATAACAGACAAAAGTTCTTTTTCTATGGCGGAATAATTGAGTTGGGCTCCATTTAAGGTTCTGGAGGCATAGCAAATGACATGGGTTGCTATGCCAACTCATTGACCCAAGACAGCTCTTACTGCATAGTTGCTGGCATCACACATGATTTCAAATGGTAATTCCCAGTTCGGTGGTTGTATTTCTATAGTAGTTGTCAAAAGTTCCTTTAATTTGTCAAACGCTGCTCTGTATTTTTCATCAAACTCAAAATCTACCTCTTTCTGTAATAATTTGCGTAGAGGTAATGCTATCTTTGAAAAATCCTTAATGAATCTTCAATAGAACCCTGCATGGCCAAGAAAACATCAAACTTTCTGTACACTGGCGGGGTAAGGTAAAAGTGAAATCAGATCTATCTTAGACTTATCAACTTCTATTCCTTTAGAGGAAATGATATGCCCTAAAACAATTCATTGTTCAACCATGAAACGATACTTTTTTCAATTAAGCACAAGATTAGTTTCTTTGCATCTATTCAAAATCATAGTAAGGTTATCTAAACTGTTATCAAATGAGTCCCCATAGACACTAAAATCGTCCATAATTACCTCTATCCTTGACTCAATAAAGTCTGAAAAGATACTCATCATACATAGTTGAAATGTGGCTGGAGCATTGCAAAGACCAAAAGGCATCCTTCGGTATACAAAGGTACCAAATGGATAGGTAAAAATAGTCTTATCTTGATCCTGATCCTCTGGTGCTATCACAATCTGGTTTTAACCTGAAAATCCATCTAGAAAACAATAATAAGCATGACCAGTTAATCGTTCAAGCATTTGATCAATGAAAGAGAGTGGGAAGTGATCTTTTCGAGTTATCGAATTTAACTTCCTATAATCAATACAAACACTCTGTCACACCCCAATTCTAAACCAACCAGAATGGTGTGATGAACCGTCTATGATCCAATGGTTCAACCAAGATCTCGTATAGGCCGTGTCCATTTGATTAAACTAGATACAACTACAACCATAATCAGAGTAAATAAACATTAGCGGAAGTCGTTAATATTAATGAACTGAGTATCTAACAGTGATAACATAATTAATAATCCAATTATCTCCAAATGACTAAAGACATAAAATAAAATAAATAAACCAATTACATGTTTCGATAAACCAACAACTAAATCTAATCGAAAACACATGAGTTGCACTCGCACGACGAATCATGTGACTCTACCATAGCTTCCACATTCATAGCAGTAACATGCCCATACATTGGTGCATTCATATAATCTTTCACAGTAGGACCTGCATCATTAACTAAAATATTTGACGTCGAAAGGGTGGACACACATCATGGCTCAGTGAGCAAACAAAACAATGCAACAAACATATGCATGCATTCAATTCATATCTTTGATTTGGTTTATAAGTTTGCAATGTGCAATAGAAAGGATTGGTAGCCGCCGCACCTCTATACACGAGTGTGTGAAGCCGCCCAATGGATCAAACACCATTGTCGTCCCACATGCACCCATCATGGAATAGAGATAGAACTAAAGTGCCTGGATCAAATACTGCATAACACTTCCCCTGATGCCCTACCCATACTAACACGTAAGCCCCTATTGGCGAGGGCTTGCAAACTGGGCTCGCAACTAACCAATCCTACATGTCATCACAGTAGGTCTTGTCCTAGCGTAGCTCCCTACGGCATAGAGATAGAGCTAGAGTCTAGTGGCCAGGCCGGAGACCACAGTGCCACTCCCTCCCCCTGATACCTTACCCGCACCCAGCATGCTAAGACAAAATGATACGAAAAGTGCTAGTGTGAGGATTGATCCCAGACCCCAGGCCCTTCCCATTCCACACACCAACAAAAACAATCATATGCCTATTATTATCAACGAGATAGAAATTATGCTTAAACAATAATAATAACTGAAAGTAAAGGATGACATGCGAGAATGCACAAACATCAATCCACAGAATCATAATTATTATCAACGGTTTACTATTATTTAATTATTGGGGTTTAGGTCTGATTCCCTTACCTGATGCTTGTTTGATAGCTTGCTCCATGTCTCAAGGTCCAAACGTGCTATCACAAGGTCCTATACGATATTAGGGTTTAGTTAGAATAGGTTTATGTTGGTCGGAAAAACCAACAATGGCAAAACACATCTCACAGAGCTGACCGGTCACAGTACCGGTCGCAGCATTGTGGGGAAACCTGTGACCGGTATGGTCGACCGGTCCCCATAGACCAGTCCCCAGGAAGTACCGGTCACAGTAGCGGTCGCACCATATGCGACCGGTATGTCTTCAGAAGACCATACATCTGATTTCTCGACTTCTGTCGATCACCCCCTATTGATCCTAGGGTTTCTCCTACACATTCTAGGTCTGAGCATTGAGTTAGAGTTGTTTCCAACTCCATTCAAGTCCTAGTTTCGATGGTCTCAACCTAGAACTTGAATCTAGGGTTTATCGACTAAATTAGGGTTTGTCGGCAAAAACAGGGTTTAGTTCAATACCTCGCTTTGCATGGCATTGATCCAACTATAATTAACCATTCTAGATTACTTATGGTAGAGGAAGGTTTGAGCACTTACTGTTGACTTGCGGTAACTTGTTCTTCATCGAACGGCAATGGCGGCTCTTCCCTCTCCTTCCTAGCTTCTTCTCCTTCTTCAGCCTCTTTCTCCTTTCTAGGGTTTGTGAGGATCATGAAAGAGGTTTTAGGAGGTTTAGAGGGGTTTATATAGTCTAGGTTTAGGTTTAGGAAGCCTCCTTGCATTAGGAAAGTCCTTCGGTTTGAAATTTGGAAAGTGGGATCCGCAGAGATCCATTTTTGGACCGGTACCAAGACCGGTACCATCGACCGATATGAATTAATTCATACTAAATTTGGTCCGTTTCGTACCTGTTTGTCATCCACTCGTCCCGTCTGGCCTGGTGATGATTGGAAGACCTGTTATGACATGAATTCAAGGTTTAGATCGGGTTCATGGAGTGCGGGTCTTACAACTCCCCACCCTTAAAAGAAATTTCGTCCCCGAAGTTTGCATGTAGGTTTCACATGTTGGACTAGACTTTTGATTTTGGCCAATTACATCCCGCTTTTACAGGAGACGATCTCATCACTTCTTCGTCATCAGAGGAAGATTTTTCATCGGCATTAGACTCTTTCTCCCGTCTATCAATCTGACAGCCTTCCAAGGAGTCTCTATCACAAGCCCTTCTTTTGATTATCAGTTTTTATGGCATTGTATCTCGTGATCATGTCATCATTTTATGTACAAATTCATGAATCTGGCTAGAACTCTCATCTGTCGTTCGTTATATCTGACGGCTTCCCAAGGTTCCTATAAGCCCTTCATTTCTCAAACCAATAAAATGGGATCTCTTCGGTAAGATAAACACATTCTACATAAACAACCAAACACTCTCCCAATGGTAGACCCATGTGGACAGTTTAACATCAGTCCTCCCGGACCTTCAACATTAATACTTGTCAATAAACTTAAAGGTTTCAGGCCCAGATATGATCGCAACTGATTTGGCGTCTCGATGTAGTTTGTTGAGACACATGTTCCATCTGAACATCTCCAAGAAAAGAAAACATAATTCGGCACCATTATTAATTTTGGTGTAGGACTGCATTTCCCTAAGGTCACTTTTAGTGATGATTCAAATAGCTGCTCGCCTATCAATGCGTGTAGGTGTCAACTTAAACAGTGGGGCAAGGCTACCCATTTGTCATGAAAGTTATGCCATTCGGATTTCCCCTAAGGGTTTCAGACCATTGGATAGGACCATAATTTTGGTAACATCTTCACCATATTAGGACTCTTTATTCAACCCAAGATGGGGTTTACAAAAAAAATGATAAAAAAAAGGAATAAAAGAAACCTCAACAAGGAAAAGCAACCCAAGAAACCTCAATGGGCAACCCATAATACCTCAATGGAGATAGGTGACCTGATGCAACCCTAAAGCATTGCCCTCATTGACCCTTCATAGAAAAATTCATTGGTTCATGTAGACAAGTCTCATACCCAGTCTATCCTCCATAAGGAAAGGAACCCCTCTTGCTCTCCAGTGAATCATACTCAGAGGAGTTGAACAAACCATCGTCTATTTACCTTTTGGGCTCCATAGCATTGCATTTCAACAGAATTCTATCTTCAAATCCTATTGTAACGTTAGGGAAAGAGCAAATTCTCATGGCCTGGTTACAGATGTAGCCAAATTCATCAAACCATCAGCCCCCTCATTTTTCAAGATTCAAGAAGGGCTTATCTAAGAAGTCACTTTCTGCAATCAATCTGTCAATCTTCCCTTGACCTTGGAAGCATGGTCAAATTCTTGATGCAATCCAGATTCAACCTAGTTCCAACTCTGTAAGATTGCTCGTTTCCTTCTATCTTGCCCCTAGCATACTATAGTAGCGGTCTGTCATAACATGCAGACACTGGGGCATAGATATACCCTATGTAGAGGAATTGAACTTGATCATGAGCATTACATCTGGCATCCATTGTCTAGTCTGAAGTCACTGACTTTCCTAATCAATAGAAGTAGGTCCGTCCAAGATGATTTTTGCCAATTTCTCAGTTCTCCCAATCCTGTTGATGAAGAAAATCCAATGTGGTCGCTCACCTGTTAGGATTTGGTCACCAAATTCTCTAAAGGAACACTTCGAATCCTTTGCTCCTCATGCCTACTTTGAGGCCATGGTTTAATCATCATTCAAAATTGACACAACAATGTTGCAAAGCCTTGAGCTTTTCATAAGCCCAGATCAAGGGTTGAACCCATGTCACATTCATCGCCGCTAGGCTGTTCTACCAATTTGGTCTGTAGCAGTACACAGTCAAAGAAATTAGTTGACTAGATGCCCCTCGATAGTTTAACATCAAGGTCAATCAATAAAATCACTTTGGTTAGAGACTGTCAAGCTTCCCTCATTCTTGTCCAAAATCCTCACTAGAGTTTCTTTCAATCCAAAATCCAACAACACCAATGTTGGCTGAAGAAAATCATCACTTCCAAATTACATGGAACCCTTCCAAGGGAGCAACCAAGTCATCACTACCGTGCTGAAATTGAGTCAAACTTTTAGTACCAGGACATAAATAGTAAATTTCAAATCTAGGTATCATGCCAGCGAAGTCCATGATACCATTTCCATTGATGCCATGTTTTATGCCTTCACCAATAAAGCAGGGGCAAAAAAACCTTGGAAAACTACCAAGGAATTCACCATCATTTCAAATATGTCCAGTACTCTATAGGTTCAAAGTCAAGAGACTTCCAAGATGGGTCAGATTTCAACCCTAAAGATTCAAAGTCAACAAAGACTTCCTGTATGGGTCACTTTCGAGCATCCTAAAGGTTCATAGCAACAAAGCTACTTAAGAGGATATTCTAGTTTTCATTCCTAAAGGTTTATAGCCATAGAGCTTCCAAGAAGGATATTCCAATTTTCAATCCCGAAGGTCCAAAGTTGGTAGGAACTTCAAAGATAAGTCATTCAGTATCACCCTATAAGTGACCTTCTGAGTTCTTGCTCATTTCAGAATCAATAGCAAATTCCTCACCTAAAAGTGACCTTCTGAGTTCTTGCTCATTTCATAATCAAATGTAGAGCCCTAGCTCATCCAAAGTTCAAATCAATCTCAGTCTATAAGTAAATCAAATACAGAGCCCTAGCTCATCCAAAGTTCAAATCAATATCAGTCTATAAGTGAATCAAATGTAGAGCCCAAGCTCATCTAAAGATCAAATCAATCTCAGCCTATAAGTGAATCAAATGTAGAGCCCTAGCTCATCCAAAGTTCAAATCAATCTCAACCTATTAGTGAATCAAATGTAGAGCCCTACTCATTCAAAGATCAAGTCAATCTCAGCCTATAAGTGAATCAAATGCAGAGCCCTAGCTTAGTAAGAAAATCAATCTCAGAATCAATCAAAAGAGCCTCAGTTCAATCAAAGAAAAGACAGCAAGTCCTCCATCCAAACAAATCAAAGCCGAACTCAAGCTTATGCAATCAGCCTTGTATTCACAGCCTAGCTTCATACAAGAAGAGGTTCCAAGCCTACAAATGAGCCTTGAATTCACAGCCTAGCTCCATACAAGAAGAGGTTTATCAGCCTACAAATGGATCAAGCCGGGTTCAAGCCTGCACATACCTTGCATCATGAGTTCCACCTCAGCAAGAAGAGGTTCCTAGCCTACAAATGAGCCTTTTATTCACAGCCTAGCTTCGTACAAGAAGAGGTTTATCAGCCTACAAATGGATCAAGACGGGTCTAAGCCCGCGCGTACCTTGCATCATGAGTCCCACCTCAGCAAGAAGAGGTTCCTAACCTACAAATGAGTCTTGTATTCACAGCCTAGCTTCATACTAGAAGAGGTTTATCAGCCTACAAATGGATCAAGCCGAGTTCAAGCCCGCGAGTACCTTGCATCATGAGTTCCACCTCAGCAAGAAGAGGCTCCCAGCCTACAAATGAGCCTTGTATTCATAGCCTAGCTTCATACAAGAATAATAATCATCAATTTTCCAAGAAAAACAAACCTTCTTGCCAGTCAAACTACGTTCTAGGCTTGATTTCTAGGACACCCTTAGAATACGTAGGCAGTTTAGGACAAAGTACCCTAAGTGCAGCCCAATAAGCAATCTCACTCATATCCCAAAAATGTGGTTCTTTTATCTTCAGCCTTCAATTGGTAACAATCTTGGCTAAAGCATCTGTAAGCACCCCATTTTTGCCACCTGGCATAAGTGAATCAATATGGCAGGTTTTCAGCCTTTAACCCAAAGATTTGTGATTCTCTACTGAACCCCACAGCAAAGTCATAGGCTATTACCTATTTGGATGAATATGTCATGAAATTATCTTCGAAATGAGACCGGAATCATCAAATTCTGACATCAAACATGGAAGATATCCCAGTTTGAATGTGCAAGGGAATTTACGTAATTATCGTATGATGCATGCATTATCATTCAAACTTCAAGACATCATATCTAGGTCATCTGATATCGGAATCAGATGATTCAAAGGTCAATATTCCTTATTTTTAGTCCTCTTCAAATAGACGTGAAAAATCCCGAACAAAGGTCACCGGTGGGCCCCATGCAAGTTTTTATGCAAAATTATCGTTAGAACTTCATTGCTTCATATCTTTGTCATTCTTCATCGGATTCAGATGATTCCAAGGCCATTATTCTTCATTTGTAATGTTCTACAAAATGGACATAAAAAATCTCGGGTAGAATTTTCCGAAGGATACCATGCAAAATTACACATGAAAATGGTCATTTAATCTTCGAAAATTCATATTTTGGTCATCCCATATCCAAATCAGATGATTTCAGTTTTATTATGTTCCATTTTTAGTAATCTACAAAGTGGACATAAAGAATTTCCGGTAGAAGTCTCTGAAGGATCCCATGCAGAATGGTCAGCCAAATTATCGATAATTGGGTCAGCCAAATTATCGATAATTGGCCTGCTTAAACTTCAGAAATTCTTAAGTTGACCATTTTATTCCCAAATGTGATGATTCAAGTTTTAATATTCCTCATTTTTAGTGTTCTACAAAGTGAACGTAAAAAATTTGGAATAAAGGCTATCGAAAAATTTCATGCGGAATGGCAACGGAAATAGCCCATGAAATAACAGAGAGAGAAACCCAGTCAATCCAGTCAACTCAGCTCAACCCATGCCAGTCTTGGCCCAACCCAGTCAATCCAGTCAACTCAGCCAACCCAAGTCAGTTCAACCCAGACCAGTCTGGACCAAGTTCGTTTAACCCATGAGCAAGAATTTTATGTTTATATTATATGTATATGATATTGCATATATATATTAATATATATCAAGGTTATTATTATTAATATTATTATATATATATATATATATATATGAATGGAAGATTCGGTTCAACTGGAAAGGAAACTCGAGAGGGAGGAACTAGCTACGAGAATGAAAAGAAAAAAAGCAAAAGAAAATAAAAAAGAATGGAATGAAAAGGAGAATAGAAATGGAAAGAATTGAGAGAAGAAGATCAAAGAAATGAAATAAGGGAAAAAGATCTGAAAAAAGAAAAAAAAGAAAAGGTGTCGACAGAATCCAAGGAGAGAGATTGAAATCTGATTGGGTTTGGAAAGAAATTGAGATAGATTGGGGTCAGTGGTTTTAAAAGAAGAAAAAACAAACAGAAAGGGAAGGCTTTTGGGGAAAAATTCAGAACGAGAGAGAAAAAGGAGAGGGATCGAGAGAGATCGGGAGGAAGAAAGAAAAAAAAGAAAGAAAAAGAAAGAAATTAAGAGAGGAGAATCCGAGAGAGAGAGAAGGAAAAAAATAAAAAAAATAAAAAAATCAGAGCGGTGGAGATAAAGGGAAGAACCGAGAAGAGACAGAGGGGGGAAGAGAAAAAAAAAAAAAAAATCAGAGTGTTGGAGATAAAGGGAAGAACCGAGAAGAAAAAGAAAGTAGGGGGGGAGACGGACAGAGGAGAAAGGAGATAGAGTTTGAGAGTCCGAGTGAGAGAGAAGAAAAGGCAGAGCATAGAAGAAGAAGAGAGAAGAAGCACACGGGGAGGACAGTAGAAGGAAGAGAGGGATGTGCTGGCCGAGAATAGAAAGGAGAAGAAGAGGAGGGAGAAGAAGATTCAAGTAAGCTCTTCTCCCCCTGATTTATTTTGTTCTTGTTTATCAGCATTAAGCCATCTGTCCAACACCTTGAAACACAAACCATCCTCATCGACAAACCCCACACCTGGCCTTCTACCCTTGCACAACCACTCAGCCATCATCTGTCTACCTTCAACCATGACACCTTTTCATAACCTGCACAACCAATACACCCCAGCCGATTGCTTTCTCAACACTTGCACAACCTCTACCTCATCAGTTCATCCTCCTCCACTCTACCCAATAACTTGCAGCAAACCCCCATCCATTCACGACCTGCTACAACACAGCAGATCCTACCGACCACCAACCCGATATCCTCCATTTACCCACACCTTTGCCCACTATCAACCTAACCCGATAACCTGATTCATTAACAACCTCTGGACAGCCCAACCCTTATCCCTCCAGTAACCTATACCCTGCAAACCATTGAGCCCCAGCCATGCATCCCCAGTCATGCACCTAACCCGATACCCTCTACTGGCCACCATGAATCTACATACCACCAAACCTTTGATTGGTACTGTCACACCCCAATTCCATACTATTCAGAATGGTGTGATGAACTGCTAGCAAACCAACGGTTCAACCAGGATTTCGTACAGATGGTATCTGGCTGATAAAAACCTCATACATCCACTTTCATAATCAGAGTAAATATACAATAGCGAAAGTCTTATAGTAAAATGAACTGAGAATCAACTGTGATATTAATATTTAAATAGCAAATTATTCTGTATCAACTGAGACATAAATAAATATCAAATAGATGTCCTTAATAAATCCAAATAAAGAAATCTAGAAAAAAAATCTAATCGAATATACAAGAGTTGCACTCGCCAGAGGAGTCATGTGCATCCACTGCATCTTCATCTTCCATCGCCGCCACGTTCCCGTACACTGGAGCATTTATATAATCTTCAACGGTAATACCTGCATCATCAACTAAAAAAATATTTGACGTTGAGGGGTGAGCACACATCATGGCTCAGGGAGCAAACAAAACAATGCAACAATACATATGTATGCAGTCAAATCATATCTTTGGTCTGGTTTATAGTTTGCAATGTGCTATAGAAAGGATAGGTGGCCGCCGCACCTCTATACACGAGTGTGTGGAAACGCCCAATGAAAATGGCACCATCGCCCCACATGCACCCAGAATGACACAATATACACCCCATGAAAAACGGTCATGGCTGTACCGGTTGATACCATACCAACAAATAAATCCCTGCTGGCTAGGGTTGCAAACTGGGCTCGCAACTAATCAATCCTAATGCCAAACAGTATATCCAAGGCCTCACCCCAGCATCCCTCAGAACATCCATAGAGATAGAGCTAAGGCCCCCCGGTAGAGTCAGAGACTACAAGGATCGAGACCACCTCCCCTGATACTCTACGACATAATAATTCTGCTAAGGTAATGGCGATACGACGACGTCAATAGACATGACTTGAGTAGAACCATGGCATAATATACCCTGATGAAAATGACATCGAAGTACCGGTTGATACCATCCCTACCCGCACCATATACACTGGCCAAACACAAACATTCACATGCCTATTCCTATCATCATCATCATCTCATGTTATAAACAATAAATTAAATATGCATGAACAAATAATAGAAATATTGGATGACATGTTGAATGCACATACAAGCATACACGCATAGAATCAATATGGCATTGGACTCAAGAAATAAAACAGTTTATTATTAACCAATTAGTTTAGGTCTTGTTCCCTTACCTTTGCTTGTTTGTAGATCCTCTTTCAAGCCTTAAGAATCACTTTTATATCAATATTATATTACTAGAAGACCTAACAAAGTCGATACAATTTAATTAGAATTAATTCCGAGTTTAAAAATCATACTGTTAACTAGGGGTCGGAGGTTGGGTCGGAGTAATGATCGACCCTGGATGCGACCACCCCTATTCTGGATTTCCCGAACACTGGGGGTCGATGCTCAGGGTCTGGTAGGGTCGATTGGCCATCGACCCCCTATGCGACCCCCTGTGGGTTTTGGTCGATTTTCTTCCTTTCAGTCCAATATTCGTGTTTAGGGTCCTATGGCTTGCTCCTACAGTCCATTCTACACACATTCTATGGTTTAAAACCATGAATCATTCACATATATAGCTTTCATGAATTCCTCCATGGTTTTCCATGAAGACCTAACCATGGGTTGATGGTTTGGGTTTCTCCGAGATCATACTCTCTTCATTATCTAACCTAAGTTCTGTAGAAACTCATGGAATTAGTATCCATACCTGAGAAGAATACTTCTTCTCTACAACTCTTCTCCTTTTTGCTTTCTTCTCTTCCTTGCTTCACTTCTTCTTCTCTTCCTTCTCTTCTCTTTCTCTAAATTCAATTAGGGTTGTAAAAGGAGTGAAAGAGGCTTAGGGACATCCTATTTATAGAGTAGAATCTCCTAAAATAAGTCCCATTGAGATTTGGAAAGAGTCCAACCCAAATTAGGAAAATTTTCTAATTTCTGTTTCTGGCGGCAACTCGGGGTCGATGAGGGGGTCGATGATCCCGTCGACCCCTGGTTCCTAAAGTGTCCGACCCCCCTGTAAAACTGGGGATTTTACTTTCTGTCTTGGGGGGGGTCCGACCTTCCCTTGCTAGGTATGCGACCCTCCCCTTAATTTAAGTGTTTTTGGGTCCGTTTAATACCTGGGATCACGATCTCCTTCACGCCCTTGGTCCATTTTGCTCAACCATGATGGGTTGACCTGGTTCAAGGTGGTAAGACCGGGTTTGTTTGATACGGGTCTTACAACTCCCCCACTACTTATAAAAATTTCGTCCTTGAAATTATACGTACCTTCTGAATCAAATAAGACAGGGTATTGCTTTTGCATAGCATTCTTTTCTTCCCATGTAATTTCTTCCATGTCTCTACTTCTCCAAGTGACCTTAACATAATAGATATCTCGGTTGCATAGTCGTTGAACCTTTCGGCTGGTGATTTTCATTGGTGTTACTTCAAATGTCAAATCATCAGTCAAATCCGGTAGATCTACTGTCAGAACATGCGCTGGATCCTTGACATACTTCTTCAATAGGGAAATATGAAATACGTCATGCACACTTGACATAGATGGTGGTAGTGCTAACTGGTAAGCCACTTTTCCATGCTTAGCAAGAATCTCATATGGCCCGACATATATTGGACTTAGTTTCCCTTTCTGTCTGAACCATTTCAATCCTCTTATAGGCGATACTTTCAAGAATACTTTATCACCCACGACGAACTCAAGATCTCTACGTCGAGTATCTGCATATTGCTTCTGAAGGTTCTGGGCTGTTCTCACTCTTTCCTTGATAATGTCGACCACACAACAAGTCTCTTCAACAAATTCTGGCCCAACAATACTACGTTCTCTAACTTCATTCCAAAATAAAGGAGTTCGACACTTTCTGCCATACAGTGCTTCATAGGATGACATCTGTATAGTAGTCTGATAGCTATTGTTATAAATGAACTCGATCAGTGGTAACTTTTCATCCCATGATCCTTGAAATCAATTACAAATTCTCGTAGCATATCTTCTAGAATTTGGATTGTACGCTCTGACTGCCCATCTGTCTGTAGATGGAATGCAGTACTAAACTTCAATGTTGTACCCATAGCCTTTTGCAATCCTTCCCAAAACTTGGAAGTAAATCGTGGATCTCTATCGAACACAATGCTCTCTGGTACACCGTGTAATCAAATAATATTATACACATACAGCTTTGCTAATCTTTCCAGTGTATACTGAGGTTGTATCAGTATAAAGCGAGCTGTCTTAGTCAGACGGTCTTCAACCACCCAAACTGCGTCAACTACTCGAGGAGTCAGTGGTAATCCCATGACGAAATCCATAGTGATGCAGTCCCATTTCCATGCTGGTTCCAGTAACGTCTGTAACAGTCCTGCGGATCTTTGTCATTCAGCCTTTACTTTCTAACAATTTAGGCATTGAAACACGAACTTAGCTACATCTGCTTTCATCCCTCTACACCAATATAGTTTCTTTTGATCATGATACATTTTTGTACTTCCAGGATGTATCGAATAGATGGTGGTATGGGATTCTTTCATCAGTCGGTGTCTAATGTCCACACTTTCTGTTTCGGGTACACATATCCTTCCTTTGTACTTCAGTACATTCTCTTCGTCCAAGGTGAACTCAGGGTTAGTCCTACCTTTTTCGATGTCTTCCTTTGTACTTCAGTACATTCTCTTTGTCCAAGGTTCTGATTTGATAGTTGTCTTCACTTCATCAATTATATCCGGTATAATCTTCAATGCAACGAACATATTTGAAAACCGATGAATTAACCATTGGTTGGCTGATCCACCCGTTGTATCTATCACATACTGCTCATTGCCGTGATTGAATACCATTGTGATAGTACACACTGCTGCAGTTGTGCTAACCTCTCCTTGAGAATTTATCATTGCCTTTCTGCTCAACACATATGCTACTACATTAGCTTTCCCCGGATGATACTGGATATCACAATCATAGTTTTTCAATAGTTCTAGCCATCTTCTTTGTCTCATATTCAACTCCTTTTGATTAAATAAATAAGTAAGACTTTTATGGTCCGATTTAATCTGAAACTTCTCCCCGTATAGGTAATGTCTCCATATCTTGACAGCATGTACTACTGCTGCTAACTCCAAATCATGAGTGGGATAATTTTTCTCATGTGTCTTCAACTGTCTCGAGGCATAAGCAATTACTTGTTCTCCTTGCATAAGCACACATCCTAATCCCAATCCTGACGCATCAGTGTACAAGGTAAATGGCTGTCCGGGAACGGGAATAGTCAAAATCGGGGCGGATATCAATCTAGTCTTCAATGTCTGGAAGCTCTTCTCACATTTATCCGTCCACACAAACTTTTCACCTTTCTTAGTCAAACTGGTGAGAGGTACAGTAATCCAGGAATAATCTTCCATAAATCTCCGATAATAACCAGCGAGACCCAAAAAGCTTCTAATTTCTGCAACGCTCTTTGGTGCTTCCCACTTTACAATAGCCTCGATCTTGCTGGGATCCACTTTGATTCCTTCAGCAGATACTACATGGCCTAGGAAGGTGACTTCACTTAGCCAAAACTCACATTTGGTAAATTTTGCATATAGCTTCTCTTTCCTTAAACGCTGTAGGGCGGCGTTTAGGTTCTTAATATGGATTTCCTTGTCCTTGGAATATACCAATATATCATCAATAAATATAATAACCAGCGTATCCAACATATCATGGAAAACCCGGTTCATAAGTTCCATGAAAGTTGTTGGTGCGTTTGTTAGTCCAAAAGACATGACCAAGAATTCATAATGTCCATATCTGGTCCTGAAAGCTGTCTTAGGAATATCACCATCTTTAATCTTCAACTGATGGTAGCCTGACCGAAAATCGATCTTAGAAAATACTTTTGCTCCTTGCAACTGATCGAACAAGTCATCGATCCAAGGTAGTGGATATCGATTCTTGATTGTCAGTTTATTCAACTCCCGATAGTCGATACATAATTGAACGCTACCGTCCTTGTTCTTTACGAACAATACTAGCGCTCCCCATGGTGATATACTGGGTCGAATATAACCCTTGTCCAGTAGTTCTTGTAGTTGTACTTTTAATTCCTTTAGTTCTGTAGGAGCCATTCGGTAGGATGCTTTTGATACTAGTGCGGCTCCAGGTATAAGATCTATCACAAACTTTGTGGCTCGGTCGAGTGGTAATCCTGGTAGTTCCTCAGGAAATACGTCGGGGTAGTCCCGCACGACATCAATATCTTCCATCCGTGGTGCTTCCTCGGTGAGGTCGACCACTGATACAAGATACCCGACTGCCCCCTTCTCAAGGCACTTCTTAGCCTTTAGTGCTGAGAGTATGAGCTTGCGTTTACGGGGAAGTTTGGTTCCCGCAAAACTGAATTTTGCTCATTCTTTGTCTTTAAACGTTAGCTTCTTTTCGGCGCATAGTAGGTTCACAGAATGTCGAGCTAACCAGTCCATTCCCAAGATGACGTCAAAGTCTGCCATCCCAAGTTGGATCAAGGTTGCATCTAAGGTTTTTTCGTCAATGAGAACTAGACATGACCCATAACCTTTCTCTAACTCCACTTCTAATCCCATCGGTGACCGTACAAGTAGTGTGTGGTCCAATGTTTCGATGGGTAAATTCAACTTCTTTCCAAATGACACAGATATAAAAGAATGAGTAGCTCCCGAATCGAAGAGTACTCTGGCGGGTATGCCATTTATAGGTACGATACCTGTGATTTATTTTACTTAGTCTGCATGCTCATACAATGTAATACAACTTTAAAAGGTTTCGGTCATACCTGTGACCACATCGGGTGATGCGACAGCATCCTCGGATGTAACAGCATATACTCGTCCTTGATGTAATTACTTCTTGGGCTTAGGACACTCCTTTACCATATGTCCCGTATGGCTGCAGTTATAACATCTCGGACCTTCAGAATTTGGCTTTGGTTGCTGTTGAGTTAGTAGGGTAGTCTTGGATGCAGCAGTAAAGCCTTGAGCACGGAAGGGTTTGAATATCTTATTATTCCCTCCGTTATAATCATTTCCAGCTGACCTTTTCATACCTCTGTTCTGTGTATATAATAACTCTCCTTCTGGCTCGATTCTATAACTCGAGCAATTTGCACAGCTTTGTTGTATATTTTCTTCTCCAAACCCAGGACATGCTCTTTGATGCTTCCTCTAAGTCCCGTGACAAACCTACGGGTCTTAGTGTCATCTTCTTTCATACTCAGTGGTGCAAAGAAAAATAGCTCCTCATAACGCTGTTGATATGCATCCACGGACATCTGACCCTGATATAAACTCAGGAACTCCTTCTCCATAGAATCTCTGAAGCTTTGGGGAAAATACTTCTCAAAAAAAGTTTCTTTATAAATAGCCCAAGTCAAAAGAGCGTGCTTGGTCAATAGATAGGTTCTGGTCGATTTCCACCAATGATGTGCATCGTCTTTTAGCATGAAGGTGACACATAATTCCTTTTCTTCTTCTGTAATAGTCATCATAAGAAAATTTCTCTCCATCTCGTCGATCCAATGTGCTGGCCATAAAGGATCAGATGGTTTACCGTTAAACTCCTTGGGCTTCATCTTCAAGAATCTCTCAACCCGTCGAGAGTGATCCATCTGATTTTGGGGGTATGCCCCAAACATAGGTTGTGGATACTGATAATTAACCTGAGCTGCTTCCGGACCTGGTACTGGAATCTGTGCAGCTGGTTGTTGAGGTGTTTGGGGTGCTGGGTGGTTACCCACCTGTGCTGCACTGGCTTGTCCAGTCGGCATTGGTGTAGCATGTGCTGCCTGGAACATAATCCCCATTGCTGCCTGCATTTGAGCCTGTGCGTATTGCATTTGTTGCAGCTGTTGTGACAAGTTCATAACCACAGTTGCTAATTCTGGTGGTGTAGGTGGCAAGTTTGTAGGATTTGCCTGACCCGGATTTACTGGTGGTGCAACCTATGGATTTTCCTATGCATATATATTTTCTTGGCTGGTTTCCTCCATGGGTGGTGGTGGTGGAACTACGTTTCGGCTCTGCCTGGTTACTCTACGTCCAGCCATCTTCTTCTAATATTGGTGATGCTTGAAAATCATTAACAAACGTGAGGCAATCATTTATACTTTATGTAGGCACGTTAATCGATGTTATTTTCAAAATTTTCAGATCATTCGGTGAAAAATACTATCTTTTCTATGCAGGGTCGATGGTGGGGGTCGATGGTATGTCCGACCCTCAGTATCCGACCCTGGGAATCGTTCTTCCTGAGAGCCGAGGTCGATGCGGGGATCGATGGGTGTCCGACCCCTGGTTTACTGTCAGATTCTCGAGAGCTGGTGGTCGATACGGGGGTCGATATAGGGGTCGATGGTCCTGGTCGAATTGTCCGACCCCCAGACCAAATCAGATTTTTGAGGTCCGATTCTGGTTTCATTTCCCATTATTCCTTCCCCGTTTCGACTCGTCTCCCACCTCTGAGTTGCTACAGTGCCACTCCGCTATATTGGTCATTTCGGTTCCGTGTTTCGACGTCCACATCATTCCTACAGGTATGTTTTATCATTTTTACCTGTTTTTAGGTTTCCATTTCTAGGTTTTCACCCGTTTAACTTGTATTTTTCAAATTAAATTTTTTCCAACCGTAAAAATTCGATTTTTATTGGGGGCTTTTGTTATTGGTGTCTCGAGGAATGAAAGCCCTCAAAAATTTTTGAGTTTCATCGGTTGGTTATCGAGAAACTTGGATTTTGCTCTTTTTGCCCTAATTTGTCGAAATTTTTTATTTCTCGCAATTTCTTCAAATTGGATTCCATTAGTTAGGATTTCTTACTGTGTGAGTGTTGTAGGATGGTTTAGAACCTACGTAAGTCCTCCTGCCCACGTGTGTGGGTGACAAGTGAGGCTTTTTGGCCAAACTTACGTCGTTATAATGTCAAAATTTTGGCTTTTTCTGCCCTACTTACATACTTATCTATTTTCTTTCTTATTTGCAGATATCATGGCCCATACCATAGTACCTAGAGTTCGTGATCCTCTTCGTTTCCGCTCTAACGAAGCCGAGGCACAGTATGCCCACTACCCTCGCAAGAAAGTGGAGGGTGGTCGTATGGTAAACTTGGCTGAGTTGGCCCTGTTCAATGTGGAGAGAGCATTTGGTGATATGGGTTGGCTCCCAGTCATCACTTACGACACATGCACCTGTCCTGATTTAGTACGCCAGTTTTATTGTAACCTCCAGGTGGTGGGGGATTACAATGATGTTGAGAGGGGTCATGAGTTGCGCATTACGAGTTACGTCAAAGGGGTGAACATCTCGTTTGACTATCGTCAGCTGGCCGACCTACTGGGCATCTCCTATGACGGCCCCATGGTTTTCTGTGCTCCTGGAAAGCCCCAGTTCTTCTCTTTACAGATGAGGGCTGAGATCAATAATCAGCTCCTACGACCTGATCGCTAGCAGATGAGGGCATGCTATATGCGTCCAGCTCCACGGGTATTTTGCAAGATTATTCAGCATAACCTGATCCCGCAGAGTGGCCATTACGAGAAGGTTTCCCTGCTGACCCAGTATCTTCTGTACAATATTTGCACTAGATAGCCCGTCTGCCTTCCGTACATCATTATGCGTACTATGATCACTGCTACGTTGCCCAGTCACACTGGCAACCTTCCGTACAGACGTATGATCACTATTCTGCTTACCCGCCTGGGGGTTGATTTAGTGGATGAGAAGATTCAGGAGAAGTCCTTCTCGTCGCCTCTAGATTGGGAGGCTATTTGCAAGATGGGCATGCGGGATGCCCAGGTCAGTGATGAGGAGAGAAACGCGATGGAGCACCCTCACACTCGCATAGAGATAGCTGATGCTGAGGCAGCTGCCGCCGCCGCTGGAGTTCATACGGAGCCTGCTGGTGATGATGATCATATGTACATGGATGTAGACTCTATACCACCTCCTTCTCCTACACATGCGGCTGGAGCTAGTACTTCATATGCGGCTGGTCCTTCCTACGCGGCTGGTCCTTCTCATGCGGCTGGTCCTTCACACCCACCTCTTGATATGACGGAGATGTTGCATGAGATCAGAGAGGCTCAGCACAGATCTGATCTGAGGATGGGGGAGTTACTAGAAGCTCAGCGCGTGAGAATGGATGAGCTCATAGAGGTTCAGTGTGCAACTGATCAGTGGGTAGCCGATTTTATCGCTAGTCTTCGGATGACCCAGACTTAGATAGCCTGGTTGACTAGAGTTTACACGGAGGATTATGATAGAGATCGTGAGGCACCGCCTCCTCCTTCACCTCCAGCTTCATGATTGTACTTTTTTTTTTCTTAGTACCACAGAGTAATTGTTCGGGTTGTGGACTGTACTTTGCTTTTTTGTATACATTTGTTTCTCTCTCATTGTAATTAAAATTATTCTTCCTTTAATAGATGTATTATTGTCTTTTCAAATTTGGTCTCAAACATCACTTGTGCTTATAGTGTGTTAATATTACAGTTTTTACTTTTATCCTATCTCAGTTCACAATTCGTCGTGAAGGTATGTTAGTTTAGCGGACACGGTCTGAGATGCTCTGATACCAAGTTGTCACACCCCAATTCCGCACTATTTAGAATGGTGTGATGAACCATTAGCAAACCAACAGTTCAACCAGGATCTCGTACAGATGGTATCCGGCTGATCTAAACCTCATACATCCACATTCATAATCAGAGTAAATACACAATAGCTGAAGTCTTATAGTAAAATGAACTGAGAATCTACTGTGATATTAATATTTAAATAACAAATTATTCTGTATCAACTGAGACATAAATAAATATCAAATACATGTCCTTAATAAATCCAAATAAAGAAATCTAGAAAAAAACATCTAATCGAATATACATGAGTTGCACTCGCAAGAGGAGTCATGTGCATCCACTGCATCTTCATCTTCCATCGCCGCCACATTCCCGTACACTGGAGCATTTATATAATCTTCGACGGTAATACCTACATCATCAACTAAAAAAAATATTCGACGTCGAGGGGTGAGCACACATCATGGCTCAGTGAGTAAACAAAAAATGCAACAATACATATGCATGCAGTCAAATCATATCTTTGGTCTGGTATATAGTTTGCAATGTGCTATAGAAAGGATGGGTGGCCACCGCACCTCTATACACGAGTGTGTGGAAACGCCCAATGAAAATGGCACCGTCGCCCCACATGCACCCAGAATGGCACAATATACACCCCATGAAAAACGATCATGGCTGTACCGGTTGATACCATACCAACAAATATACCCCTGCTGGCTAGGGTTGCAAACTGGGCTCGCAAATAACCAATCCTAATGCCAAACATTGTATCCAAGGCCTCACCCCAGCATCTTTCATAACATCCATAGAGATAGAGCTAAGGCCCCCCGGTAGAGTCAGAGACTACAAGGACCGAGACCACCTCCCCTGATACTCTACGACATAATAGTTCTGCTAAGGTAATGACAATACGACGACGTCAATGGACATGACTTGAGTAGAACCATGGCACAATATACCCTAATGAAAATGGCATCGATGTACTGGTTGATACCATCCCTACCCGCACCATATACACTGGCCAAACATAAACATTCACATACCTATTCCTATCATCATCATCATCATCATGTTATAAACAATAAAGTAAATATGCATGAATAAATAATAGAAATATTGGATGACATGTTGAATGCACATACAAGCATACAAGCATAGAATCAATATGGCATTGGACTCAAGAAATAAAACAATTTTTTATTAACCAATTAGTTTAGGTCTTGTTCCCTCACCTTTGCTTGTTTGTAGATCCTCTTTCAAGCCTTAAGAATCATTTTTATATCAATAATATATTGCTAGAAGACCTAACAAAGTCGATAGAATTTAATTAGAATTAATTCCGAGTTTAAAAATCATACTGTTAACTGGGGGTCAGAGGTAGGGTCGGAGTAATGATCGACCCTGGGTGCGACCACCCCTATTCTGGACTTCCCGAACACTGGGGGTCGATGCTCAGGGTCTGGTAGGGTCGATTGGCCATCGACCCCCATGCGACCCCCTGTGGGTTTTGGTCGATTTTCTTCCTTTCAATCCAATCTTCGTGTTTGGGGTCCTATGGCTTGCTCCTACAGTCCATTCTACACACATTCTATGATCTAAAACCATGAATCATTCACCTATATAGCTTTCATGAATTCCTCCATGGTTTTCCATGAAGACCTAACCATAGGTTGATGGTTTGGGTTTCTCCGAGATCATACTCTCTTCATTATCTAACCTAAGGTCTGTAGAAACTCATGGAATTAGTATCCATACCTGAGAAGAATACTCCTTCTCTGCAACTCTTCTCCTTTTTGCTTTCTTCTCTTCCTTGCTTCTCTTCTTCTTCTTTTCCTTCTCTTCTCTTTCTCTCAATTCAATTAGGGTTGTAAAAGGAGTGAAAGAGGCTTAGGGACATCCTATTTATAGAGTAGAAACTCCTAAAATAAGTCCCATTGAGATTTGGAAAGAGTCCAACCGAAATTAGGAAACTTTCCTAATTTCTATTTCTGGCAGCAACTGGGGGTCGATGAGGGGGTCGATGATCCCGTCGACCCCTGGTTCCTAAAGTGTCCGACCCCCTTGTAAAACTGGGGGTCTGACTTTCTGTCTTGGGGGGGTCCGACCCTCCCTTGCTGGGTATGCGACCCTCCCCTTAATTTAAGTGTTTTTGGGTCCGTTTAATACCTGGGATCACGATCTCCTTCATGCCCTTGGTCCATTTTGCTCAACCATGATGGGTAGACCTGGTTCAAGGTGGTAAGACCGGATTAGTTTGATACAGGTCTTACAGGTACCCCTTTTGATCAATATCACATCCTTGACATGCCCTAATAAATCTGAGCCATGTGATTTGATTGTTTAATGTGATGATTAATCTGTTGATGTGAAGAATTAATTTTTGATTATTTGATTCATTTAATTTTGAACATTAATCTGATCATTTGATTCATGTAATTTTGGCCATTGATCCTAGAATTTTAGATGGTGAAATATGAGCCGTTGGATGATTGATTTTTTATTTTATCAGGAGATGACATGAAATATGAACCCTGGGATGATAACTTTGATTTTGATCATGTGATGAGATTAAATATGAACCTTTGGATGACAACTTTGATTGGACATGATGATGTGATTTTAAACAATCTAGACCATTAGATGACATGATGATGTGATTTTGAGTGATCTGAACCGTTGGATTGTCTTTGAGAGAGATTTAAATGAGTCTGAATGGTTAGATTATCAATTTGAGTTGTCTTAACTGTTGGATTATCTTTAGGAGTGATTAAGCAATTTGAACCATTAGATTATCAATTTGAATGATCTGAACTGTTAGATTATCATCATAAGTGATTTAAATGAATTTGAACGGTTAGATTATCATTATACGCAATTTTGAATAATCTAAACCGTTGGATTGTCATGAGAAGTGATTTAGATGAATTTAAACTGTTAGATTTTAATCTGAACATGTTAATGCATGAGATCTAAGCCATTGATTACCTAGTATAATCATGAATAATTGATGTGGGATGAATCTAAGCCGTTAGATTGAGGATTTGATCTTGACACATTGTTAAAGAGATAAATTAAATCCGGACCATTTATCGAGGATCCAATTTTGGTGCATTGAGAGATTCACATTAGATCACAACCATAGATCTAGGGAATCCAATCTGATACATTGAGACATACTTTGTTTGAAAATAATACAAAAGATGCCATTTTGCTATGTCTGTTATCTTGATGCTTACATGCTTTCTTGCTATGCTTATTCATATGCTTTTCTTGCTATATCTGATATTTGCTATGTGCCATGTCTGAATATTTTCATTGTTGATAATAAATTACTTTCTACTACACCCAAGTCGAACTGCCATATCTATACACCTAGCAAACATATTAGGCATGGGGACGTGTATTTAGGCACCCACATTCTTGGGAATGGCATAACGGGAAATAATAAAAATCTTAATAAAGAAAGAGAATGCTTTCCTAAACCATCCAAAATTAGAATTCAGGATAAAAAGGGTAGCTCAGGACGATTTCTACCTCTCAGTAAACCCTAAACCTAGAATAGGTTCTGAACCCTAAACCTAGAACAGGTTCTCACATTCTAACCTAGAACAGGTTATCAGCCCGAACTACGTGGATTCTGATTCCTAGGACAAACCCTAGGATACGTAGGCTATTTGGGAGAAACCCAAATTCGGATCCACATTTTAGTCCACTCTGACTATCCATAGATCCACTAGGATATCCATTCACATTCAACCCAGAATTTTGAACTACACGGATTTTGATTCCTAGGTCAAACCCTAGGATACATAGGCCATTCGGGAAAATCCCAAATTCGGATCCACATTTTAGTCCACTCGGATTATCCATAGATCCACTTGGATATCCACCCACCATGTCAAACTATGTGGATTCTGATTCCTAGGACAAACCCTAGGATACGTAGGCCATTTGGGAGAAACTCAAATTCGAATCCACACCTTAGTCCACTCGGACTATCCATAGATCCACTAGGATATCCATCTGCATTTTAACCCAAATAGGGTTATCCACATTTTGACCCAAATAGGATTTTCTATATTTTGACCCAAGAAGGGTTATCCATTCTTAGATCCACTAGGACTATCTATCAGTTCGTATGGACTATCCAGATCCAAACCCATAGGGTTTCTCATCCTTTCAAGCATAAACTTCAACTTGAACAATGAACTTAATCATACACAAGCATAAGTCACAGTCATAAACCTTAATCACACCTGAACTACGATGATGAACCTGATTTTTGGAATAATTTCATGATACGTAGGCAATCTAATGGATACAGATTCAGTTCAATGATATCAAACCACTTGGTTTGGTTCTGTTTAATAGATAGTGTCTAGCATAATAAAGGCATAGGAGATCGATTTCGATCGGGCGCCTAACCCCTTCCCATAACCATAACTTAACGCTTCCCCAATCTCTGATGGACCAGAAATCCAATCTAAGGGTCATGAGTCAATCAAAGTCTTACGTTAGGGTGAAAATTTACATTTCTAAGGTCCTAGACCTTAATCTAGGTGGCGACTTCCAAAAAAGATTACGATCTTTGTCCTCACAACAGCATTCAGAACAGGACATTATGAGTTTTTAGTCATGTCTTTTGGATTAACCAACGCACCCGCAACTTTTATGGAACTCATGAATCAGGTATTCATTGATATGTTGGATACGTCAGTCATTGTGTTTTTTGACGACATATTAGTCTACTCCAAGGACAAAAAAAATCATGTTAGAAATCTAAGAGCCGCGCTGTAGCGACTAAGAAAAGAGAAGCTTCACACCAAATTTATAAAGTGTGAGTTTTGGCTAAATGAAGTCGCTTTCTTAGGCCATGTTGTATCCGCTGAAGGATTTAAAGTGGATCCTAGCAAGATTAAAGCCATTGTGAAATGCGAAGCACCTAAGAATGTTACAGAAATAAGAAGTTTCTTAGGTTGAGCTGGTTATTATCGATGATCCATGGAAGATTACTCTAGAATCGCCGTACCTCTCACCAGTTTGACTAAGAAAGGAGAAAAGTTTGTTTGGACCGACAAATGTGTGGAGGGTTTTCAAACATTGAAAGCCAGATTGATATCAGCTCCCATCTTGACTATTTCGATCCCAGGACAATCATTTACCTTGTACACTGATGCGTCTGGGTTGGGTTTAGGATGTGTACTTATGCAAGGAGAACAAGTAGTTGCGTATGCCTCAAGACAACTGAAGACGCATGAGAAGAACTATCCCACTCATGACTTGGAATTAGCAGCAGTAGTACATGCTGTTAAGATATGGAGACATTATTTGTATGGTGAAAAATTTTAGATTAAATCAGATCATAAGAGTCTTACTTATCTTTTCAATCAGAAAGAGTTGAACATGAGACAAAAAAGATGGCTGGAATTATTGAAGGATTATGATTGTGATATCTAGTATCATCCAGGAAAGGCTAATGTAGTTGTTGATGCACTAAGGAGAAAAACAATGATATACGACCTCACTATGGACTTCATCTCTGGGTTACCATTGACTCCCCGAGTAGTTGATGCGGTCTGGGTGATTGTGGATCATTTGACCAAGACAGCTCGTTTCATAGCTATACGACCTTAGTATACCCTAGAGAGGTTGGCCAAGCTATATGTGGATGATATTGTCAGATTGCATGGTGTACCTGAAAGCATTGTGTCCGACAGAGACCCACGCTTTACCTCAAAGTTATGAAAATGATTACAGAAGGCTATGGGTACAACTTTGAAGTTCAATACTACATTCCATCCTCAGACAGACGGATAGTCGGAGCGTACCATTCAGATTTTAGAAGACATGCTTCGAGCCTGTGTTATTGATTTCAAAGGATCATAGGATGAGAAACTACCATTTTTTGAGTTTGCCTATAACAACAGCTATCAGGCTACTATACAGATGTCGCCCTATGAAGCACTGTATGGTAGGAAGTGTTGAACTCCTTTGTTTTGGAATGAAGTTGGAGAACAGAGTATTGTTGGACTAGAGTTTGTTGAAGAGACTTGTCGAGTAGTCGACATTACCAAGGAAAGAGTTAGAACAGCTCAGAACCGTCAAAAATAGTATGCAGATAATCGACGCCGAGACCTTGAATTCATCGTAGGTGATAAGGTATTCCTGAAAATATCACCTATACGAGGCTTAAAGCGATTCGGATAAAAAGGGAAGCTAAGTCCGAGTTATGTCGGGCCATATGAAATTCTAGCTAAACGTGAAAAAGTGGCGTATCAGTTAGCACTACCCCCATCTATGTCAAGTGTGCATGATATATTTCATATCTCATTACTGAAGAAGTACGTCAGAGATCCAACACACGTGATAACAACGGATCCACCGGATCTAACTGATGATTTGACATTCGAAGTAGCACCAACTGAAATTACCAGTCGGAAGATTCAACGTCTAAGCAACCGTGACATTTATTATGATAAGGTTACTTGGAGGAGCCAAGATGTAGAAGAGATCACATGGAAAGAAGAAAATGTTATGCGAAAGTAATATCCTCACCTTTTCGACTCGGAAGGTATGTGTAAATTTTGAGGACGAAATTTATAATAAGAAGGGGGAGTTGTAAGACTCGTATCATACTAACCAGTCTTACCACCTTGTATCAGGTCTCCCTATCATGGTCGGGCCAAGTGGACCAAGTGCATGAAGAAACCACAAGACCAAGTATGAAATTGAACCCAAAATCAGTTAATTAGGAGCGTGTGGTCGCATACCTAAACTGGTGTGATCGACCACACCTTAGATTATAGTGACCATAGAAGTCTGGGACTTGTAGTCGTAGTTTTTGACTGTGTGGTCGATGGGTTCAGCGACCACACAAACTCAGACAGACTCCGTAACTAGGAAACCTTCCTAATCTGAAGGGGGTTCTTTCCTAATCTAAGTAGGGCTCTATATGGAGGGTTTTTCTCTATATATAGGACGTCCCTTAGCCTCTTTCATCCTTTTAGAACTCAAACTGAACGAAAGAGAAAGAAAAGAGGAGGAAGAGAAGGATAATTGTAGAGGAAGACTAAGAGAAGGAAATTCAGAGAGAACTTTGAATCTTCAACAAGTATAAGGTATGAAACCATCCCCCACATCTATTGAATACCTATAATAGATCATGAAGGAGATAATGATTCAAAGTGAGAATCATCAAACCATGGACAAATTCAAAGAGATCCATGGAGGGAATCTATTAGGATGATGGATTATGTAAAATATGAATTTTAAGCCATAGAACAATCATAGGAAGGATCATGATGATAAGCTAAGGAATCAAAACATGAAGGAATTGAGTTGGGAGTGAAAAGTCGACCATCACATGTGTGGTCGCATGATATGCGACCACACGAGACACACATAATCGACTACACACCCTCGGGAAAATTCTAGTGAGGGTGTGGTCGAATGTGTGGTCGCATGATATGCGACCACACGAGACATATTTTCGACCACACACCCTCGGGAAAATTCCAGGGAGGGTGTGGTCGCATGTGTGGTCTCATGATATGCGACCACACATAGAGACCACACACCCTCGGGAAAGTTTCAGGGAGGGTGTGGTCGCATGTATGGTCGCATGATATGTGACCACACCTAACTTAGGGATCAAGGGGTATCGCCATTGCACTACACCATTTTTAAGTCCAAGATTAGACTAGTTTATGCCTCGGCTTGGGGGGTTCAATGGATTTCTTCATTAGATCACTCTCAGTTTGGGTCCAAGGTCAATTTGGTTCATGCCCCAGTTTAGGGCATAATGGCTTTCCTCATTAGACTACACTCAATTTGGGTCCAAGGTCAATCTAGTTCATGACCAGCTTAGGGCTCAATGGCTTTCCTCATTGGACCGCACTCAATTTGGGTCCAAGTTCAATCTGGTTCATGCCCAACTTAGGGCTCAAGGGCTATCCTCATTGAACCATACTTAATTTGGGTCCAAGGTCAATTTGGTTCATGCCCAACTTAAGGTTCAAGGGCTTTCTTCATTGGACCGCACCCAATTTGGATCCAATGTCAATTTGGTTCATGACCAGCCTAGGGCTCAAGGGCTTTCCTCATTGAACCATGCCCAATTCAGGCCCAAGGTCAATCCGGTTCATGCCCCAGTTTAGGGGTCATTGGCTTTCCTCATTGGACCGCACTCAATTTGGGTCCAAGTTCAATCTGGTTCATGCCCCAGTTTATGGGTTAAGGGTTTCATCATTGGACCATTCCCTAGCCATGATTCTGGTTTCTATCATAGCCTAGGGTGTCACACCCCAATTCCGTACTATTCAGAATGGTGTGATGAACCGTCAATAAACCAACGGTTCAACCAGGATCTCAAAATAAGCTATCCCACATATGATAAACCAAAACACATTCCATATTAATCAGAGGTAATAAAATAAATAGCGAAAGTCTTACAGATAATGAACTGATAAATTCTAACTGTGATACTCATAAATAAAATATCCAATTATGTTGTTTCAACCGAGACATAAATAAAATATCGAATACATGTCTTTACTAAATCTAAATAAATAAAACAAAATCTAATCGAATACGCATGAGTTGCACTCGCAAGAGGAGTCATGCGTATCCACTATGTCTTCAGCTTCCATTGTCGCCACATGCCCGTACACAGGAGCGTTCATATAATCTTCAACGGTGGTACCTGCATCATCAACTAAAAGTATTCAAATTCGAAAGGGTGAGCACAAACCATGACTCAGTGAGCAAACAAAATAATGCAACAATACATATGCATGCAATCAATTCATATCTTTGGTCTGGTATATAAGTTTGCAATGTGCTATAGAAAGGATAGGTGGCCGCCGCACCTCTATACATGAGTGTGTGGAAACGCCCAATGAAAATGGCACTATCGCCCGACATGAACCCACCATGAACAATATACACCCCATGAAAACGGCATGGCTGTACCGGTTGCCCATACCAACACGTAAGCCCCTGTTGGCGAGGGCTTGCAAACTGGGCTTGCAACTAACCAACCCTAATGTCAAACAATGTATCCAAGGCCTCACCCCAGCATCCCTCAATACATCCATAGAGATAAAGCTAGGGTCTGGTGACCAGGCTGAACCACAATGCCACGTCCCCCCCCTCCTGATGTCCTACGACATATTAGTTCCGCTAAGATAATGGCGATAGGACGATGTTAGTGGACAAGACTTGAGTAGAGATAGAGCTAGAGTCTGGTGACCAGGCTGAACCACAATGCCACATCCCCCCTGATGCTCTACTCGCATCAAGCACACTAACACTTGCTTAGTGGACATGACCTGAATAGACCATGGCACAATATACCCCGATGAGAACGGCATCGAAGTACCGGTTGATACCATCCCTACCTACACCATGTACACCAGCCAAACACAAACATTCACATGCCTATTCCTACCATCATCAACATCATCATGTTATAATCAATAAATTTAAATATGCATGAACAGTAATAATAGAAATATTGGATGAAATGTTGAATGCACATAACAATCATACACGCATAAAATCATTCATAGCATCGGACTTAAGAAATAAAAACAATTTATTATTAACCAATTAGTTTAAGTCTTGTTCCCTCACCTTAGCTTGTTAATAGATCCTCTTCCAAGCTTTAGAATCACCTTTATAATGTTATTATATTGCTAAAAAACCTAACAAAGTCGATAGAATTAATTAGAATTAATTTCGAATTAAAAAACCATGCTGTTAACTGAGGGTCGGAGGTAGGGTCGGAGTCATGATCGACCCTGCGTACAACCCTCCCCCTAATCTGAACTTCCCGAACACTGAGGGTCGATGCTAGGGTCGGATCTGCCATCGACCCTAGGTGCGACCCTCCATGGTTTGAGTCAAAAATATCAGATTTCGTTCTCTCTTTCATGGTTGGGTCCTATGGCTTACTTCCACAATCCATTCTATACATGTTCTATGGTTTAGAACTATACTTTATTCACCTACATGGTTTTAATGATCTCCTCCATGGTTTCCATTGAAACGAAACCATGGATGGATGACTTGGGTTTCTTCTAAGTCATACCCTCTTCATAAACCATTCTAAAGTCTTAAATAAATCATGCGGAATGTATTCATACCCTAGGTTTCCTGAGATTCAGAGTTCCTCTGAATTTCCTCTTCTTCCTTAGCCTTTTCTTCAAGTTTTCCTTCTCTTCTTCTCTTCCTTCTCTTCTCTTTCTCTTAATCCAATTAGGGTTGTAAAAGGAGTGAAAGAGGCTTAGGGACTTCCTATTTATAGGGCAAAACCTCCCAAAATAAGTCCCATTGAGTTTAGGAAAGGTTCCAATCGAAATTAGGAAGGTTTCCTAATTTTTGATTCGTGCTGTTTTTCTCGAATACCGAGGGTTGATGGGAGGGTCGATGGGAGGGTCGGACAACTCATAGACCCTGCGACCCATGGTTGAGGGTCGATGGTGAGGGTCGATGGGAGGGTCGGACCTGCCTGTTTAAACCTACGACCCTACCCTCATTTTGACTATTTTTGAGTAAATTTTCATATTGGGTCTTGATTTTTCTTCACACATTTGGTCCACTTGGCTCGATCATGATATGTAGACGGGTCCCGACATAAAATATAAGGTTAGGCCAGGTTCGTGGCGTGCAGGTCTTACAACTCCACTACCCTTAAAAGAAATTTCGTCCTCGAAATTTGAAAGTACGGATCTTACAACTCTCCCATCCTTAAAATAAATTTTGTCCACAAAATTTGAATTTACTTCGGAGTCAATAGGTGGGAATTCTATTTCCGCATTGCATCTTCTTCTATCCATGCCGTATTCTCCACGTCTTGTCTTCGTCAGATTATCTTCGTATAATTGATACCAAGTTTTTAAGGTGTTCTACCTTTCAACTAGTGAACTAGGCTGGTACCACTTCAACAGTTAAATCTCCTATTTAATCCAGTTATTCTGTGGTCAATACTTTTGATATGGATCTCCAATGTACTTCTTCATTAGAGACACACGAAATACATCATGTACACTAGACGTGGATAGCTGTAAGACCCGTGTCAAACTAACCCGGTCTTACCACCTTGAACCAGGTTTACCCATCATGGTCGAGTCAAATGGACCAAGGGCATGAAGGAGATCGAGATCCCAGGTATAAAATCGACCCAAAAACATTTAATTTTAGGGGAGGGTCGCACACCCAGCTAAGCGGTCGGACCTCCCAAAAAGCAAAGTCGGACCCTCGGTTTTTAAGGGAGGGTCGGACAGCTTAAGACCCTAGGGTCGACGGGATCATCGACCCTCCCATCGACCCTCGGTTTCGACGTAAACTGAAATTAGGAAATTTCCTAATTTTCGGTTGGGATTCTTTCCAAATCTCAATGGGATTATTATAGGACATTCCTAGTCTATTTAAAGGACGTTTCTAAGCCACATTCACTCCTTTTACAACCCTAATTGAATTGAGAGAAATAGAGATGAAGGAAAAGAGGAAGAAAGGAGGCTAGGAGGAAGGCTTAGCAAAAAGGAGAAGAAATTGCAGAGAAAAGTAATCTTCTCAGGTATGGATACTAATTCCATGAGTTTCTACAGACCTTAGGTTAGATATGGTTGAGTGTAGGATTTCGGAGAAACCCAAACCATCCATCCATGGTTAGGCTTTCATGGAAAATCATAGGAGGATGCATGAAAACTATTTAGATGGATTATACATGGTTCTAGACCATGGAACGACTGTTGAAGGAATGTAGGAAGCAAGCCATAGGACCCTAAACACGAAGAATGGATTAAAAGTGGAAATTGGACCAGAGTGCACCAAGGATCGCACCGAGGGTCGATAGACCATCCGACCCTAGGTGTTTCTGACCATCGACTCTCAGCATTCGGGAAGTTCAGAATGGAGGGAGAGTCGATAAACCCATCGACCCTAGCATCGACCCTAGCATCGACCCTCAGTTGATAGAATGGTTTTTAAATTCTGAATTAATTCTAATTAAATTCTATCGACTTTGTTAGGTTTGCTAGCAATATAATAACATTATAAATGTGATTTTAAAGCTTGGAAAAGTATCTATTAGCAAGCTAAGGTGAGGAATCTTAACCCCAAACTAAATTGGTTAATAATAAACTGTTTTCTATTTCTTGAGTCCTATGCCATGTTTGATTCTATGCGAATATGTTTGTAATGTGCATACAGCATGCCATCCAATATTTCTATTACTTGTTCATGCATATTTACTTTATTGTTTATAACATGATGATGATGATGATAGGAATAGGCATGTGATTGTATGTGTGTGGTTGATGTGCTTGATGCGAGCGAGTATCAGGGGAGGTGTGATGAGAACGTCAATAAACGTTAACCTTTGGCGGGTCTCAGCACTTTAGCTCTATCTCTAACTCAAGTCTTGTGCATTGACATCGTCGTATCGCCATTACCTTAGCAGAACTATTATGTCGTAGAGTATCAGGGGAGGTGGTCTCGGTCCTTGTAGTCTCTGACTCTACCGGGGGGCCTTAGCTCTATCTTTATGGATGTTCTAAGGGATGCTGGGGTAAGGCCTTGGATAAACTGTTTGGCATTAGGATTGATTAGTAGCGAGCCCAGTTTGCAAGCCCTCGCTAACAGGGGCTTACGTGCTGGTATAGCATTATATAGCAATAAACGTTAACCTTTGTTGTATAATGTTATGGTAGGGTGGATGGGGACGACGATAAACGTTAACCTTCGGGCGGGCTTCCACACCCTGTGTATAGAGGCGGTGTCAATAAACGTTAACCTTTGACCACCCAACCTTTCTATTCCACATTGCAAACTATAAACCAAGACCAAAGATATGAATTGACTTTTTGCATGCATATGTAATGTTGCATTATTTTGGCTACTCACTGAGCCGTGTTGTGTGCTCACCCCTCGACGTCGAATATTTTTAGTTGATGATGCAGGATATACAGTTGAAGATTATATGAACCTGTCGGCGTACGGAAATGTTGCAGCTATGGAAGTTGGAGCTGAATACGATACACACGACTCCTCTTGCGAGTGCAACTCGTGTGTGTTCGATTAGATATTTTGTAGGTTTCTTTATTGGATTTATAAGACATGTATTTGGTATTTAAATATTTATGCCTCAGTTAAACACAGAATAATTTGCTATTATTTATGGATATCATCTTAGTTCTCAGTTCATATTATTTATAAATTTTCCGCTATTGTGTATTACTCTGATTATGATTGTGAATGCGTGTAAAGTTCGGATAACGCGGGGATAGCCTATTTGAGATCCTGGTTGAGCCGTTGTTTATTTAGCGGTTCATCACACCATTCTGAACAGTGTGGAATTGGGGTGTGACAACTTGGTATCAGAGCATCTCAGG
This sequence comes from Protea cynaroides, assembly GCA_028583415.1. Taxonomy (NCBI): domain Eukaryota; kingdom Viridiplantae; phylum Streptophyta; class Magnoliopsida; order Proteales; family Proteaceae; genus Protea; species Protea cynaroides. Next base: position 79,544,571 of record CM053275.1, read on the forward strand.
CCTTGCCCGCCGCACTGACACACATTCAAGACCATTGTGAACTGAGATAGGATAAATTAAAAGCTTTAATACAAACACACTGTAAGCACAAGTGATGATTGAAACCGAATTAAAAAGAGAATATTGCATCTATTAAAAGGAAAATCAGTTACATACAATGAGTAAGAGAACCAAAACGTATATACATCGCTAAAGTAGAGTACAGTCCACAACCAGGACAGTTACTCTGTAGTACAAGAAAAAGTAAAGTACAATCAGGAAGCTGGAGGCGAAGGAGGAGGCGGTGCCTCACGATCTCTGTCATAGTCCTCGGCATAGACCCTAGTCAACCATGCCACCTGGGTCTGAGTCGTCTACAAACTAGCTGTGAGATCAGCCACCCTCTGATCAGTCCGGCGCTGAGCGTCTAGGAGCTCCCCTATCCTCAGATCCGATGCACGCTGAGCCTCTCTAATCTCGTGAAACATACTCAGCACGTCATCAGCTGGTGGTCGTGAAGGACCAGCATCATGAGAAGGACTGGACTCGGGTACCGAAGCCGCCGCAGCAGAAGTACCAGCCCGATCCGCATGCGTAGGTGATGGCGGTGGTATCGCATCGACATCCATATATAAGCGATCATCGTCGACCGGATCCCCACGAGCCCTAGCAGCAGCCTCAGCATCAGCCATCTCAACCCGAGTGGGAGGGCGCACCATCGCGTTCCTCTCCTCATCACTAACCTCCGCATCTCGCAGCCCCATCTTGTAGATAGCCTCCCAATCTAAAGGCGACGAGAAGGTCTTCTCCTGGATCTTCTCATCTACTAGATCCACCCCCAGACGGGTCAGTAGCACTGTAATCATACGTCCATAGGGTAGATTACCCCTATGACCGGACAATGTAGCACTAATCATCGTCCGCATGATAATGTAAGGAAGGCAGACCGGCTGACGAGTGCAGATGCAGTAGATCAAGAACTGAGTCAGCTGAGACACCCTCTCGTAGTGCCCACTCTGCGGAATTAGATTATGCTGGATAATCTTGCAGAAGACCCGTGGAGCTGGACGCAAGTAGCAAGCTCTCATCTGCCATCTATCGGGACGGAGCAACTGATTGTCGATCTCAGCTCTCATCTCCATCTCAACAAACTGTGGCTCTCCCGACGCACAGTACACTATAGGGCCATCATAGGCAATGCCCAACAGATCGGCCAACTGCCGATAATCAAAGGAGATGTACACCCCCTTGACGTAGCTGGTGATGCATAACTCCTGGCCATGCTCAACATCATTGTAATTCCCCACCACCTGGAGATTACAATAAAACTGGCGCACCAAGTCTGGACAGGTGCACGCATTGTATGTGATGACAGGGAGCCACCCCATATCACCGAATGCTCCCTCCACATTGAACAAGGGTAGCTCAGCCAAGTTCACCATGCGACCCCCTTCCACTTTCTTACGGGCATAGTCAGCATACTGTGCCTCGGCTTCATTCGAACGAAAGTGAAGTGGATCACGCAATCTTGGCACTTTGGTACGGGCCATAGTATCTGCAAAATAAGAAAGAGAAAGGAAACAGGGAGTTAATAGGATAAAAATCCGAAAAATTTAAAATAGAAGCCCATTCCTCACCATACAAGTGGGCATAAGGACTTACGTAAGTTAAAATATATCCTACAATCCACCTACAGTAGGAAATTTTGATAAATTAGGGCAAAAAGAGAAAAATTTAAGTTTCTCGATAACCAACCGATGAAACTCAAAAATTTTTGAGGGCTTTCGTTCCTCAAGACCCCAATAACAAAAGCCCCTAATAAAAATCAAATTTTTACGGTTGGAAAAAGTTTAATTTGGAAAATACGAGCTAAATGAGCGAAAACCTCGAAATAAAAACCTAAAAACAGAAAAAGTTGGGAAATTGTACCTCTAGAGGTGATGTGGATGGCGAAACTCGGACTAAGAACGATCCACAATAGCGAAGTAGCACTGTAGCAACTCGGAGAGTAGAGACGAGTCGAAACGGAGGAGGATAGTGAGAATCGACCCAGAATCGGATCTTAAAAATCTGATTTTTGGTCCGAGGGTCGGACAATTCGACTGACACCATCGACCCTCGAATCGACCCTCCAATCGACCCTTGGCTCGGGAATCGACGCGAAATTCAAGGGTCGGACTAAGGGTCGGACACCCATCGACCCTCGCATCGACCCTCAGCTCTCGGGAAGAACAGGTCATTCCCAGGGTCGGATACCAAGGGTCGGATATACCAGCGACCCTCACCATCGACCCTACATAGAAAAGACAGTATTTATTTCAGAATGAGTTGGAGATTTTGAATTTTATATCGGCTAGCGTGCCTACATGAAGTATAAATGATTTCTCACTGATTTTGATGATTTTCAGGCACCATCCATCTCGAGAGTAAATATGTCTGGACGTAGAGTTACCCGAAATACAGTCCCACCACCACCACCGGCGGATGAGACTAGTCAAGAGAACAATTACGCACAGGGTAATCCCGAGCCGGCAAACCCTATAAATTTGCCACCACCACCACCTGAGCTAACAACAGTGGTGATGAATCTGGCTCAACAACTACAACAAATGCAACATGCACAAGCTCAAATGCAGGTTGCGATGGGAGTTATGTTTCAAGCCACTCAAGGTCGCAGCCATGCACACCGGGCAAGCTAGTGCAGCACCCGGTGGGTAACCACCCAGCTCAACAGACACCTCCACAACCGGCTGCACCAATTCCTGTGCAAGTTCCAGAAGCAGCCCAAGGGAACTATCAGTATCCACCCCCTATGTTTGGGGCATACCAAAATCAACTGGATCACTCCCGGCTAGTGAAGAGATTTTTGAAAATGAAACCGAGAGAATTCAACGGTAAACCGTCTGATCCACTGTGGCCAGCACACTGGATAGACGAGATGGAAAGGAACTTCCTCATGATGACTATCACCGAGGAAGAGAAAGTACTATGCGCCACCTTCATGCTCAAAGGCGACGCACACCATTGGTGGAAATCTACAAAGACATACTTATTGACCAAGCATGCCCTACTGACATGGGCTATATATAAAGAAGCATTCTTCGAGAAGTATTTCCCAAGAAGCTTCAGAGATTAAATGGAAAAAGAGTTCCTGAGTTTATACCAGGCACAGATGACCGTAGACGCATATCAACAGCGCTACGAAGAACTGTTTTTCTTTGCACCGGCTAGCATGCAAGAAGAAGATACAAAAACCCGTAGATTCATCGCGGGACTAAAAGGAAGTATAAGAGAACATGTTTTGGGATTAGAGAAGAACATATACAACGAAGCTGTTCAGATTGCTCGAGTGATCGAATCGAGCCAGAAGGAGAGTTATTTCTCCCAGAGCAGAGGAATCAAGAGACCAGCCGGAAACTCCTACAACGGAGGCAATAATAGGACGTATAAACCTTTTCGTCCTCAGAATTTTACAACTGCACCAAAGTCTACTTCCGCAGCTCAACCATAGCCAAAGTCAAATTTTGAAGCCCCGAAGTGCTATAACTGCAACCAACCAGGGCATATGGCAAGAGAATGTCCAAAACCCAAGAAGCAACTACATCAAGGACGGGTATATCTTGTTACATCGAGGATCTGCCGCACGCCCGATGTGGTCACAGGTATAACCGAAACTTGTAAGGCTATAATTAGAATTGATTGAGCATGTAGATTAAGTAAAAACGAATCACAGGTATCGTACCTATCAATGGCATACCCGCAAGAGTACTCTTTGATTCAGGAGCTACTCATTCATTTATATCTGTATCGTTTGGAAAGAAGACCAATCTGCCCATCAAAACATTAGACTACAAATTACTTGTACGGTCACCGATGGGATTAGAAGTGGAATTAGAGAAAGGTTATGGGCCATGTCCAGTTCTCATTGGCGAAAAAACCTTGGATGCAACTTTAATACAACTTGAGATGGCAGACTTCGATGTCATCTTAGGAATGGACTGGTTAGCTCGGCATTCCGCAAATCTGTTATGCGCCGAGAAGAAGCTAACGTTCAAGGACAAAGAAGGAGCAGAATTCAGTTTCTTGGGAACCAAACTTCCCAGGAGACGCAAGCTCATACTCTCAGCATTAAAGGCTAAGAAGTGCCTTGAGAAAGGAGCGGTCGGATATCTATTATCAATGGTCGACCTAACTAAGGATGTGCCACGAATGGAAGATATTGATGTCGTGCGGGATTTTCCTGATGTATTTCCGGAGGAACTACCCAGATTACCACCCGACCGAGCCACAGAGTTTGTAATAGACCTTATACCTGGAGCCGCACCAGTATCAAAAGCACCTTATAGAATGGCTCCTACTGAACTGAAGGAATTAAAAGTGCAATTACAAGAACTGCTAGATAAGGGTTATATTAGACCCAGTATATCCCCATGGGGAGCACCGGTGTTGTTCGTAAAGAAGAAGGATGGTAGTGTTCGATTATGCATCGACTATCGAGAGTTGAATAAACTCACCATCAAGAATCGATACCCACTACCCAGGATCGATGACTTGTTCGATCAGTTACAAGGAGCGAAGGTATTTTCAAAGATCGATCTTCGATCAAAGTTATCATCAACTCGAAGATTAAAGAAGGTGACATTCCGAAGACAGCTTTCAGGACAAGATACGGACATTATGAGTTCCTAGTGATGTCCTTCAGACTAACTAATGCACCGGCAACATTCATGGAACTTATGAACCGAGTTTTCCACGATATGTTGGATACGTCGGTGATAGTATTTATTGATGACATATTGGTATACTCCAAGGACAAGGAAACCCATGTCAAGAACCAAAACGCAGCCCCTCGCGTTTAAGAAAAGAGAAGTTATACGCCAAATTTTCAAAGTGTGAGTTTTGGCTAAGTGAAGTCGCATTTCTAGGCCATGTAGTATCCGCGGAAGGAATCAAAGTGGACCCGCAAGAAGATCGAAGCTATTGTGAAGTGGGAAGCACCAAAGAGCGTTTCAGAAATTAGAAGTTTCCTGGGTCTAGCTGGATATTATCGGAGATTCGTAGAAGACTATTCTCGGATTGCCGTACCTCTCACCAGTTTGACCAAGAAAGGAGAAAAGTTCGTATGGACGGATAAGTGTGAAAAGAGTTTTCAAACACTGAAGACCAGATTGATATCCGCCCCAATTTTGACCATTCCCGTTCCGGGATAGACTTTTACCTTATACACCGATGCATCGGGATTGGGACTAGGATGTGTGCTTATGCAAGGAGAGCAAGTAGTTGCGTATGCCTCGAGACATTTGAAGGTACATGAGAAAAATTACCCCACTCACGATTTGGAGTTAGCGGCAGTAGTACATCTTGTCAAGATATGGAGACACTACCTATACGGAGAGAAATTTCAGATTAAGTCGGACCATAAAAGCCTTATGTATCTATTTAATCAGAAGGAGTTAAATATGAGACAAAGAAGATGGCTGGAACTATTGAAAGACTATGATTGTGATATCCAGTATCATCCGGGCAAAGCGAACGTAGTAGCAGATGCATTGAGCAGAAAAGCAATGATAAAATCTCAAGGAGAAACTAGCACAACTGCAGCAATGTATACTACCGGGATGGTATTCAATCACGGTGACGAGCAGTATGTGATCGATACACCGGATGGATCAACCAACCAAGGGTTCATTCATCGGTTTTCAAATATGTTCGCGGCATTGAAGATAATACCGGATATAGTGGATGAAGTGAAGACAGCTATCAAAGCAGATCCTTATCTGAGAACGGTACAAGAAGATATTGAGAAAGGTAGGACTAACCCCCAAGTTCACCTTGGATGACGAGAAGGTACTGAAATACAAAGGAAGAATATGTGTACCGAAAATGAAAGTGTGGACATTAGACACCGACTCATGAAAGAAGCCCATACCACCATCTACTCAGTACATCCTGGAAGTACAAAAATGTATCATGATCTAAAGAAACTGTATTGGTGGAGGGGAATGAAGGCAGATGTATCCAAGTTCGTGTCTCAATGTCTAAATTGTCAGAAGGTAAAGGTGGAACGACAGAGACCCGCAGGACTGTTACAACCATTACCGGAACTAGCATGGAAATGGGACTGCATCACTATGGACTTCGTCACAGGACTACCACTGACTCCTCGAGTAGTTGACGCAGTTTGGGTGATTGTAGACCGTCTGACCAAAACAGCTCGCTTCATACCGATACGACCCCAATATACACTCGAAAGGTTAGCAAAGCTGTATGTGGATAATATTGTTCGGCTACATGGTGTTCCATAAAGCATTGTGTCCGATAGAGATCCATGATTTACTTCCAAATTTTGGGAAGGACTGCAAAAGGCCATGGGCACAACATTGAAGTTCAGCACTGCATTCCACCCCACAGACAGACGGACCAGTCGGAGCGTACAATTCAGATTTTAGAAGATATGCTACGAGCATGTGTGATTGATTTCAAGGGATCATGGGACGAAAAGTTACCATTGATCGAGTTCGCTTACAATAACAGCTATCAGGCTACTATACAGATGTCACCTTATGAAGCACTGTATGGTAGGAAGTGCCAAACTCCCTTGTTTTGGAATGAAGTTGGAGAACGTAGTATTGTTGGACCAGAATTGGTTGAAGAGACTTGTCGAGTGGTCGACATCATCAAGGAATGAGTAAGAGTAGCTCAGAACCGTCAAAAGCAATACGCAGATACTCGACGAAGAGATCTAGAGTTCGCCGTAGGTGATAAAGTATTTCTGAAAGTATCGCCTATGCGAGGATTGAAGAGGTTCGGACAGAAAGGAAAACTAAGTCCAAGATATGTCGGACCATATGAGATTCTGGCTAAGTGTGGGAAAGTAGCTTATCAGTTAGCACTACCACCATCTATGTCAAGTGTGCATGACGTATTTCACATATCCTTATTGAAGAAGTATGTCAAAGACCCAACACATGTGTTGACAAGATTTGCCGGAACCGACCGATGATTTGACATTTGAAGTAATACCAACGGAAATCACTAGTCGAAAGGTTCAACGTCTACGCAACAGAGATATCTACTATGTTAAGGTCACATGGAAAAGTAGAGACATGGAAGAGATTACATGGGAAGAAGAAAATGCTATGAGAAAGCAATACCCTGACTTGTTTGATTTAGAATGTACGTACAATTTCGAGGACAAAATTTTTATAAGTTAGGGGGAGTTGTAAGACCCGTGTCAAACTAACCCGGTCTTACCACCTTGAACCAGGTTTACCCATCATGGTCGAGTCAAATGGACCAAGGGCATGGAGGAGATCAAGATCCCAGGTATAAAATCGACCCAAAAACATTTAATTTTAGGGGAGGGTCGCACACCCAGCTAAGCGTGGTCGGACCTCCCCAAAACAAGAAAAGTCGGACCCTCAATTTTTAAGGGAGGGTCGGACAGCTTAAGACCCTAGGGTCGACGGGATCATCGACCTCGGTTTCGACGAACCGAAATTAGGAAATTTCCTAATTTTCGGTTGGGATTCTTTCCAAATCTCAATGGGATTATTATAGGACATTTCTAGTCTATTTAAAGGATGTTTCTAAGCCACATTCACTCCTTTCACAACCCTAATTGAATTGAGAGAAAGAGAGAAGAAGGAAAAGAGGAAGAAAGGAGGCTAGGAGGAAGGCTTAGCAAAAAGGAGAAGAAATTGCAGAGAAAAGTAATCTTCTCAGGTATGGATACTAATTCCATGAGTTTCTACAGACCTTAGGTTAGATATGGTTGAGTGTAGGATTTCGGAGAAACCCAAACCATCCATCTATGGTTAGGCTTTCATGGAAAACCATAGGAGGATGCATGAAAACTATTTAGATGGATTATACATGGTTCTAGACCATGGAACGACTGTTGAAGGAATGTAGGAAGCAAGCCATAGGACCCCAAACATGAAGAATAGATTAAAAGTAGAAATTGGACCAGAGTGCACCAAGGGTTGCACCGAGGGTCGATAGACCATCCGACCCTAGGTGTTTCTGACCATCGACCCTCAAGATTCGGGAAGTTCGGAATGGAGGGAGGGTCGATAGACCCATCGACCCTAGCATCGACCCTTGCATCGATCCTCTGTTGACAGAATGGTTTTTAAATTCTGAATTAATTCTAATTAAATTCTATCGACTTTGTTAGGTTTGCTAGCAATATAATAACATTATAAAGGTGATTTTAAAGCTTGGAAAAGTATCTATTAGCAAGCTAAGGTGAGGAACCTTAACCCCAAACTAATTTGGTTAATAATAAACTATTTTATATTTCTTGAGTCCTATGCCATGTTTGATTCTATGCAAATATGTTTGTAATGTGCATACAGCATGCCATCCAATATTTCTATTACTTGTTCATGCATATTTACTTTATTTTTTATAACATGATGATGATGATGATGATGATAGGAATAGGCATGTGATTGTATGTGTGTGGTTGATGTGCTTGATGCGAGCGAGTATTAGGGGAGGTGTGATGAGAACGTTAATAAACGTTACACTTTGGCGGGTCTCAGCACTTTAGCTCTATCTCTAACTCAAGTCTTGTGCATTGACATCATCGTATCGCCATTACCTTAGCAGAACTATTATGTCGTAGAGTATCAGGGGAGGTGGTCTCGGTCCTTGTAGTCTCTCGACTCTACCGGGGGCCTTAGCTCTATCTTTATGGATGTTCTAAGGGATGCTGGGGTAAGGCCTTGGATAAACTGTTTGGCATTAGGATTGATTAGTAGCGAGCCCAGTTTGCAAGCCCTCGCTAACAGGGGCTTACGTACTGGTATAGCATTATATAGCAATAAACGTTAACCTTTGTTGTATAATGTTATGGTAGGGTGGATGGGGACGACGATAAACGTTAACCTTCGGGCGGGCTTCCACACCCTGTGTATAGAGGCGGTGTCAATAAACGTTAACCTTTGACCACCCAACCTTTCTATTGCACATTGCAAACTATAAACCAAGACCAAAGATATGAATTGACTTTTTGCATGCATATGTAATGTTGCATTGTTCTGGCTACTCACTGAACCGTGTTGTGTGCTCACCCCTCGACGTCGAATATTTTTAGTTGATGATGCAGGATATACAGTTGAAGATTATATGAACCTGTCGGCATACGAAAATATTTCAGCTATGGAAGTTGGAGCTGAAGACGATACACACGACTCCTCTTGCGAGTGCAACTCGTGTGTATTCGATTAGATATTTTTGTAGGTTTCTTTATTGGATTTATAAGACATGTATTTGGTATTTAAATATTTATGTCTCAGTTAAACACAGAATAATTTGCTATTATTTATGGATATCATCTTAGTTCTCAGTTCATATTATTTATAAATTTTTCACTATTGTGTATTACTCTGATTATGATTGTGAATGCGTGTAAAGTTTGGATAACGCGGGGATAGCCTATTTGAGATCCTGGTTGAGCCGTTGTTTATTTAGCGGTTCATCACACCATTCTGAACAGTGTGGACAATAGCGGTAACGCTAATTGATATGCAACTTTTCTACGTCTCTCCAGAGTTTATAAGATTCGACGCATATATAGAATACTATTTTCCTTCTTGTCTAATCATTTCAAACTATGCGTAAGTGATATCTTCAAAAACACTTTGTCACTTATGGCGAACTCAAGGTCTTGGTGTCTCTTCTGACATCTTGGGCTATCCTGCCCCTTTTCTTTGATCTTGTTTGCCACTCGATGCTTCTCTTCGTTAGACTTAGGTCTCAAATTCTTCATTCACCAACTCCATTCCAAAATCAAGGAATTTGACATTTCTACCGTACCATGCTTGATAGGTGACATTTACATGGTAGCTTAATAGCAACTTCAATTCACGGTAACTTCTCAACTCAAGTTCTTTGAGATTAATTCACAAGCTCGGGGCATATCTCTTAGGATCTGTCTAGTCTGCCCCGACTATCTGTCGGTTTGGGGTAAAGTGCAGTACTAAACTTCAAATTTGTCCCCATTATTTTCTGTAGATCCTCCCAAATCTTCGAGATAAGGCATAAGCCTCTGACCGACACTAAGCTCCCATGCATACCATTCATTCTGGCAATATTATCTACATATAGCTTATTTAGCTGCTCCAAAGCATACCAAGGTCGTATAGCAATGGAATGAGCTATTTCCATAAGATGATCAACAACCACCCAACCATGTCAACCGATTTGGGAGTCAGTGGCAAATCATTGACATAGTTTACAATACTGCAGTTCCATTCCAAAAATAAAAGTCAGGGTTTGGTTTTCCTTTTCTAAGTCTGCTTACACTGTTCCTATATACAGACCTAACAAAATTACTACTTCTACTTCATCCATCAATTCAGAGATGATCTTTAATGCCACAAGTGCAATCGACGAACTATTGCTCCATAAATTCATCCATAAATTCTTGCTTAATTGGATCATCACGAGTTTCTATTATATGTTACTCTCCTTCTAAATCTGAATCTATTGCTGCAAAATATTAGGTAGCATTTATACTGGGTCCTTCCTTGGACTTCATAATTCCCATCGACGATCGTATAAGCAGTTTGTAATCTAAAGATTTAAGGGGTATATTTAGTTTCTTTCCAAATGACACAGATATAAAAGGATGAGTGGCTCCATAATCAAAGAGCACTCTAGCAGGAATGCCATTACTAGGTACAATACCTGTGATTTGTTTTAATTTAGTCTACACGCTCATGCAATGTAACATGAAATGACAGGTTCAGGTCATACCTGTGACCACATCAGACGATGCGATAGCATCCTTGGCTGAAATAGCGTAAACTCTTCCTTGCTGTAGTTGTTTGTTGGGCTTAGTACACTCTCTTGAGACATGCCCTACTTGGTTGCAGTTAAAACACCTGATCCCCTCACCATTTTGCTTTGGTTGCCGTGGAGTTGCTGAAATGGTTTTGGTTACAGCATTGAAGCCCTGCGTACGGAAGGGTTGGAATATCTTGGTGTTCCCTCCGTTGTAAAAATTTTCATTTGGCCTTTTGATTCCCCTATTTTGAGTAAAATAGCTCTCTTTCTGGCTCGACTCTATCACTCGAGCAATTTGTACAGCTTCATCGTAGATTTTCTTCTCCAGTCCCAAAACATGTTTGAGTATGCTTCCCCTAAGTCCCATGACGAACCTTCGGGTTTTCATATCCTCCTCTTGCATACTGACTGGTGCAAAGAAAAACAGCTCCTCATAACGCTGTTGATATGCGTCGATAGTCATCTGCCCCTGATATAAACTCAGGAACTCTCTCTCCATAGAATCTCTGAAACATCTAGGGAAGTATTTCTCAAAGAATGCCTCTTTGTATATATCCCAGGTCAAGTGGGCGTGTTTGGTTAATAGATATGTCCTGGTAGACTTCTACCAATGGTGTGCATCGTTCTTGAGCATAAATGTGGCACACAACACTTTCTCCTCCTCATTTACGGTCATCATCATAAAATTTCTTTCCATTTCGTCAATCCAGTGCGCTGGCCACAAAGGATCTGCTGGCTTACCATCGAATTCTTTGGGCTTCATGTTAAGAAAATGTCCGACCAGTTTGGAGCGGTCCAGCTGATACGGAGCATAGGCCCCATACATAGGTGGTTGGTACTGATAACCACCTTGAGTTATCTCAGGGTTCTACATTGGAGCTTGCATGACTGGTGTTTGAGGTGCATGGGGTACTGCATTATTTCCCCCTGGTATTGTGCTTGCCTGTCCTGCTGGCATCTGTGTCGTATGTGTAGCTGGAAAAACCATGCCTATGGCAGCTTGCATATTAGTTTGCACCTGTTGTATTTGTTGCAGTTGTTGTGCCAAGTTCATTACGATTGTAACTAAATCTATAGGTGGGGCTAGCAAGTTTGTAGGATTTGCCTGACCATTAGCTCCTGGCGGTGACACGTTTGGATTCTCTGGTACTTCAGGTATTTCATGACTGGTTTCATCTAACGGTGGTGGTGGTGGGATTTGGTTACGTCCGCGTCTGTTCCCTCTTCGCCCAGCCATTTCCTATTCTGGTGGTGTTGTGTCTGAAAAGTCATAGAACACGTGAGGCAATCAATATATACTTCATTCTCATATTTGGATACACTAACCAATGGTATTTTTAATTTTTCAGATCATTCAGTAAAAAATACTATCTTTTCTATGCAGGGTCGATGGTGGGAGTCGATAGGTATCTGACCCTGGGAAATCATCCATTTTTTCCAAGTATATAATGCCATTGGTCAAGGCACTACAAGAGTAAATCTGGAGAAGCTTTCATACATCAGTAAATCAGGTATAAATCAGGAGAAAGATTTCGTACATCAATAAATCAGGTATAAATCAGAAGATGTACACTCAACACGATTAAACATTTAACTATTCATTCAGTTTATATCTCTGATCATGTTGTCGATCATGAGAATGGTTCAGATTGGTATAATCAGGACTAATACTGAAGAAACAATATCTATAACTCTAATTGACAGGTTAAATCAAGAAGGTATCCTGTCAAGGTCTGAGAAATTAAAATCTGGTATGTGCATTCTCTATAATCATAAGAGTAAATCAATAATGCACTGTATCCTATATAAACCTATCTAGATATATGGCCATAATAGATTTGATCATTTGCTGAAAATGTCTGAGGTATCATCTTCAGAAGACATTCTTCAATCCTTGTCGGATCATTCTGTCATGATGCAACTATCCCATACATCGGTGGCTGATAAGGTTAACCACCTTGATACATTGCTTGTTGTGCACCAAACTTTTGCACTGGGGTGTGCATTACTGGGACTTGCTGTGTGGTAGGCACTGTGTTATAGCTAACAGGTGTTGGGGTACAATGATGCTACCAATTGGTACCGTACTTGGTTTGACCCGGAGGTGTTGATGTAGCATTAGTAACTTGGATAGCAACTTGCATAGTCGGTCTCATTTGTGGTTGCTCTTGTATTTTATTGGGCCAAGTTTATTACAACCGTGACCAAGGTAATTGGTAGTCCAGGTGGTTGGCTGGAATGGCCTGGTTGTTCACTCTTTTAATTCGATACAGTCTGATTATCTACTCAGATGAGTTTTCATTATCCATTCTCGACCCTGATAGTGGTGGGGTCAAGTTGCAACCTCTTCTTAATGCTCAGCGGGTAATGGATCAGCGTGTAGTGGATTTCACTCTGAGTCTCCACGTCACCCAGGAGTATAGCTTTACTTTCTTTTATAGTTACTCTCATCTTTGGTGTATAGCTATTGTTCTCCTATCTCTGTTGGATTCGGCCCAAGATCTTTCCCTTTATCTCTACAGGGGTTTTGGCATTACTAGCCATTTTTCTTCTCTCTCTATCATACATCGAGTTTTACATCTTGTGAAGTACCAACTCAGTCTTCCAATCTCTTTGTTGTACAGATGCTTCCTTCTTGCTACTGCACTATATCCATTGTATACTTAGGCAACTACCCAACTATAAAAAATACCCTATACTATTTGTGTATAAGAAAAAATTTGGTCTTCTCTTTCTGTTTGAGTGTATAAATATGGTTCCACCTTTTATATGTACATTATTGTCTTGTTTAAGTTCTGTCTCAACCAACACAGTTGCATATTGTGTGTTTGTATTAAAGCTTTTAATTTATCCTAACTCAGTTCATGGACTCTAGTGGAAGTATTCAGGTTTCATGGGAAGGCCTGAGAGAGCTCTGATACCAAGTTGTCACTCCCCAATTCCGCACTACTCAGAATGGTGTGATGAACCGTCAATAAACCAACGGTTCAATCAGGATCTCAAAATAGGCTATCCCACATATGATAAACTAAAACACATTCCACAATAATCAGAGGTAATAAAATAAATAGCAGAAGTCTTACATATAATGACCTGAGAAATTCTAACTGTGATACTCATAAATAAAATATCCAATTATGTTGTTTCAACCGAGACATAAATAAAATATCGAATACATGTCTTTACTAAATCCAAATAGTAAAATAAAATCTAATCGAATACGCATGAGTTGCACTCGCAAGAGGAGTCATGCGTATCCACTATGTCTTCAGCTTCCATTGTCGCCACATGCCCGTACACAGGAGCGTTCATATAATCTTCAACGGTGGTACCTGCATCATCAACTAAAAGTATTCGAATTCGAAAGGGTGAGCACACATCACGGCTCAGTGAGCAAAAAAAACAATACAACAATACATATGCATGCAATCAATTCATATCTTTGGTCTGGTATATAAGTTTGCAATGTGCTATAGAAAGGATAGGTGGCCGCCGCACCTCTATACACGAGTGTGTGGAAACACCCAATGAAAACGGCACTGTCGCCCCACATGCACCCACCATGAACAATATACACCCCATGAAAATGGCATGGCTGTACCGGTTGCCCATACCAATACGTAAGCCCCTGTTGGCGAGGGCTTGCAAACTGGGCTCGCAACTAACCAACCCTAATGTCAAACAATGTATCCGAGGCCTCACCCCTGCATCCCTCAATACATCCATAGAGATAGAGCTAGGGTCTGGCGACCAAGCTGAACCACAATGCCACGTCCCCCCCTGATGCCCTACGACATATTAGTTCCGCTAAGATAATGGCGATACGACGATGTTAGTGGACAAGACTTGAGTAGAGATAGAGCTAGAGTCTGGTGACCAGGCTGAACCACAATGCCACGTCCCCCCCTGATGCTCCACTCGCATCAAGCACACTAACACTTGCTTAGTGGACATGACTTGAATAGACCATGGCACAATATACCCCGATGAGAATGGCATCGAAGTACCAGTTGATACCATCCCTACCTGCACCATGTACACCAGCCAAACACAAACATTCACATGCATATTCCTACCATCGTCAACATCATCATGTTATAATCAATAAATTTAAATATGCATGAACAGTAATAATAAAAATATTGGATGACATGTTGAATGCACATAACAATCATACATGCATAAAATCATTCAAAGCATTGGAGTCAAGAAATAAAAATAATTTATTATTAACCAGTTAGTTTAGGTCTTGTTCCCTCACCTTAGCTTGTTAATAGATCCTCTTCCAAGCTTTAGAATCACCTTTATAATGTTATTATATTGCTAGAAAACCTAACAAAGTCAAAAGAATTTAATTAGAATTAATTCTAAATTTAAAAACCATGCTGTTAACTGAGGGTCGGAGGTAGGGTCGGAGTCATGATCGACCCTGGGTGCAACCCTCCCCATAATCTGAACTTCCTGAACACTGAGGATCGATGCTAGGGTCGGATCTGCCATCGACCCTAGGTGTGACCCTCCATGGTTTGAGTCGAAAATATCAGATTTCGTTCTCTCTTTCATGGTTGGGTCCTATGGCTTACTTCCACAATCCATTCTATACATGTTCTATGGTTTAGAACTATACTTTATTCACCTACATGGTTTTAATGATCTCCTCCATGATTTCCATTGAAACGAAACCATGGATGGATGATTTGGGTTTCTTTTTAGTCATACCCTCTTCATAAACCATTCTAAAGTCTTAAATAAATCATGGGGAATGTATTCATACCTTAGGTTTGCTGAGATTCAGAGTTCCTCTGAATTTCCTCTTATTCCTTAGCCTTTTCTTCAAGTTTTCCTTCTCTTCTTCTCTTCCTTCTCTTCTCTTTCTCTCAATCCAATTAGGGTTGTAAAAGGAGTGAAAGAGGCTTAGGGACGTCTTATTTATAGGGCAAAACCTCCCAAAATAAGTCCCATTGCGTTTAGAAAAGGTTCCAATCGAAATTAGGAAGGTTTCCTAATTTTCGGTTCGTGCTGTTTTTCTCGAATACCGAGGGTCGATGGGAGGGTCGATGGGAGGGTCGGACAACTCATAGACCCTGCGACCCATGGTTGAGGGTCGATGGTGAGGGTCGATGGGAGGGTCGGACCTGCATGTTAAAACCTGCTACCCTACCCTGATTTTGACTGTTTTTGAGTAAATTTTCATATTGGGTCTTGGTTTTTCTTCACACATTTGGTCCACTTGGCTCGACCATGATATGTAGACGGGTCCCGACACAAAATATAAGGTTAGGCCAGGTTTGTGGCGTGCAGGTCTTACATAGGGTACATTGGATCTCTTCTTTGGTCTATCCTACTGCTCGAAAAAATTTCATTCCTTCTCTTTGAATAATGAGAAATATGCGGGCAACTCTTTGGATTCTAGCATTTCCTTGGCCATTGGGGCAGAAATGCCTGTGATTGGATAGCACTATCATAGCTGAAGTTTTATGGTTTCCTGATGACTACAGAATCTAGAATTGATCTTTACTGACAGGCAATGTGGAATGCTTCTCATTCGCCATTCCTGACGAGCGATCCTAACTTGTAGCACTGGGCTATGATGGACATGGATTGGGCTCAAATTGACAGAGCTAGAGATTGATTTTGAATCGGTCTTCGATTGATAGAGACAAGGTTAACCTTGAACTGGTCTCCGATTAATAGAGACAAAGTTAACTTTGAATTGGTCTCTGTTTGATAGAGATCAAGATTCACAGTCATGGACTGAGCTCTAATTGCTAGAGGCAAGGATTGCTTGAGTTGGGCTCCGATTGATAGAGGCCAAGGATGACAATCATGGATTGGACTCTAATTGCTAGAGATGAAGGATTGATTGAGTTGAAATGACTAAAATTTTCTTCGATTCCTTCATGAAATGGAACATGGACCAGAGGTAATAGTTGAACAGGCCTAGAGGCTAACTCATGCTCACATTGAATTCATATGAGTGGAATCTTTCTTAGTTCCAACATGAATCAGAACCTGAACTGGAGTTCACGATTGGACAAGCCTAGGGGCTAATTAAATTCAAATGAATGGAACTCTTTTTAGTTCCAATATGAATCTGAACTTGAACCACAATTGATGGTTGGATAAGCCTAGTGGCTAAATGAATTCAGATGAATGGGACTCTTCTTAATTTCAACATGAATCAGAACCTGAACCAAAGTTGATGGTTGGACAGGCCTAGTGGCTAAATGAATTCAGATGAATGAAACTCTTCTTAGTTCCAACATGAATCAGAACCCTAACCAAAGTTGATGGTTGGCCAATGGAACTCTTCTTAGTTCCAACATGAATTAGAACCCTAACCAAAGTTGATGGTTGGATAAGCCTAGTGGCTAATTGAATTCAGATGAATGGAACTTTTCCTAGTTCCAACATGAATCAGAACCCTAACCAAAGTTGATGGTTGGATAAGCCTAGTGGCTAATTGAATTCAGATGAATGGAACTTTTCCTAGTTCCGACATGAATCAGAACCTTAACCAAAGTTAATGGTTGGTTAGCCTAGTGGCTGAATGAATTCAGATGAATGGGATTCTTCTTAATTCCAACATGAATCAGAACCTGAACCAAATTGGATGGTTGGACAGGCCTAGTGGCTAATTGAATTCAGATGAATGGAACTTTCCCTAGCTCGGACATGAATCAGAACCCTAATCAAAGTTGATGGTTGGATAAGCCTAGTAGCTAATTGAATTCAGATGAATGGAACTTTTCACAGTTCCGACATGAATCAGAACCCTAACCAAAGTTGATGGTTGGATAAGCCTAGTGGCTAATTAAATTCAGATGAATGGAACTTTTCACAGTTCCGACATGAATCAGAACCCTAACCAAAGTTGATGGTTGGATAAGCCTAGTGGCTAATTAAATTCAAATGAATGGAACTTTTCACAGTTCCGACATGAATCAGAACCCTAACCAAAGTTGATGGTTGGATAAGCCTAGTGGCTAATTGAATTCAGATGAATGAAACTTTTTCTAGTTCCAACATGAATCAGAACCCTAACCAAAGTTGATGGTTGGATAAGCCTAGTGGCTAATTGAATTAAGATGAATGGAACCTTTCTTAGTTCCGACATGAATCAGAACCCTAACCAAAGTTGATGGTTGGATAAGCCTAGTGGCTAATTAAATTCAGATGAATGAAACTTTTTCCAGTTCCGACATGAATCAGGATCCTAAACAGGAGGTGAAGGGTGAAAAAGCCTAGGGGCCAAATGTCTCCTCCACTCAAACATGATCTGGGAGGTGATGAATGAACCTGCCTAGGGGTTAAACCTTTCTTCGGTTCTGAGATGAACCAGAAATGGTGGTTGAATCTGGGACTGAATATTTCTTTAATTCTGAGATGAACTGGATGTGATTGAATCTGCCTAGGGACTGAATCTTTCTTTAATTCTGGATGAACCAAAATGATGATTGGACCTGCCTAGGGGCTGAACCTTTCTTCCATTCTGAGATGAACCAGAAATGGTGGTTGAATCTAGGGCTGAATATTTCTTTGATTCTAAGATGAACTGGATGTGATTGAATCTGCCTAGGGGCTGAATCTTTCCTTAATTCTGGATGAACCAAAATGATGATTGGACCTGCTTAGGGGCTGAATCTTTCCTTAATTCAAAGGTGAATCAAGAAGGGTGCTTGGACTTACCTAGGGGTTAAATCTCTCCTTAAGTCAGAGGTGAATCGAGAATGGTGATTGGATTTGCCAAGGGATTGAAATTCTCCTTAATTCAGAGGTGAATGGAGAATGGTGATTGGATTTGCCTAAGGGCTAAAACTCTCCTTGATTCTGAGATGAATTGAGAACAGTGATTGGATTTTCCTAGGGGCTGAATCTCTCCTTGATTCAGAGGTGAATTGAGAACTATGATTAGATTTTCCTAGGGGCTGAATCTTTCCTTAATTCTGAGGTACATTGATAACAGTGATTGGATTTGCCTAGGGGCTAAAACTCTCATTGATTATGAGATGAACTGAATATGATATTTGAGTAAGCCCAAGGACTAATTGTACGGGAATATTGTAAACTTTTTCAGGTATAGGTGCTTGTCGCTGCCTAAACTGAATGCTCTATTGGACTAGATTGGCTGAGTTACTGATTGTGTTCCCAAATCTGGTTGCCTTCTTTCTTACAAAATTTGATGTTCAATGAAGATCTAGATTCATGATTTCCATTAATTCATTTAGAAAGATAACATGGATGGATCTCAAGGTGAGAGATCAAGACAATTCCCTACTTGTAGGGGCCTCTCACCCTAAAAGGGTGGATATTGTTGCAGTTTGATTCTCTTTTCCAAAGGCATCGAAACCCAATGGAGGAATATCAAGATTCTAGACATCTAGAGGAATGGAAGAAGTCACATGCACAATCAAAGACGACTTAACCAAACAAAGTTAGCTCCCTCATAAGGGCGATTGGGTAAACATTATCCAAGTCAATTTAGTTGAATTTAGTTAAGCCATGTGTTCGGTCTTGGGACCTCGTGATTCCAAAAATAGATAATCAGTGGTACCAAGATCTAGCCACTTGAGTTACTGAATTCAATGAAATTGAAATGGATATATTAATCCGTTGTCCTTATTAGGGATGGTTAGCAAAAGTGGTTCGTAGAGGAACAAACTAGTAAATTTCTTCTTGACCATGGTATCTATGTCTTGATAGAGATTTTCTATTCGCTTTCGAAATCGACGTGTTAACAATGAGAGATTCGACACATCGAGCTTACTTAATGGAGGATGTATAGTGATCATCTACTATGATGTAGAACAGATGTATACATACCTCATACTCCCAATGGGTTAGAGTTCAAGATGCTCATCGTATAGATTTTAACATATTGACCAATCGAGGACAAAAACGGATAGAAATTTGATGTCTCGAACAAGGATGTCATGGTTAAGCAGATTTTACTAGGTTGGTTTAGGGATGAACCAAAAATAACAATCATTGGGCTACAATCTGGGTTAGGACAGAAAAGGCCACCTTGACAAGGATGGGGTAACCTATTACCGAATGCACGATGAATAATAGGCCCCCAATCCCTTTATATACTATGTTGCAAGAATCAAGTGACGTGGAGTAGCATAACGCATTCCCAGGCGGACCCATGAAACGCTCGTTAGAGGCTGCTCGTCAATCGTGATCTCACAAAGTACAGGCCAAGGTTGTGTGTTTCGCCTAGCGGGCTGCCCCATATGCATGGAACCCGGTTTGGCTACTCGCACGAATGTGTGACTGAACCCATTCCCCCCAAAAAAATATTATACAAGCACAGATATAGTATCCTAAGAGCTAGCATCCAATTCACACAAGGAAAGTTTTCATTTAGGAGTCTAACATTTATATCCCCAGTGGAGTCGCCACTGTGAGGACAAAGATCGTAATATTTTTTGGAAGTCGCCACCTATATTAAGGTCTAGGACTTTAGAAATGTGAAATCTCACCCTAAGGCAAGACTTTGATTGATTCATGACCCTTAGATTGGATTTCTGGTCCATCAGAGATTAGGTAAGCGTCAGGTTACGGTTATGGGAAGGGGTTAGGCACCCAAACCGCCCGATCAAAATCGGTTTCCTATGCCTTTCCAATGCTAGACTCTATCTATTAAACTGAACCAAACCAAGTGGTTTGATATCATTGAACCGAATCTATATCCATCAGATTGCCTACGTATCACAGAATTATTCCAAAAATTAGGTTCACCATCATAGTTTAGGTGTGATCAAGGTTTATAGCTATGACTTATGCTTATGTATGATTAAGTTCATTGTTCAAGTCGATGTTTATGCTTGGAAGGATGAGAAACCCTATGGGTTTGGATCTGGATAGTCCATACGAACTGATAGATAGTCCTACTGGATCTAAGAATGGATAACCCTTTTTGGGTCAAAATATGGATAATCCTATTTGGGTCAAAATGTGGATAACCTTATTTGGGTCAAAATGTGGATGGATATCCTAGTAGATCAATGGATAGTCCGAGTGGACTAAGGTGTGGATCCGAATTTGAGTTTCTCCCAAATGGCCTACGTATCCTAGGGTTTGCCCTAGGAATCAGAATCCGTGTAGTTTGGAATGGTGGGTGGATATCCAAGTGGATCTATGGATAGTCCGAGTGGACTAAAATGTGGATCCATATTTGGGATTTTCCCGAATGGCCTACGTATCCTAGGGTTTGACCTAGGAATCAGAATCCGCGTAGTTCAAAATTCTGGGTTGAATGGGAATGGATATCCTAGTAGATCTATGGATAGTCAGAGTGGACTAAAATATGGATCCGAATTTGGGTTTCTCCCAAATAGCCTACGTATCCTAGGGTTTGCCCTAGGAATTAGAATCCGCGTAGTTCGGGCTGATAACCTGTTCTAGGTTAGAATGTGAGAATCTATTCTAGGTTTAGGGTTCAGAACCTATTCTAGGATTAGGGTTTACTGAGAGGTAGAAATCGTCCTGAGCTACCCTTTTTATCCTGAATTCTAATTTTGGAAGGTTTGGGAAAGCATTCTCTTTCTTTATTAAGATTTTTATTATTTTTTGTTATGCCCTTCCCAAGAATGTGGGTGCCTAAATGCACGTCCCCACGCCTAATATGTTTGCTAGGTGTATAGATATGGCAGTTTGACTAGGGTGTAGTAGAAAGTAATTTATTATCAACAATGAAAATATTCAAATATGGCACATAGCAAATATCAGATATAGCAAGAAAAGCATATGAATAAGCATAGCATGAAAGCATGTAAGCATCAAAATAACAAACATAGCAAAATGGCATCTCTTGTATTATTTTCAAACAATGTATGTCTCAATGTATCAGATTAGATTCCCTAGATCTACGGTTGTGATCTAAAGTGAATCTCTCAATGCATCAAAATTGGATCCTCGATCAATGGTCCAGATTCAATTTATCTCTTTAACAATGTGTCAAGATCAAATCCTCAATCTAACGGCTCAGATTCATCCCACATCAATTATTCATGATCATACTAGGAAATCAATGGCTTATATCTCTTGCATTAACATGTTCAGATTAAAATCTAACAGTTTAAATTCATCTAAATCACTTATCATGACAATCCAACGGTTTAGATTACTCAAAATTGCGTATAATGATAATCTAACCATTCAAATTCATTTAAATCACTTATGATGATAATTTAACAGTTCAGATCATTCAAATTGATAATCTAATGGTTTAAATTGCTTAATCACTCCCAAAGATAATCCAATGGTTAAGACAACTCAAAAAGATAATCTAACCATTCAGACTCATTTAAATCTCTCTCAAAGACAATCCAACGGTTCAGATCATTCAAAATCATGTCATCATGTCATATAATGGTCCAGATTGTTTAAAATCACATCATCATGTCAAATCAAAGTTGTCATCCAAAGGTTCATATTTAATCTCATCACATGATCAAAATCAAAGTTATCATCCCAGGGTTCATATTTTATGTCATTTCATGATAAAATAAAAAATCAATCATCAAACGGCTCAAATTTCATCATCTAAAAATCTAAGATCAATGGCCAAAATTACATGAATCAAATGATTAGATTAATGTTCAAAATTAAATGAATCAATTAATCAAAATTTAATTCATCACATCAATAGATTAATCATCACATTAAACAATCAAATCACATGGCTCAGATTTATTAGGACATGTCAAGGATGTGATATTGATCAAAAGGGGTACCAATCAAAGGTTTGGTGGTATGTAGATTCATGGTGGCCAGTAAAGGGTATCGGGTTAGGTGCATGACTAGGGATGCATGGCTGGGGCTCAATGGTTTGCCGGGTATAGGTTACTGGAGGGGTAAGGGTTGGGCTGTCCAGAGGTTGTTAATGAATCAGGTTATCGGGTTAGGTTGATAGTGGGCAAAGGTGTGGGTAAATGGAGGATATCGGGTTGGGTAGTCAGTAGGATCTGCTGTGTTGTAGCAGGTCATGAATGGATGGGGGTTTGCTGCAAGTTATTGGGTAGAGTGGAGCAGGATGAACTGATGGGGTAGAGGTTGTGCAAGTGTTGAGAAAGCAATCGACTGGGGTGTATTAGTTGTACAGGTTATGACATGGTGTCATGATTGAAGGTAGACAGATGATGGCTGAGTGGTTGTGCAAGGGTAAAAGGCCAGGTGTGGGGTTTGTCGATGAGGATGGTTTGTGTTTCAAGGTGTTGGACAGATGGCTCAATGCTGATAAACAAGAACAAAATAAATAGGGGGGAGAAGAGCTTACCTGAATCTTCTTCTCCCTCCTCTTCTTCTCCTTTCTATTCTCATCCAGCACATCCCTCTCTTCCTTCTACTATCCTCCCCGAGTGCTTCTTCTCTCTTCTTCTTCTATGCTCTGCCTTTTCTTCTCTCTTAGTCGGACTCTGAAACTCTATCTCCTTTCTCCTCTGTCCGTCTCCCCCCCACTTTCTTTTTCTTCTCGGTTCTTCCCTTTATCTCTACCGCTTTGATTTTTTTTTTCTTCCCTCCTCTGTCTCTTCTCGGTTCTTCCCTTTATCTCCACCTCTCTGATTTTTTATTTTTTTATTTTTTTATTTTTTTTCGTTCTCACTCTCTCGGATTCTCCTCTCTTAATTTCTTTCCTTTTCCTTCTTTTTTTTTCTTTCTTCCTCCCAATCTCTCTCGATCCGTCTCCTTTTTCTCTCTCGTTCTGAATTTTTCCCCAAAAGCCTTCCCTTTTTGTTTGTTTTTTCTTCTTTTAAAACCGCCGACCCCTATCTATCTCGATTTCTTTCCAAACCCAATCAGATTTCAATCTCTCTCCTTGGATTCTATCGACACCTTTCTTTTTTTTTTCTTTTTTCAGATCTTTTTCCCTTATTTCATTCCTTTGATCTTCTTCTCTCAATTCCTTCCATTTTTATTCTCCTTCTTATTGCATTCTTTTCTTAATTTCTTTTGCTTTTTTTTTTCTTTTCATTCTCATAGCCAGTTCCTCCCTCTCAAGTTTCCTTTCCAGCTGAACCGAATCTTCCACTCATATATATATATATATATATATATATATATATATATATATATATATATATATATATATATATATATATATATATATATATATATATATATATATATATATATATATATATATATATATATAACCTTGATATATATTAATATATATGCAATATCATATACATATAATATAAAGATAAAATTATTGCACATGGGTTAAACGATCTTAGTCCAGACTGGTCTGGATTGAACTAACTTGGGTTGGCTGAGTTGATTGGATTGATTGGGTTGGGCCAAGACTGGCTTGGGTTGAGCTAAGTTGACTGGATTGACTAGGTTTCTCTCTCTGTTATTTCATGGGCTATTTCCATTGCCAGTCTGCATGGAATTTTTTGATAGCCTTTATTCCAAATTTTCTACGTTCACTTTGTAGAACACTAAAAATGAGGAATATTGAAACTTGAATCATCACATTTAGAAATAAAATGGTCAACTTATGAATTTCTGAAGTTTAAGCAGGCCAATTATCGATAATTTGGCTGACCATATGCATGGGATCCTTCGGAGACTTTTATCAAAAATTCTTCACGTCCACTTTGTAGAGTACTAAAAATGGAACATAATGAAACTGAAATCATCTGATTTGGATATGAGATGACCAAAATATGAATTTCTGAAGATTAAATGACCATTTCCTTGTGTAATTTTGTATGGGACCCTTCGGAGACTTCTACCCGAGATTTTTTTACGTCCATTTTGTAGAACATTACAAATGGAGAATAATGGCCTTGGAATCATCTGAATCCTACGTAGAACGACAAAGATATGAAGCTTTGAAGTTATAACGATAATTTTGCATGAAAGCTTGCATGGGGCCCACCGGTGACCTTTGTTTGGGATTTTTCACGTCCACTTTTAAGAGGACTGAAAATAAGAAATATTGACTTTTGAATCATCTGATTCCGATATCAGATGACCAAGATATGATGTCTTGAAGTTTGAATGATAATGCATGCATCATACGATAATTACGTAAATTCCCTTGTACTTTCAAACTGAGATATCTTCCATGTTTGATGTCAGAATTTAATGATTCCGGTCTCATTTCGAAGATAATTTCATGACCTATTCATCCAAGTAGCTAATAGCCTATGACCCTGCTATGGGGTTCAGTAGAGAATCACAAATCTTTGGGTTAAAGACCGAAAACCTGCCATATTGGTTCACTTATGCTGAGGGTGGAAAAAATGGGGTGCTTACAGCTGTCTTTGGAATATCACCTTCCTTAAGCTTCAACTGATGGTATCCTGACCGAAGATCAATTTTGTAGAGCACTTTGGCACCTTGCAACTGATCGAACAAGTTATCGATCCGAGGCAGCGGGTACCGACTCTTGATTGTAAGCTTATTCAATTCCCGATAGTCTATACACAGTCGAACGCTATCGTCATTCTTTTTCACAAAATATCGACGCTCCCCATGGTGATATGCTGGGTCTGATATAACCCTTGTCCAGTAATTCCTGTAATTGTACCTTCAGTTCCTTCAGTTCAGTAGGAGCCCTTCGATAGGGTGCTTTAGATACTGATGCGGCTCCGAGTATAAGATCTATAACGAACTCTGTAGCTCGGTTGGGTGGTAGTCCTGGTAGTTCCTCAAGAAATACATCTAAAATGTCACGCACAACATCAATATCCTCCATTCGTGGTGCTTCCTTGGTGAGGTCGACCACGGATACTAGATACCCAATTCTCCCTTTCTCGAGGCATTTTCTAGCCTTTAATGCAGAGAGAATGCGTTTTCGTTTACGGGGAAGTTTGGTTCCCGAAAACTAAACTCTACTCCTTCCTTGTCTTTAAATGTCAGTTTCTTTTCTGCACATAATAGGTTTGCCGAGTGCCGAGCTAACCAATCCATTCCCAAGATAACGTCAAAGTTTGCCATCTCGAGTTAAATTAAGGTTGCATCCAAAATCTTTTCGTCGATAAGAACTGGACATGGTCCATAACCTTTTTCTAGTTCCACTTCTAATCCCACAGGTGAACGTACCAACAATTTGTAGTCTAAAGGTCTGAGGGGTAGATTTAGCTTCTTTCCAAATGACACAGATATAAAAGAATGAGTAACTCCAGAATCAAAGAGTACTCTGGCGGGTTTACCATTAATAGGTACGATACCTGTGATTTGATTTAATTTAGTCTACATGCTCACACAAGGTAATACAAAATGAAAGGTTCAGGTCATACCTATGACCACATCAGGCGATGCGGCAGCATCCTCAGATATAACAGCATAAACCTTTCCTTGTTGTAGCTGCTTCCTTGGCTTAGGACACTCCCTTGAATAATGTCCTATTTGATTGCAGTTAAAGCATTTAACTCCATCACTACTTTGCTTCTGTTGAGGTTGGGCTGTAGGAGTAGTCTTGGCTACAGCAATGAAGCCTTGAATACGGAAGGGTTTAAAGGTCTTTGTGTTCCCTCCGTTATACTATAAGGACAATGGGAAACGATGATCGTCCTCGGGAAGAATGTGTATCCGTATCAATGAAGATCAATTGTTCTATTGGAGTCGCCACATAGATTAAGGTCTAGGACCTCTAAAAATGTAGCTTCACCCTAAGGTAAAACTTCTATTGACTCGTGACCCAATGTATCAGTTCTTTGGTTTGCAAGAGATCGGATAAGTATTCAGGTTGCAGTTATGGGAAGGTGTTAGGCACCCAAACCGCCCGATCAATATCGGCCTCCTAAACGTTCCTTAAACTCTAATTTTGATTGTGCTTGGTCAACTAGATGACTAGGGTTCAATGGGGGATGTCCTAAACCAAGTTGCTAAGTTATTCTAACCTAGGGTTCAGCCAATCATGTTTTAAAGCAAATAAACAAGCAAATGTAATATACAATATTATACAATGAATCGGACCAAAGATGGTTCGTTCTTGGACTGAATCTTAGACGTGTAAGACATCTCAAACTGCCTACGTATTTCAATCCTAGAAATCAAGTCTAAAACGTAGTTCGAAATGGGTCATGTGATTAAAGATTATGGAAGTAATTTATGCATGTGCTTCAATTAGATTCTTTATTTAAGTTGAAGTTTATGCTGGATGTATGGTTGATGGGTGGTTTGTACCGTATTTGGGACTCCCAAATTGCCTATGTATTCTAAGGTGTGCCTTAGAAATCAGGTACGACGTAGTTTGAAAATATTTGTGAGAGTCGGATTTGAAATGTGTACCAAATTCCTTCCATTTTTGTCAATAGGATCTAGGGATGATACCTAAATTCCTATCATTTTTATTTGGAATGTGTACCAAATTCTTTCTATTTTTATCAATAGGATCTAGGGATGAGACCTAAATTCCTATCATTCAGATTTGGGATGTGTACCAAATTCTTTCCATTTTTGTCAATAGGATCTAGGGATGAGACTTAAATTCTTACTATTTTTATTGTTTCCATTTTTAGGTTTCTAGGATTTCCTATCCCTTTTCATTGTTATTTTTATTTTTTAGGGTTTCATACCCTAATTATTTTCTTTATTCTAGGTTTTATCTTGCCCTAATTATTCTTTCCATTTTTAGGGTTTCATTTTTCCTAATTATTGTTTTCTTTTCATTTTTAAGGTTTCCTACCTTAATTGCTGTATTCTTTCCATTTTTAGGGTTTCCTACCCAAATTGTTATTTTCTTTCCATTTTTAGGATTTTCTACCCTAATTGCTAATTTCTTTCTATTTTTAGGGTTTTCTACCCTAATTGCTATTTTTTTTCCATTTTTAGGGTTTTCTACCATAATTATTGATCTTTCCAAAAAATTAAATATGATAGGTGAAAGCATTCCAAATATAGCAGTGATAGCATTCCAAATATAGCAATGTGCATCCAAATATGATCGATGGTTCAGATTCACTTAAAAAATATTCATGAATTTAATCCAACCGTTCAAATTCAATTATACCATTCAAAAAGTAATCCAACAGATCAAATCACCCAAAATCATAATCTAACTATTCAGATTAATTTAAATCATTCACAATAAAGACCCAATGGTTCAGATGGCTTAAAAACACCTATGATCAAGATCCAACGGTTAAAATCATTCAAAACACAATCTAACAATTCAAATTCATTTAAAATCAGTCCTAATGAAAATCCAGATCACCCAAAATAATAATCAAATCATTCAGATTCATTTATCATCATCCAAGGGTCCATTTTAATCATCTCATTATCAAAAATAGATTATCAACCAACCAATCAAATTTAATACCATCATATGGTCCCAAAATCAATGGGTATATTTTATTTCACCAAAATCATGATTAACGACAACACTTAGTCAAATTAAGTTCATTCAAATGGCCAAATTTTAATCACATCAAAATTCACCCAAAGACCATATTTTAATCCACATGAAAATTCATCTAATGACCCTCATATGATCAAAAATAAAATTATCACTAAACCAATCAAATCATCACATGATCAAATAAAGTATCATCCAACGGGTCACATAACATGATCAAGAAAATCAACATTAATATACCAATGGACCAGATTTAATTAAATCTCGTGATTAATAGTGCATGATCAAGTGGTGGATTACAGGTAGAGATTAGATTATACAAGATCAGATTCATGGGATCAGTGGGATTAGGGATTCAAATCAGGTGGAATCAGAACAATAGGATTGTTGAGGGTATTCGGTGGGTACTGTAGAGTGAAATGGTAAGTGATGTCCTGATAGTGCAACAAGTGGCTTGTGGGTGATTCGGGTGATGGTGTGAATTGAAGTGGGGACAAAATCGATGGATGCAAGGTGTTGTGTAGGCTGTGGGGACCTGCAAACAAGTGGATGGTCTGACATGGTGGGTTATGCATGTTTAATGTGAGGGAGGTAATATGGGTAAGTGGACTGGTTTCATGGATCTGGGTAGCTTGATTGAATGCGATGAGTGGCTGCATGGAGACTTGGATTGGTGAGTGGAGTTATAGGTGTCATGGCGGGGGGTAATCGGTGATGGACATATTGCATGGGTGAGTTGTAGGTAGATAGCAGGAGGTAGAGGTTGGTAATGAAGCCGTAGGGGTTGGGTGGAGATCATACACAGGATATTAGTGGATCGGCTTAGGGTTGGATGCGATATCAATGAAGGACTAGCTGGGTCGATACAGGTGTAGGTTCGGGTATCGTAACATGGCTAGGTTCAGGTCAGGTTTGAGGGAATAGGGAGATAAGGTTCTCGGTGGTAGGTGTAATGGCATGGAGCCATGTGGCCAGGTATATGGGATTGGGAAGGGAGTTTAACAAATGGTGCTGTATGGGATTAAGTGGTGTTGCAGCAGATCAGGATGGAGTGTATTGGTGAGGCATCGGTGGATTGTTGTGGGGACTTTGGAATGGTGAGTTGGAAGTGGTGAAGTGGTGTGACGCAAGGATTACAAGTGATATGGCGTTATCGGGTGTTGGGGTGCTGCAAAACCAAAAGAACAAAAAAATAAAAAAAAAAACTAAGCAGACTTACCTCATCGCCTCTCTCCTCTTCTCCTTCTCTCCTTCTCAATCTGAATCGCCTCTCTATTTCGGACGCCTCTCTCCTCTTCTCCTTCTCCCGGTCTCAATCTGAATCTGCTCCTCTATTCTGGACGCCTCTCTCTTTTATTTCTCTTTTTTCTCTTATTTTTCTTAGAATCCTCTCCTCTCCTTTCTATGGGACTGCCGCCATCTCTCCATCTCCTTTTTATTCTCGGTCCCCTCCCCCTCTTCTCTATTTTCTTTCTTTCCTTTTCTTCTCTCTTTTTTCCTTTTCTTCTCTTCTTCTCTTTCCTTTTCTTCTCTTCTTCTCTCTCTTTCTTTTTCTTCTCTTTTTCTCTTTCTTTCCTTTTCTTCTCCTCTTCCCTTTCTTTCCTTTTCTTTTCTTTTCTTTCTTTTTCCTTTTCTTCTCTTCTTTTCTCTCATTCCTTTTCTTCTCTTCTTCTGTTTCTTTCATTTTCTTCTCTTTTCTTTCTTTTTCCTTTTTTTCTTTCCTTTTCTTCTCTTTTCTTTCTTTGCTTTTCTTCTCTTCTTCTCTTTCTTTCCTTTTCTTCTCTTCTTCTCTCTCTCTTTCATGTTTTCTTTCTAGAAAACATGAAAGTTCCTTTTTTTTTTCTTTTCCTTTTTTCTTTTATTTCTCTCCCTTTCTCTTATTCTCTCTCTTTCTCTTATTCTCTCGGATTCTCTCTTTTCTTTCTTTTTTTTTCTTTTTCCCAATCTCTCTCTGATTTCCCTCAATCTCTCTCCGATTCTCTCTTTCACGTCCCCTCCCCCTTCTCTCTTTTCCTTTCTTTTTTTCTTCTCCACAATCTCTATTTAATCATTTTTTTCGGATCTCTTTCCTAGCCTAACCGAACCATTAGCCAGCTATCTCATCCAATAAATATATATACATATATATAATCCATAAAAATATAATTTAATACCTAAAGCAATACATAATCTAATAATATATATAATATACATAATATGCATGCACATGGGTCCAATAGATTTGGTCCGGATTGACAAGGATTGACTGGGTTGGGCCAAGACTGGCTTGGGTTGAGATGAGTTGACTGGATTGACTGGGTTTCTCTCTCTGTCATTTCATCGGTTATTTCCGTTGCCATTCCGCATTTCTCTCTCTGTCATTTCATGGGCTATTTCTGTTGCCATTCCGCATGAAATTTTTTAATAGTCTTTATTCCAAATTTTCTACGTTCACTTTGTAGAACACTAAAAATGAGGAATATTGGAGCTTGAATAACCTCATTTGGAAATAAAATGGCAAACTTATGAATTTCTGAAGTTCATGCAGGCCAATTATCGATAATTTGGCTGACCCTTCTGCATGGGATCCTTCGGGGACTTCTACCGAAAATCCTTTATGTCCACTTTGTAGAGTACTAAAAATGAAACATAATGAAACTGAAATTACCTGATTTGGATATGGTATGACCAAAATATGAATTTCTAAAAATTAAATTACAGAGACTTCTACCCGAGATTTTCCACGTCCACTTTGTTGGACATCACAAATGAAGAATAATGGCCTTGGAATCATCTGAATTCGATGTAGAACGACAAAGATATGAAGTTTTGAAGTTCTAACAATAATTTTGCATGAAAGCTTGCATGGGGCCCACTGGTGACTTCTACCCGGGATTTTTCACGTCCACTTTGAAGAGGACTAAAAATAAGGAATAATGGTACTTAAACCATATGGTTCAAATGTCGGATGATCAAGATATGATGATTTGAAATTCAAACAATCCAACTTATGATAATTTGCATGAAAGCCCTTGGGATTATTTATGATAATTTCAAAAACCTCCCTTATACGTATCTTCTGACTAAAATGATCATATCTTCTTCATTTGATATCAGATTTGAGCAATTCTGGTCTTATCTTGAAGATAATTCCATGACCTATGCATCCATGCAGATTACAGCCTGTGACCTTGTTATGGGACCCACCGAAAACTACCTCGAGGTCGTAGTAAAAAAAATAAATTTTCACTCATCTCTCTTCCTTTGTTGTCCACACACCAGTAGGACTTTGTTCAGTTGGAAATGGCAAAAATGGGGTGCTTACAGATGCCCCTCTTCAGCCGAGATTGTGAACAATTGAGGCCGAAGACAAAGTGGCTCATTTTTGCATTATTTTACACTTGATCTGAATTCTACCATTGTACAACAAACAACTGTAGATGTTAAGCTCCTTGAGTAGTGACCTTATCGGGTCTGTGAATTTAGCTCAAGGCCGCTTGTAATGTAACTGTAAATGTCAAGCTTCTTGAGTAGCGACCTCATTAGGTCTGTGACTTTAGCTCAAGACCGCTTATGATGTAATTGTAATTGTCAAGCTTCTTGAGTAGCGACCTCATCAGGTCTGTGACTTTAGCTCAAGACCGCTTATGATGTAACTGTAACTGTGCTTTGTGCTCTGGATTTGTAACCTTTGGATGTGTAGCCTCTGGATGTATAGCCTTTGGATGTACAGCCTTTGGATCGAATTTGGGGTGTCCCAAATTGCCTACGTATCCTTTGGGACTTCCATCACTCTGAAATCAGGTTCCGCGTAGTTCAGGCTCATTGTTGAGTTTTTTTTTATGCAGTGTTCCATCTGTAAACTAATCAATCGTGAGCACGTTACCGAAGGATGCCTACCAAGGTGTAAATCTACAACAACATAGGTCATGAGCATATCCAACGGGCTTTCTTAGGCCATAATTACTCAGACTCGTTCTGACCACACTTCTGCTAATGCACGTATTTACATTGTACTACCATGTCTGGGCTTAAATTTTTGAGCCAACTGACAGTATGAGAGAAATCAATGGCCTGAATAGGCTGATAAGAAACTATTCCAAATGGGTCAGCCATCTGGGAGAATGTTTGATTGTTTATGTGGAATGGCCTAATCTCCATTAGGGGATGCCATTTTGGCTTATGAAGGATGGACCAGTAGAACTCTCGAACACCGTTTGGATTAATGAACAGCCGATGTGAGTTTTGGTCAGAGTTGTTATGATTATTTTCAGAGTGGCATTCACACAAGAGTCATATCAGAGATGTAAAACAAGGGCTTGATGTGAAACTCTAGAAAAACCGTCGGATTGTTAGACGGGAGATAGAGTTCTTGCCTAAAATCAGGAATTCCTTTCCCTAACAATTGATGAATTGATGTATTATCCCTTTATTATGAAAGTTGTTGTCTCGTCTGAAAATCTTGTCCAACCTTACTGTGAGACATACCACATGGCTAAGTCAGCTTGCCCCAAGCCTATAAACGAAAGCCTGTCCATACTATTTTTTTTTGCAGTATGTAGGCTATACGTAATACCGCTTTACTTGATCTAGATTTGTCGAGTATTGTAATTCATCTCCATTCAAATCAGTTAGACGAATGGCCTTCCCTGGTAATATTTCTTTGACGATGTATGGTCCGCTCCAGTTTGGACGAAACTTACCCCTTGGATCATGTGTTGGTGCTCTCTGCTCCTTCAGTACTAAATCACCAACTGCTAAAAGACGGATTCGGACTTTCTTGTTGAATGTATTTGCTATTCTCTGCTGGTACTTCTTTAGGTTGTCTGCCGCCTTGATTCTTCTTTCATCTATGAGGCTCAATTCATCGTATCTAGCTTGCAGCCATTCTGTCTCGGGGATCTTGCATTCCATCGCTACCCTTAGTGATTGCACCTCCAACTCAATAGGGAGTACTGCTTCCATGCCATAGACCAAGGAGTAAGGTGTTGCCCCAGTAGATGTTCTGAATGAGGTTCTGTAAGCCCAAAGTGCATATGGGAGTTTAACTGCCCAATCAGCATTGGTTTGTGCCATCTTTTGTAAAATAACTTTTATGTTCTTATTGGCCGCTTCGACTGCCCCATTTGTCTGTGGTCTATATGGGGAGGATCTATGTCTCTTGATGTGGAATTTGTCACACAGTTCCTCCACTTTACCCCTGAAGTTTTGTCCTTGATCAGAAATAAGAGCTTGAGGCACCCTGTGTCGACAGATAATCTGCTCTTGTAGGAATTTTACCACTTTGTTTGCTGTGAGCTTTGCATATGCCTGAGCTTCCACCCATTTTGTAAAATAATCAATAGCTACCAAAATAAACTCTTGTCCACTTGATGCTTTAGGATGTATTTTGCCTATCACATTAATACCCCAACTCGAGAAAGGCCATGGGGAGCTGAGCGTGTGCAATTCCGTCGGAGGTACATGTATCAAATTGGCAAATATTTGGCATTTGTGGCATTTCTTCACATATTCTACACAGTCAGCCTCCATGGTGTTCCAGAAGTACCCTAGTCGGAGGATCGTCTTTGCAAGCATTCTAGCATTTATATGGGGGCCACACACTCCTTGGTGCACTTTCTCGATGACATTCTGTGCTTGCTCTTCATCAACACATACTAGTTGTATTCCTTCATAAGATCGCTTGTACAAGATGTCTTCGCACAACACAAATTGAGTGGCATATCTTCTCAAGAATTTTTTGTCTCCTACTGAAGCATCGATGGGGTACTTTCCTTCTTTGATGAAATCCACAATTTGCGCAAACCAAGGGCGACCATCGACTGTCAAGGCATTGATTTCACCCATGTGTGCAGGCTGTGCTCTTCTTTCAATTACCAAAGGTTTGATCTTCTCTGCTGGATCATCTCCAATCATTGATGCTAGGGTGGCCAATGCATCAACGTATGTATAAGTATCTCTTGGTGAGTAGTCAAACTCTATCTGGTCAAAGCTTTGGGCCAATGCCATTGCACATTCCTTGTAGGGTATCAACTTTTCATCCTTGGTCCTCCAATCTTCTCTAACTTGATAGATGACAATAGAAGAATCTCCATATACTTTCAGTTTCTTGACGCCAATGGCTAATGCCGCTTTCAAACCCATAATGCATGCTTCATATTCTACAATATTGTTTGTGCAATCAAATTCCAAACGGAAGGCAAATGGTATAAATATACCATCTGGGTCTATGAATAGCACTCATGCACCGTATCCTCTGTGATTGGCTGCTCCATCAAAGAACATAAGCCATGTATCTGTTTGTCTATCTTCTTGAGTCACATGTACCTCCTCATCTGGAAACACATCTTCTAAGTGTTGGAAACTATCTTCTACTAGATGCGCAGACAAATGTTCAGCTATCGCACTCCCTTTTATGGACTTCTGAGTGGTGTATGTGATGTCAAACTCTGATAACAGCAATAACCATCTGGTCATTCTTCCTGTAAGGGCAGGCTTCTCAAATAAGTATTTCAATGGATCCATCCAAGAGATTAGTATGATATGATATGAGAGCAAGTAATGCCTCAATCTCTTTGTACCCAAACAAAAGCAGTACATGTCTTCTCCAATGAGGTGTAATTGGCTTCATATCCGGTGAACTTCTTGCTTAAGTAGTAGATTGCTTTCTCTGTTCCCCCATCTGAGTCATGTTGCGCGAGCATTGTTCCCATAGAATTGTCCAATACTGACAAGTATAGTAGCAGGGGTCTCCCAGGCACTGGGGGTACGAGGACCGGTGGATTCATCAGATATGTCTTGATTTTCTCGAATGCCATTTGACATTGAGGGTTCTAGGTCTTTGGCTGATTCTTCCTCATCAGCTTAAATATTGGCTCACATGTGGCTGTGAGGTGTGCAATGAATCTGTTTATGTATTGTATTCCCAAAAATCCCCTTATTTCTTTTTCAGTCCTTGGTGGTGGCATCTCTGTTATAGCTTTGATTTTTGATGGATCTATCTCAATGCCTTAGCGGCTAACCATGAAGCCCAACATCTTCCCTACTGTCATTCTGAACGCACATTTTTGCGGGTTCAGTCTCAACTTATATTGTTTAATCCTCTCAAAGAATGCTCTGAGTGCAAGTATATGGCCTTCACGGGTAACAGATTTTACAATCATATCGTCCACGTACACCTCAACCTCTTTGTGGATCATATCATGTAATATGGTTGTGGCCATTCTTTGAAATGTCGCCCCAGAGTTCTTCAACCCGAATGGCATTACAGTATAACAGTAGGTGCCCCAGTCCGTGGTGAAAGCAGTCTTGGCTTTATCTTCTGGCGCCATCTTTATTTGGTTGTACCCTGAGAATCCATCCATAAATGATAGTAGTGCATTTCCCGCCGTTGTCCACAAAAATGTCAATCTTGGGTAGCGAGAAATCATCCTTAGGGCTTGCTTTGTTTAGGTTTCGATAATCCACGCATACCCTCAACCGTCCATCCTTCTTTGGTACAATCACAATGTTTGCCAACCACTCAGGGTACCTGGTTACTTTTAAGAATCCTGCATCCAATTGCTTCATTTTGTCCTCTTTGACCTTTAATGTCCATTCAGGTCGTAGCCTCCTCAACTTTTGTTTATGTGGCTTTGATTTCGGGAACAAAGGTATCTTGTGTTGCACAACTTCAGGATCAATGCCGGGCATGTCCTCATAGGACCAAGCAAACACTTCTTGGTACTCTATTAGCAATTCTGTCATCAAGGACGCCTCTTCTTTAGTCAGGGTAGCACCAATCTTGATCTCACGAGGCTCCTCAACTATAACTAGATTGATCATTAGGAAGTCTTCGCCAGCAAGTTGGGCCTTTTTCTCTTCTGAGATTTCAACTCTTCTGAGATTTCAACTTGTCGTTGTATTTCAATAGGGATTTCATCATATTCATCATTGTTAGAGTTAGAGCTTAAAATTGGAATGGAATATGTAGACACAGAGCAATAAGAAATATCATCTTTATTAATTATGGATAACAGTGGTACAGAAGAAGTGGCTCCTAATGGAGCGGACTCAAAGCTGGAAAAGGACTCATTCCTATCTATTGACTCTTCTACTATGGGCTCAGACATGGATATACTAGGAATACATGACTCATCATTGGTGTAGACAAAACTATCTAAGCAACTCCAGTTTGGGATCACACCGTTGAAGGGATAGATCAGTTGTTGTGGATTTGGCTCTTCATTTTGGTTTCCTCCGGTGAGTGTCATCACTTGATCTTCCTCAAACAAGTTACTGATGTCAACTGTATCTGCCTCAGATTATAGCTCTCATCTTTGCTCTTTTGTCAGTGTCTTCTTAGTATCTTCCCAATCAATGGTACAGTCAAAGAAAATCTCAAACCCGGGCCATCGTCTCTGGAATCGCCCATCAAACCAAGGTTCAGAGAAACCATGGAAAGGTGAGTCATCTCCTTCTTTGATGAAATACCCATCCAGAGTTTTGTAGTATGGAGTATTTTCTTGATTGTGCAATCCTTTAGTCAACACTTGATTGATTTGCCCATCTGTTCTTTGCTGCTGCCATCTTCCTCTGCTCATGCCTGTAGCCTTTATTGTACTACTACTATCATATGCATTACTATTTTTGTATTTCTTCTTCTCGAGCCTCAGAAATCTTTGATCGGCTCCCCACTGTTTCCACTCTATCAACTCTAAATCATGTCCGTTGGGTATGTACCCCAGTCCAAATCTATGCTCATTAATTAACATAGATAAGACTTCAATATTACCTTGTTGATGTAAGCCGAGGCCCATTCCTGGAAAATAAGACATATTTAGCAATTGACGAAAAGGAAAGGAAAAATGCATAACTATGGGGTCTGCCCTTGTGATAGCCAAGATATTGTCTATTTTAAAGCCACCAAGATAGACAGTCTTAGATGATCCCTCATTACATTCAAAACCCATTTTCCCTGTAGCCAGTGCATTGACTATTTCTGAATCTGTGATGGTTATGATGACGTCCCCATGTATGAATTTGACTTTCTGATGCAGGGTGGACGCAACTGCATTGGTTGCATGTAACCATGGTCGACCCAGTAGTATATTAAATGTAGCCTGGATATCAATGACTTGGAACTCTATATCAAATACAGTCGGACCGACTCGGATAGGCACATTGGAGACACCTTGGATGGCCCTGCGGGTGTTATCATAAGCCTTGATGATTAGATCTGATGGCTTCATCTCTTCATCTTTGAATCCCAAGTACCTGAATGTTTTGAGGGGAAATACATTTAGGTCTGACCCATTATCAATTAATACATGTGAAACAACCTTGTCTCTGCAACCAATAGTGATGTGCAGTGCTTTGATTTGTTTGGCTCCTTCACTAGGGAGGTCTGCATTGCTAAATATGATTGAATTTACTACATAACGGCCGCCGACCAGATCCGCTAGTTCATTGCAATCCATTATTACTGGGAAATGTATGCTTGTCAGGGATTTTAGTACGACGTCCCTATGAGCTTTTGATGCCATCAATAGCTCCCAGATGGAGACATTTGCTTGCGTCTTCTACAATTGCTTGAGAACCAGATTGGGTGGTTCAGGTTGACTAGATTGCCCCAGTTCCTTTTCTCTGGCCAACTAGGTTGGATTCTCTGCTGCTAATGTGCTAGCTTGTACCTTTGCCTGTACGGGTTTCTGCCACAGTCCTGTCTTCTCCTGCGATGTAGATGCCATAGCTATCAAATTGTTCATCCAAATGACTGACTTCCTATCCTTCACCGGGTATGTAGATTCTGAATTCATCAAATTGTTCATTCAGCTGAGTAATTTCTTGTTCTTCATCGGGTATGTAGACACTGTAAGGCTCCTCTGGCTCTTTAGAATGTCCATAGTACCAGGGATAAGTAAGATCAAACTCCTGGTCCAAATTGCCACCTATCATGCAAACTTCACTCTCCAGAACCTTTTCCTTGGACTCTGACATCTCCTATTCTATGAAATTTACATTATGATATGGGAGTGGGTTATTGTTGATTGATGCCTGATTGGTTCTTCCTTGTACTTTGAATGCCCCTGAATCAATTAGGTCTTGTATGGCATTTTTTAGGTTCCAACAGTATTCTGTATCATGATCTGCCTGATTGTGGAACTTACAGAATTTCTCCGCACGATAAGAGGCTGGTGGTGGGTTTGGCACATTCATGGGTGGTGGTGGCTTTAATTTTCCAACCCTCATCAATCTTTCCATCAACACTTCCCTTGGTAATGATAACTCCGCATACAACCTGAAAGGCCTTTGTCGTGGAGCTGGTAAAGCGTAGTTAATTTGTGTCGGTACAACAACCGTATTCGTAACTGCTACTTCCTTGTGGGCGTGAGCATTGTTGTACTTGGGTTGATAGGATCTCCTGCTTGGACCCACCTCCGACTTTTCCATTTTCATCGGGAGTTCATCTCCATAGTTAATGGCATCTTCTACTTGTTGTCCCGTGACGACCAACCCTTCGAATGTGAGGATAGCCTGTCCAAATATATATGCTTTGTATACTTTATTGAGCCCTTTCATCATCATTTGGACCTGGTCCCTCTCTGACGGTCGATCCCAAAGTTGTGCAGCCATTTTCCTGAACCTGGTCAAGTATTCTGTGAAGCCTTCAACAGATTTTTGTACCATGGTCTCTAATTGCCTCCTATGAGTCTCGATCTCAGTATTATAGGAGTAATGATTGGTGAATGCTCTGATGATATCGGTCCAAGAGTGGAGTTGTGATTCAGATTCATTAGCCATCTATGTGCCCCTCCAGTTAATGAGAATTGGAACACCTGCCCCAATTGTTCATCAGTAAACCCATGCCCTTGCCTCAACAGTCCTGTGAATGATCTCAGATGTGTCTTGGGGTCCCTTGTCCCGTCAAATTTTTCAGTAGTCCATTTAAATTTCGATGGCAGTTTGGCATCTGGGAAGAAACAGAGTCCCTCAGAATCAATGATCTGACTTTCTACGCCCTTCAGGCCCCTCATTATCTATTCTACATGACTTAGTCGGTTCCCATATGGATCTTCAAATTCCTTTGGCTTCTTGATTGAAGGAGCCTTCTGGATGATTGATGGTTGCTTGCAAATAACCTCTCCCTTTTCCTCAAAAGCGGGATTTGAGAACACAATCGCATTATTCTTCCTGGGGGTATCTTCCTTTGATGTGGAGGGTGTGTCCTCTTTTCCCATTAGTAACTTATGCACATTCCGCAGCATGACAGCCATCTCACTTATAGTATCCTCTATCTTGGTTACTCGGTTCTCTAATGAATTCTCATCTTGATCACGGTTAGCCATAACTTCAATTGGTTTTTCAGGAATAGGCCCGACCGGTTTAGTGATGGGTACTCTAGACAGCCTATTGGTGATAGGATCTCTTATCCAAAGAGTAGCAATGCTTGCAGATTGGCTCGATAGTCACCTATGTTGGAATAGATCAACGGATTAGGATTTGAAAATGATTGGACATGTGAAGGTTTTACATGCACACACAAGCTGACTCTACCAATACAAATGTTAGCTCCCTTATGAAATCCATTGAATAAATATTATCCAAATCAATTTAATTGTTTCGATGGACCCTGTGACTGGTCTTGGGCCTCATGACCCAAATGGTTCATTAGACAGCAAGATCCGATCACTTAGTTCGTTGAATTCAAAGAAATTAAAATGGATATACTTATTTGTAATTTTCATATGGGATAGTTAGCAAAAGCGGTTCATGACTTAACAAATCGATAAATGACCACTCAATCATGGTACCTATGCCGTGACAAGGAATTTCCAATCATTTTTTACACCAATGTGTTAACAATGATAGATCCGACGCTTTGAGCTCATTGATAGAGAGTGTACAGTGGCCGTCCACTATGACATGGAACAGGTTTATACAATCCTCCTGCTCTCAACAAGTGAGAGTTCAAGATGCTTATCATGTGAGATCAAACATGTCAACAAATCGAGAGTAAAAACGGGCAGAACTTCG
Source organism: Protea cynaroides (assembly GCA_028583415.1). NCBI lineage: Eukaryota > Viridiplantae > Streptophyta > Magnoliopsida > Proteales > Proteaceae > Protea > Protea cynaroides. The sequence continues at coordinate 79,584,664 of CM053275.1, forward strand.
ATATTATGGGCATGGATATTGTGATTGAACGGGTTTTACCATGTTGGTTTAGAGATAGACCAAAAATAACATACATGTGGCTCAAACTGGGTTAGGACAGAAAAGGCCACCATGACGAGGACGGGAAAACGTATCACCGAATGCACGATGAATAATGGGCCCCCAATCCCTTTATATACTATGATGCAAGAATCAAGGGACGTGGAGTAGCATAACGCATTCCCGGATGGACCCGAGAAATGCTCGTTAGAGGCTGCTCATCGATCGTGATCTTACAAAGTACAGGCCAAGGTTGTGTGTTTCGCCTAGAGGGCTGCCCCACATGCATGGGACCCGGTTCGGCTACTCGCACGAAAGTGTGACTGAACCCATACCCCCCAAAGAAATATGTACAAACAATAAATATAGTATCCTATATCTAGCATCAAATGTCAAGCAATCAATATACGAAATGTATCTTAGGAGTCTGAATATTATTCCCCAGCGGAGTCACCACTGTGAGGACAATGGGTATGATCGTCCTCGGGATGAATGTGTATCCGTATCGATGAAGATCAATTGTTCTGTTGGAGTCGCCACCTAGATTAAGGTCTAGGGACCTCTAAAAATGTAGCCACACCATAAGGAAAGACTTCTATTGACTCGTGATCCAATGTATCAGTTCTTTGGTCTGCAAGAGATCGGGTAAGTATTCAGGTTACGGTTATGGGAAGGTGTTAGGCATCCAAACCGCCTGATCAATATCGGCCTCTTAAACTTTTCTTAAACTCTAATTTTGACTATGCCTGGTCAACTAGATGACTAGGGTTCAATGGGGGATGTCCTAAACCAAGTTGCTAAGTTATTCTAGCCTATGGTTCAGCCAATCATGTTTTAAAGTAAATAAACAAGCAAATGTAATATACAATATTATACAGTGAATCGGACCAAAGATGGTTCAGTCTTGGACTGAATCTGAGACGTGTAAGACATCTTAAACTGCCTACGTATTCCAATCCTGGAAATCAAGTCCAAAACGTAGTTCGAAATGGGTCGTGTGATTAAAGATTATGGAAGGAATTTATGCATGTGCTTCAATTAGATTCTTTGTTCAAGTTGAAGTTTATGCTGGATGTATGGTTGATGGGTGGCATTGTACCGTAATTGGGACTCCCAAATTGCCTACATATTCTAGGGTGTGGCCTAGAAATCAGGAACGACGTAGTTCGAAAATATTTGTGAGAGTCGAATTTGGAATGTGTACTAAATTCCTACAATTTTTGTCAATAGGATCTAGGGATGATACCTAAATTCCTACCATTTTTATTTGGGATGTGTACTAAATTCTTTCTATTTTTGTCAATAGGATCTAGGGATGAGACCTAAATTCCTATCATTCAGATTTGGGATGTGTACCAAATTCTTTCCATTTTTGTCAATAGGATCTAGGGATGAGACTTAAATTCTTATCATTTTTATAGTTTCTATTTTTAGGTTTCTAGGGTTTCCTATCCCTTTTCATTGTGATTTTCATTTTTTAGGGTTTCATACCCTAATTATTTTCTTTATTCTAGGCTTTGCCCTAATTATTCTTTCTATTTTTAGGGTTTCACTTTCCCTAATTATTGTTTTCTTTTCATTTTTAAGGTTTCTTACCCTAATTACTGTATTCTTTCCATTTTTAGGGTTTCCTACCCCAATTGCTATTTTCTTTCTATTTTTAGGATTTTCTACCCTAATTGCTATTTTCTTTCCATTTTTAGGGTTTTCTACCCTAATTGCTATTTTCTTTCTATTTTTAGGGTTTTCTACCCTAATTATTGATCTTTCCAAAAAATTAAATATGGTAGGTGAAAGCATTCCAAATATAGCAGTGATAGCATTCCAAATATAGCAATGTGCATCCAAATATGATCGATGGTTCAGGTTTACTTAAAAAAATACATGAATTTAATCCAACCGTTCAAATTCAATTAAACCATTCAAAAGGTAATCCAACAGATCAAATCACTCCAAATCAAAATCTAACCATTTAGATTAATTTAAATCATTCACAATAAAGATCCAATGGTTCAGATGGCTTAAAAACACCTATGATCAAGATCCAACGGTTAAAATCATTCAAAACACATACGATCAAGATCCAACGGTTAAAATCATTCAAAACATAATCTAACCATTCAAATTCATTTAAAATCAATCCTAATGAAAATCCAGATCACCCAAAATAATAATCAAATCATTCAGATTCATTTATCATCATCCAATGGCCCATTTTAATCATCTCATTATCAAAAATAGATTATCATCCAACCAAACAAATTTAATACCATCATATGGTCTCAAAATCAATGGCCATATTTTATTTCACCAAAATCATGATTAACGGCCACACTTAGTCAAATTAAGTTCATTCAAATTGCCAAATTTTAATCACATTAAAATTCACCCAAAGACCATATTTTAATCTACATGAAAATTCATCTAATGGCCCTCATATGATCAAAAATAAAATTATCACTAAACCAATCAAATCATCACATGATCAAATAAAGTATCATCCAACGGCTCACATCACATGATCAAGAAAATCAACATTAATATACCAATGGACTAGATTTAATTAAATCTTGTGATTAATAGTACATGATCAAGTGGTGGATCACAGGTAGAGATTAGATTAGACAAGATCAGATTCATGGGATCAGTGGGATTAGGGATTCAAATCAGGTGGAATCAGATCAGTAGGATTGTTGAGGATATTCGATGGGTACTGTAGAGTGAAATGGTAAGTGATGTGCTGATAGAGCAACAAGTGGCTTGTGGGTGATTCGGGTATGGTGTGAGTTGAAGTGGGGACAAAATCGATGGATGCAAGGTGTTGTATAGGCTATGGGGACCTGCAAACAAGTGGATGGTCTAAGATGGTGGGTTATGCATGTTTAATGTGAGGGAGGTAATATGGGTAAGTGGACTGGTTTCATGGATCTAGGTAGCTTGATTGAATGCAATGAGTGGCTGCATGGAGACTTGGAGTAGTGAGTGGAGTTATAGGTGTCATGGTGGGGGGTAATCGGTGATGGACATATTGCATGGGTGAGTGGTAGGAAGATAGCAGGAGGTAGAGGTTGGTAATGAAGCCGTGGGGGTTGGGTGGAGATCATACACAGGATATTAGTGGATCGGCTTAGGGTTGGATGCGGTATCGATGAAGGACAAGCTGGGGCGATACAGGTGTATGTTCGGGTATTGTAACACGGCTAGGTTCAGGTCAGGTTTGAGGGAATAGGGAGATAAGGTTCTCGGTGGTAGGTGTAATGGCATGCAGCCATGTGGCCAGGTATATGGGATTGGGAAGGGAGTTTAACAAATGATCCTGTATGGGATTAAGTTGTGTTGCAGCAGATCAGGATGGAGTGTAGTGGTGAGGCATCGGTGCATTGTTGTGGGGACTTTGGAATGGTGAGTTAGAAGTGGTGAAGTGGTGTGATGCAAGGATTACAAGTAATATGGTGTTATCGGGTGTTGGGGTGCTGCAAAACCAAAAGAACAAAAAAACAAAAAAAAAAAACAAAGCAGACTTACCTCACCGCCTCTCTCCTCTTCTCCTTCCCGCCTTCTCAATCTGAATCGCTTCTCTATTCTGGACGCCTCTCTCCTCTTCTCCTTTTCCTGGTCTCAATCTGAATCTCCTCCTCTATTCTGGACGCCTCTCTCTTTTATTTCTCCTTTTTCTCCTCTTTTTTTTTCTTAGAATCCTCTCCTCTCCTTTCTATGGGACTGCTGCAATCTCTCCATCTCCTTTCTATTCTCGGTCCCCCCCCCCCCTCTTCTCTATTTTCTTTATTTCCTTTTCTTCTCTTCTTTTCTTTCTTTCCTTTTCTTCTCTTCTTCCCTTTTCCTTTTCTTCTCTTCTTCTCTCTCTTTCCTTTTCTTTTCTTCTTTCTTTTTCCTTTTCTTCTCTTCTTCTCTCTCTTTCCTTTTCTTCTCTTCTTCTCTTTCTTTCCTTTTCTTCTCTTCTTCTCTTTCTTTCCTTTTCTTCTCTTTTCTTGCTTTTACCTTTTCTTCTGTTCTTCTCTCTCTTTCCTTTTCTTCTCTTCTTCCCTTTCTTTCATTTTCTTCTCTTTTCTTTCTTTTTCCTTTTCTTCTCTTTTCTTTCTTTCCTTTTCTTTTCTTCTTCTCTTTCTTTTCTTTTCTTCTCTTCTTCTCTCTCTCTTTCTCTTTCACGTTTGTGAAAGTTCCTTTTTTTTTCTTTTCTTTTTTTCTTTTATTTCTCTCCCTTTCTCTTATTCTCTTTCTTTCTCTTATTCTCTCGAATTCTCTCTTTTCTTTCTTTTTTTTTTCTTTTTCCCAATCTCTCTCGGATTTCCCTCAATCTCTCTCCGATTCTCTCTTTCACGTCCCCTCCCCCTTCTTTCTTTTCCTTTCTTTTTTTCTTCTCCATAATCTCTATTCAATCTTTTTTTTTGGATCTCTTTCCTAGCCTAACCAAACCATTAGCTAGCTATTTCATCCAATAAATATATATACATATATTCAATCCATAAAAATATAATTTAATACCTAAAGCAATACATAATCTAATAATATGTATAATATACATAATATACATGCACATGGGTCCAATAGATTAGTTCCGGATTGACAAGGATTGACTGGGTTGGGCCAAGACTGGCTTGGGTTGAGATGAGTTGATTGGATTGACTGGATTTCTCTCTCTTTGTCATTTCATGGGATATTTCCATTGCCATTCCCGCATGGAATATTTCAATAGCCTTTATTCTAAATTTTCTATGTTCACTTTGTAGAATACTAAAAATGAGGAATATTGGAGCTTGAATAACCTCATTTGAAAATAAAATGGTCAACTTATGAATTTCTGAAGTTTAAGTAGACCAATTATCGATAATTTAACTAACCCTTCTGCATGGGATCCTTCGGGGACTTCTACCGGAAATCCTTTACGTTCACTTTGTAGAGTACTAAAAATAAAACATAATGAAACTGAAAATACCTGATTTGGATATGGTGTGACCAAAATATGAATTTTCAAAGATTAAATGATCATTTTCATATGTAATTTTGCATGGGACCCTCCGGAGACTTCTACCCGAGATTTTCCACGTCCACTTTGTAGGACATCACAAATAAATAATAATGGCCTTGGAATCATCTGAATTCGATGTAGAACGACAAAGATATGAAGTTTTGAAGTTCTAATGATAATTTTGCATGAAAGCTTGCATGGGGCCCACCGGTGACTTCTACCCGGGATTTTTCACGTCCACTTTGAAGAGGACTAAAAATAAAGAATAATGGTACTTAAACCATATGGTTCAAATGTCGGATGATCAAGATATGATGATTTGAAATTCAAACAATCCAACTTACGATAATTTGCATGAAAGCCCTGGGATTATTTATGATAATTTCAGAAACCTCCCTTGTACGTTTCATCCAACTAAAATGATCATATCTTCTTCATTTGATATTAGAATTGAGCAATTCTGGTCTTATTTTTAAGATAATTGCATGACCTATGCATCCATGCAGATTACAGCCTGTGACCTTGTTGTGGGACCCACCAAAAACTACGTCGAGGTCGTAGTAAAAAAAATAAATTTTTACTCATCTCTCTTCCTTTGTTGTCCACACACCAGTAGGACTTTGTTCAGTTGGAAATGGCAAAAATGGGATGCTTGCATATATGAATTTTCATTAGGCCTTTTGATACTTCTGTTCTGCGCAAAATAACTTTCCCTCTGGCACGATTCCAGTACTCGAGTAATTTGTACCGCTTCATTATAAATCTTCTTTTCCAGCCCCAATACATGCTCACGGATGTTTCCCCTAAGTCCCATGACAAACCTTCGGGTTTTGGTATTTTCCTCCTGCATGCTAGAGGGAGCAAAGAAAAATAGCTCTTCATAACGTTGTTGATACGCATCCACAGTCATCTGTCCTTGATACAGACTCAGAAACTCTCTTTCCATCGCATCACTGAAACTTCTGGGAAAATATTTCTCGAAGAATGCTTCTTTATAGATAGTCCAAGTCAATTAGGCGTGCTTCATTAACAGATAACTTCGAGTAGACTTCTACCAATGGTGTGCATCGCCCTTCAGCATAAATGTGACACATAGCACCTTTTCCTCTTCATTTACAGTCATCATTATGAAGTTCCTTTCCATCTCATCGATCCAATGAGCTGGCCACAAAGGATCCACTGGCTTGCCATTAAACTCCTCAGGCTTCATCTTCAGAAAACGTTCGATCAGTCGAGAGGTCCAACTGATACTGAGCATACGCTCCATATATAGGCGGTTGATACTGGTAATTGCCTTGGTTGTATATGCCTTGAGCTATTTCAGGGTTTTGTACTTGAGCTTGTACAAATGCTGTTTGAGGTGCTTGAGGTACCGTGTTGTTCATAGTCGATGCTTGGGGTACGGTGTTGCTACCCCCTGGTACGGTACTAGCTTGTCCCACAGGTAAAGGTGTAGTGTTTGCAGCTGGGAAAGCCATTCTCATAGCAGCTTGCATGTTGGCTTGCACTTGCTATATTTGCTGCAACTGTTGTGCTAGATTCATTACCGTAGTAGCCAAATCTATTGGTGGGGCTGGCAAGTTTATGGGGTTAGCGTGGTCGTTGACTCTTGGCGGTACCACATTCTGATTCTCCTGTTCCTCAGGGTTTTCATGGCCATTTTTCTCTACAAGTGGTGTTGGTAGAATTGGGTTATGTTATCTCCTAGTTATTCTTCGCCCAGCCATTTTCTGTTTCCGGCGGGGTAGTGTCTAAAAGTTAATGAACATATGAGGCAATCATAATATACGTCATTCTCATGTCGAAATTCAAGTAAACAAGGTAAAATTTTAAACTTTAATGTCATTCAGTCAAAACAGAGTATTTTTCATTGTGTGGTCGATGGTGGGGTCGTAGGATATGCGACAACACAAACCCTGTCAGCTCAACGAGAGCCTGTGGTCGATCATGTGGTCGCACTATATGTGACCACAGGTTGCGACCACATAAACTCTAGCAGCTCACCAACAGCCTGTGGTCGATCATGTGGTCGCACTTTTGATCGAATTTTGCAACCACACGACCCCAAATCAGGATTTTAAACCTGATTTTTGGAGCCATTCTCCATTTTTCTCTTTTGTCTTTCAACTCGCCTCCACTGACTTGCTACAGTGTCGACCACACAAATTTGGTGATTCTTTCATCGATCCATGACCTATGTTCCGTTCTTTCAGGTATGTTCCCTGCTAGTTCTCCTTTTTAAGCTTTCAGATCTAGGTTTTTCTCCATTTATAGGGTTTTCTTCAAATTACTATTTTTCTGACCGTAAAAATTTGAATTTTATTGGGGGCTTTTGCTATTAGTCACACAATGGATGAAAGCCCTCAAGAAAATTTGAGTTTCATCGGTTAGTTTATTAAAAACTTGAAAATTCCCACTTTTGACCTAAATTTTGGGGTTTTTCCCAATTGTCAAAATTTCTTCAAATTCGACCTACCTAGTTTAAATTTTCGATTGTATGAGCCTTGTAGGATGGTTTGGGACCTATGTAAGTCCTCTTGCCCAACTATTTGGGTAAAAAGTGAGGCTTTTGGCCAAATCATGCCGTTATAATGCCAAAATTTTGAGTTTTTCGCTATATCTAATATATTGCTTGTTGGTCTATGTCTTTGCAGATAACATGGCTCGCACTAAAGTCCCCAGAGTTCATGATCCATGTCGCTTTCGGTCTATTAAAGCAGAGGCACGGTATGCCCGGTATGAGCGTAAGAAGGTGGAAGGGGGTCATTGTGTCAACTTGGCCAACTTAGCCCTATTTGATGTGGAGGGCGCATTCGGTGATATGGGCTGGCTTCCTGTGATCTTATATGAGGTTGCAGCTATCCTGAGTGGGTAAAACAGTTTTATGGTAATTTACAGGTGGAGGGTGACCCAGAGGAGATAGATAAGGGTAGAGAGCTCAGGATTACCAGTTTTGTTAAAGGGGTGGAGATCTCCTTTAACTGCTAAGAGTTGGCTGATCTCCTGGGTATCTCAAATGATGGTCCCTTAGTATACTGTACACCCAAGGAACCCTAGTTCCTGTCAGTAAGAATGCGTGCAAAGATTGACAGCCAGATTCTTAGGGATGATCGCTGATAGATGAAGGCAATAAACCTACGACCGAAACCCCGAGTGTATTGCAAGATTATTCAGCACAACCTTATTCCTCAGAGTGGACACTATGAGAAGGTTTCACAGTTGACCCAGTACCTCCTGTACTGCATCTGCACTAGGCATCATGTCTGCCTTCCTTATATCATTATCAGGACTATGCACTGTGCCACGACGCCTGGACTGGTGGGTAACCTACCCTATGGGCGTTTGATCACCACTCTACTCACTCGCCTGCAGGTTGACTTGGTTGATGAGAGGATTCATGAGGACACTTTTTCGCCTGACCTTGACTGGGAGGCCAACTGCAGGATGGGGATGCGAGATGCTCAGGTCAGTGACGAGGAGAGAAACGCTATGGTGCATCCCCATACTCGAGTAGAGATAGCAGACGTAGAGGTGGCAGCTGCAGCAGTAGTAGAGGTCCACGAGGGCGATGATGAGGAGGATGATGATAGGATGTTCATGGACGTGGATGCCATACCTCCTCCATCACCACAGTATTTTACTAGAGTTGGCCCTTCTCGGGTTCCTTCCCACTCAGTTGGTCCTTCGCACCCACCACCAGATGACGTGATGGGGTTGCTGTGTGAAATTCCAGAGGCCCAGCATGCTACTGATCAGCGGGTGGCAGATCTGACAGTTAGTCTCCAGGTGATCCAGACTTAGGTAGCCTGGCTTACGAGAGTGTATGCTAAGGATTATGACTGATATCGTGAGGCACCTCCTCCTCCAGCACCTCCAACTATATGAAGCCTTTATTCTTTTTCCTTTATATACAGAGTAACTGTCTGGATTGTGGACCGTACTCTGATTCGGATATATGTTAGTTTTATTTTCATTTGATATATACATAGAACTTGTTTCTCCTTTTCATATGTGCATTATTCTCTATCTTATGGTGTGTTCTTATTAAAGCTTTTAAATTTTATCCTAACTTAGTTCACGAACTCTTGTAGAAGTATACAGGTTTAATAGACAGAGCCCAGGAGCTCTGATACCAGGTTGTCACACCCCAATGCTGAATCAACCAAAATGGTGTGATGATTAAACCATGATCTCATATGGGCCGTGTCCATTTGATTAAACCAGATACAACCACAATCATAATCAGAGTAAATAAACATTAACGGAAGTCTTTAATATTAATGAACTGAGTATCTAACAGTGATAACATAATTAATAATCCAATTATCACCAAATGACTAAAGACATAAAATAAAATAAATAAATCAATTACATGTTCCAATAAATCAACAACTAAATCTAATAAAAAAACACATGAGTTGCACTCGCACGACGAATCATGCGACTCCACCATAGCTTCTACATCCATCGCAGTAACATGCCCGTAAATTGGTGCATTCATATAATCTTCCACAGTAGGATCTGCATCATCAATTAAAATATTCGACGTCGAAAGGGTGAGCACACATCATGGCTCAGTAAGCAAACAAAACAATGCAACAAACATATGCATGCATTCAATTCATATCTTTGGTCTGGTTTATAAGTTTGCAATGTGCAATAGAAAGGATTGATGGCCGCCGCACCTCTATACAAGAGTGTGTGAAGCCGCCCAATGGATCAAACACCATTGACGTCCCACATGCACCCATCATGGAATAGAGATAGAGCTAAAGTGTCTGGATCAAACACCGCATAACACTTCCCCTGATGCCCTACCCATACCAACACGTAAGCCCCTATTGACGAGGGCTTGCAAACTAGACTTGCAACTAACCAATCCTAATGTCAAACAGTGTATCCAAGGCCTCACCCCAGCATCCCTCAATACGTACATAGAGATAGAGCTAAGGCCCCCCGGCAGAGTCAAAGACTACACGGTCCGAGACCACCTCCCCTGATGCCCTACGATGTAATAGTTCTGCTAAGATAATGACGATACGACGATGTTAGTGGACAAGACTTGAGTAGAGATAGAGCTAGAGTCTGGTGACCAGGATGAACCATAATGTCACGTCTTCCCCCTGATGCTCCACTCGCATCAAGCACACTAACCATACACATACATTCACATGACTATTCCTAGTATCATCATCATCATCATGTTATAAATATATAAAATTAAATATGCATGAACAGTAATAACAAGAATATTGGATGACATGTGAAATGTACATTACAAGCATACAAGCATGGAATCATTCATGGCATTGGACTCAATAAGTAAAACAGTTTAATATTAGCTAATTAATTTAGGTGTTATTCCCTCACCTTTGTTCGATGGTTGTTCCTCGTCCAAGCTTTGTAAATCACTTTTAGACCACTTGGAAACCTAAAAAATTTATATTTAAATTAGAATTTATTTTCATTAATTCAGACTTCCAGAAGCTGAGTGGTCGCAGGTGTGGCTGCACCTGTGGTCTCAGTTTCTACGACCACAGGTTGTGTGGTCGCAAGGTGTGGTCGCATATCATGCGACCACACATGAGACCACACCCTCCCTGAAACTTCCCCGAGGGCGTGTGGTCGCTATGTGTGGTCGCATATCATGTGACCACACATGTGACCACACCCTCCCTGGAATTTTCCCGAGGGCATGTGGTCGATAATGTGTGTCTCGTGTGGTCGCATATCATGCGACCACACCCTCACTAGAATTTTCCCGAGGGTGTGTGGTCGATTATGTGTGTCTCGTGTGGTCGCATGGTATGCGACCACACATGTGATGGTCGACTTTTCACGCCCAACTCAATTCTTTCATGTTTTGATTCCTTGACTTATCATCATGATCCTTCCTATGATTGTTCTATGACTTAAAATTAATAGTTTTACACAATCCATCATCCTAATAGATTCCTTTCATGGATCTCTTATAATTTGTCCATGGATTGATGATTGGGGTCTCACTTTGAATCCCTATCTCCTTCATGATCTATTTTAGGCATTTAGTTGATATGAAAAATATTTTCATACCTTAAACTTGTTGAAGATTTAGAGTTCTCTCTGAATTTCCTCCTCTTAGTCTTCCTCTTCAATTCTCCTTCTCTTCCTCCTCTTTTCTTTCTCTCTCTTTTAGTTTGAGTTCTAAAAGGATGAAAGAGGCTAAGGGACATCCTATATATAAAGGAAAACCCTTCATATAGAGTCCTACTTAGATTAGGAAAGAACCCCCTTCGGATTAGGAAGGTTTCCTAATCATGGAGTCTGTCTGTGTTCGTATGGTCGCAGGTGTGGTCACAGAACCCGTCGACCACACAGTCAAAAACTACGACCACATGTCCCAGACTTCTGTGGTCGCTATAATCTGAGGTGTGGTCGACCACACCTGTTTAGGTATGCGACCACACGCTCCTAATTAACTGATTTTGGGTTCAATTTCATACCTGGTCTTGTGATTTCTTCACGCACTTGATCCGCTTGGCCCAACCATGATAGGGAGACCTGATACAAGGTGGTAAGACCGATTAGTACGATACGGGTCTTACACACTCCATCTAGTTTGGATCCGTGTGGGAACCAAGTCATTGTCCTGATTTGTCACTATTGTAACACCTGATTTTTTAGGAACCACTTGTACTGGACCTACCCATTTACTATTTGAGATAGGATAAATTACCCTTGTATCTAAAAGTTTTAGAATTTCTTTTTTCACGACTTCCATCATTAGGGTATTTAGCCTAAGCTGGGCTTCTCTTGTTGGTTTGGCACCTTCTTTAAGAAGAATTCGATGCATACACATGGAAGGACTTATTCCCTTAATGTCAGCTATGGTTCAGCCAATGGCATCTTTATGTTTCCGAAGTGTACAAACCAACTTCTCTTCTTGAATAGGAGTTAAACTCTTTGTAATTATTATCGATAATATTTCATTCATTCCTAAGTACTCGTACTTTAAATAGACTAGCAATGGCTTCAATTCCAAGGTAGGAGCCTGCAAAATAAATGGTAATAATTTTTTATAAGACTCAGGTAGCTTTATAAAAGAAACTCCATATTTTTTTGGAATTAGTTTCAACGAATTTAAATCTGCCACTATCTTCTTCAATTTTTTATTGATTTCTATCTTATCGTTCTCCTTAAACTGTAATTCTGAGGTAATTACAACCTCTAGATTAATCCTACTATTTAACTCAAACACTTCCTGTACTATAGAATTAACAATATTAATAGAAAAGAGTCCATAAGGGTCATTAGGGTGTTTCATGGCTTCAAAAATATTAAAACAAATTACTTCACCATTAAATTCCATTGTGAGGCTACCATCATGAATGTCTATCTTTGTTCGAGCTGTATTCAAGAATGGTCTTCCCAACAAGTAGGTGCAGGATTAGGTGAGACATCATCTTCCATGTCCAGAATGTAAAAATTAACTGGAAACACTAGCTCATTTACTTGCACAACCCCCTCAGGGTACCCATTAATACGATCAACCAATTGGATAATGACTCCAGTTTCTTTCAAGGGGCCTAGATTTAATGATGTATAAATGGATTGTGGTATTACATTAATAGATGCTCCTAAATCTAGTATAGCTCTCTCAATTCTGGTATTACCTATTTTACAGGGAATGGTGAACATACCTAGGTCTTTACACTTGGGAAGAAGTTTTCTTTAGAGGACTGCTGAGATATTCTCTCTCATACTTAATATTTCATTACCATTCAGCTTCCTCATAACTCTTTAAGAAATTTTGCATACCTGGGTATCTGTTTGATTGCATCCAATAGGGGTATATTTACCTCTACTTTACAAACAAATCTAGAATTTCCTTATCCTTGTCTTTTTTTCTTAGATTTATAAATCTGCTAAGAAAAGGAAGAGGATTAGTCTTAGACAGAATAGAAGGTTTGGGTGTTACCTTAGGTTGAGCTGCTACTTCATTTTTTTCAATTTCTTTCTGAATTTCTTCTTCATTTGGTATAACAGGGCTCACCCTTTTCGGTTCCTCAAGTTCCTTACCACTTCGGAGTGTCATAGCATTCACATTTTGTATTGGATTCACCATAGTTTATGATGGTAATTTTCCTCCAACCTGAGCTTCTAAACGATTCATAGCAATTGCCATTTGACTCTCTAGACTTTGAATGCTGAATTTTATGTTTTTGAAACTGTTGGGTATTTAGAGCAAGAAATTTAACTATGTCCTCTAATGATGAGTTTAAATTCTAAGGGACAGGTGGCCTGGGTTGGAATGTTGGCTATCTATTTTGATAGAAGTTCTACCCTGCTGGTCCATTTCCCCCATAGCTCATGTTTGGATGATCTCTTCAACCTGGATTTTATGTGTTAGAGTATGGATCATACTGCCTTGGTGGTCTTGGGAAGTTACCTACAACATTGGCTTATTCGGTAGGTCATTCTTGAAGTGTTGGACACATATCAATTGAGTTCCCCATCATCGAACATATCCCATAAGCTTTTATTTGGTGTAAATTTCCTATAGTCATTTATCTAACAAGAGAGGAAAGGTCAGATAACTGTTGTTCAAGGGAAGATGTATTTACCTCATTCATTTTTTTGAGTGGTGCATCATTTCTTGTAACAAACTGTTGAGAATTTACAGCCATGTTTACAATTAACCTTCTTGCAGCTTCAGGGGTATTATCCACTAGAGCTCCTCTACTTGCTGCATCTATCATATTTCTTTTCAAGGATAATAATCTTTCATAAAAATACTGAATTAGAGTTGATCACTTATCTGGTGATGTAGATAGCTGGCACATAGTTTTTGATAAACCTTGAATGACACTGAGAGGGGGGGTGAATCAGTGTGAATAATTTCTCCCTTGGTTTTTCTTTGCTGCCCAGTGATGTTTATAAAATAACCTGTCCCAAACACAATCGTATGCAAATCTACCTCACACCACTCAGTGGCCAGGTCCACCAGATTTGCACACCCATCCTGCAATTCATTCCACGCACTTCACAAAGCACATAATCAAGTAAACCACAACACACAAAGATTACGTGGTTCACCACCACAGTGAGTGATGGCTAATCCACGGAGTAATGCCCAATGGGCTTCGTATTTACTCAATACTCAACTTTTAGCCCTTTACAGAACAAGGATGCTCACCCTAAATTTTCCCAGCATAAAACTGAGAGGGCGTAACAACGCCAGAATTCAGGCATAAAGCCAGTGTCCAGCACCCACTGAACACACCACAACAGATACAATTTTTGGGGCTTATAATGATGCCCTACAATTAAATCCCAACCTAGCAAGGCATTCAATATTTTCTTCTCTTTTTCTTTGCCTAATGCTAGCATACATTAGATTCCCATGCACCATAGGCATTCAACATCATTATCCTACTTTAACATACAATGAATTGGTTCAATAAAAAATAAGAGAGATAAGAAAATCTCACAACCAATTTTTCTGATAATTAACGATGTTCTTCTTCATCTGGTAGTCAATAAATCCCTTGCCATATGCAATCAAGCTCTTCCAGCCTTCAAGAATACTTCAATATATCGGCATCAACAAGAACAGCGATGGAGAATGACTATCTTCAATTTCCAGAGCAAGAAAAATAAAAAATCATAAGGTTTTTCCCCCTTTCTTCAAAAACTCCCTTTCTACTGTGTTTCTCGCGGCCACCAGTCTCTCCAAACATTCTCAATAGAAAGAGCATTAAAAACCTAGCTCGGTGCAATTTGGATCGTCGGATTTGGCCACCGGATGGCCAAGTTATGGCATAAACAAGTTCGGCCTCTAAAAAAATTCCAAATGGAATCTTTCGGCATCATTTGGTGTGCCTGCGACACACCGTAGCCGCGCCCTGTCACTTGGGTGTCGCGCTCTGATTGGCTGAAGAAGGAATCAGAAAATTTAGCCGTCGGATCTCACTTAAAAAGGCAGGATTAAGTTTGTGCCACTGGATCTGAATCTGTTGCATCAACGAACTTCGGAGTTAATCTAAGCCATACGATCAGGATCACTTGTGCGCTGCACCATCTACGCGTCACACGGAATCAAGGTTCCGCTTCAGTGTAATGCGCCGCAACTTATTAAACTGCATCTGACCAATAAAAACAGTCGCGATAGAATCTAACGCTGACGACTCTGATACATGCAATCCCGCATTCTTCTGGGCCATCCGATTTGAATCTTGTATACGCGGCTTCATCTGAGCCACCGATCTTGCATCTTCAACATTCTTTTCTTCCCAAAATACCCTTGAAAATCCGAAAAATGGCCTCTGTAACCAAAGAAGTTTTGTTAAACTTCTGCCAGAGACGATTTTCCAGAGAGCTTTTCTCTCTCCTGGAAAATCGTCGAACATATGGTGGGCGTGCGGACTTGCGGCAGGGCATGCCTGCGGGCTGGCTGGCTTGCGGGCTTGCGGCAGGACATGCCTGTGGGCTGGCTGGCTTGCGGGGCAGGACTGCCTTGCGGGCTGGCCTGCCTTGCGGGCTGGCTGGCTTGCTGGCAAGGCAAGCCTGGCCTGCTTGCTGGGCTGGGCTGCCTTGTGGCTGGCCTGCTGGCTGGCTGCTCGGCCAGGTGGGCTGTCTAGGTGGCATGCCTCCGAAGGTGGGTCCCACCTTCTCTCTCCTGGGTCCCACTTTCTCTCTCCTCTTTCTCTCTCCTCTTTCTCTCTCCTCTAATTCTTTCACCTCTTCCATGCTTCACAGTACCTGTAACAAAGCCGTATCACCTGTATCACTGTCATTTCGCATGTAAGGTCCGCAGACACTCTCTCTCATGAAACTAGACCCAGTTAGCCCAATTTGCCAACAATTACAATATATAGGCCAACAATCTCCCCCTTTGACAACAAGTACAAAGGGATTTCCCACATAAGAGTGCCCACCGCATCTTCCCAATCCTATGGGTGCTCCAAGGCATAAACATATCACCATAGCAGCACACACAAAAAATACCAATAGACTCCCCCTGAGTCCTACATAGGGAGCAAAAAAAATAGAACAAGCATACCCTGCTCCTCCTCACTCCAAGCTTCTCAATGCTTGGGAAAGATAATCACTCCCAATTTCTGTCTCAAGTAGTCAAACTGATCTCTGGGAAGTGGCTTTGTGAAGATATCTGCAATCTGCTCTGCTATAGGAATGAACTCTAACTGAACTTCTCCTTCCAAGACCTTTTCTCTCAAGAAATGATATCGAATGGCTATGTGCTTAGTCCTGGAGTGCATAACTGGATTTTTTGAGATATTAATAGCACTTGTGTTGTCACAGAACATTGAAATAGGCTTGTCTGACTCAATGCCTAAATCCTTCAACATTTGTTTCATCCACAAAACCTGTGTACAACAAGAGGTAGCTGCAATGTATTCAGCCTCTGCAGTAGATAATGATACTGATTCCTGTTTCTTACTGTGCCAAGCCACTAAATTTCTGCCCAGATAGAAAGCACCTCCACTAGTGCTCTTCCTATCATCAACACAACCTGCCCAATCTGCATCTGAGTAGGATGACAAAACTAGATCCTTGTTTTTGCATACCAAAGACCATACTCCATTGTCCCCTTCAGGTATCTGAAAATCCTCTTCACAGCTACCACATGTGTCTCCTTCGGGCCAGCTTGAAATCTAGCTACCATGCACACAGGCTGAAGAATATCTGGTCTAGTAGTAGTCAAGTAGAGAAGACTTCCTATCATTGACCTGTACATATTATTATCAACTGAGGGAGAGTCATCATCTTTACTTAGCTTACAACTTGTCATCATTGGAGTGCTTATTGGTGTACAGTCTTCCATTGTGAATTTCTTCAACATTTCCTTCACATACTTGGTCTGTGATAAAAAGAATCCATTCTTTAACTGGCTGATCTGAAGACCTAAAAAATAAGATAACTCTCCAATCATAGACATCTCAAACTCATCTTGCATTCTCTGAGCAAAGTCTTGACATAATTCATCCTTTTGGCCTGCAAAGATGATATCATCTACATATACAACCACAACTGTCTGATTGTCATCCATAGATTTAACATACAGATTACTATCAACCAAACCTTTCTTGAAACCCAACTTACAGAGATAAGTATCCAGTCTTGAATACCATGCTCTTGGTGCTTGCTTCAACCCATACAATGCTTTCTTCAGTTTACACACAAGTGCAGGGTCTTCACTCAGTTCAAATCCTTCTGGTTGCTCTATATACACCTCTTCTTCCAAGTCTCCATTCAGAAAAGCTGACTTGACATCATCTGATAAACCTTGAAGTTCTTATGCACTGCAAAAGCAAGAAACATCCTGATAGCTTCCAACCTAGCCACAAGAGCAAATGTTTCTTCAAAGTCAATGCCCTCAACCTGAGCATATCCTTTACAAACTAACCTGGCCTTGTTTCTTACAATTTTTCCATCTTTATTTAGTTTGTTCCTATAGACCCATTTAGTGCCAATGACATTCTTGTCTGTAGGCCTTGGCACCAATTCCCAAGTTTTATTTTTCTCTATTTGATCCAACTCTTCATTCATTGCCTTGAGCCAACTAGCATCTTCACATGCCTCTGCAACTGACTTTGGTTCAATCTGAGATAGCAATGAAAACATTTGTTTTGGTTGTCTCACCTTTTTTGTTTGCATACCAGCAGATGGATCATCAAGAATTAATTGGTCAGGATGATTCTTTTTTACTCTGCTTGAACCACTTTTGTTCTGCCTATCTGCCTCTGAACCTGACTGCTCTTCTCTGTCTTCTGTATCAACCACTGTTCTCTGTTCTGGCACATTTGTAACATCCTGCTCCTTTTCTGATTCAATGTCATTCTGCTCACTGTCCAGGTCTTCAAAAATAGGAACCTCATTATTTGATCCTGTAGGAGAATTCTTGTGCTCATCAACTCTCACATCTGCACTTTCAACAATCTTGCCAAGTTTTTTATTGTAACATTTATATGCTTTGCTTGAGGTAGAGTAGCCAAGAAAAATTCCTTCTTATGCTCGATCATCAAACTTCCCTAGACCATGACTAGTGTTTTTGATATAACACTTAACCAAATACCTTGAAGTGCTTTGCTGTAGCCTTCTTACCAAACCATAGTTCATAGGGTGTCTTGTCTTCATGTGGCCTCAACATACATCTATTCTGAACATATATTGCTGATGCACTGCTTCTCTCCAGAATTTATTCCCCATGTCATTTTCAGTTAACATAGTTCTGGCCATTTCCTGAATAGTTCTATTCTTTCTTTCTGCTACACCATTTTGATGTGGTGTTCTAGGAGCTGAAGTCTGTCTCTTAATGCCGTTCTCAGAACAATATTCTGCAAAGTCAGTCCAGGTGTACTCTCCTCCCCTGTCAAATCTCAGACACTTGATTTTCTTCCCTGTCTCATTTTCAACTTGAGTCTTGAAGATCTTGAATCTATCCAAAGCTTCTGACTTATGTTTCAGAAACATTACCCAAGTCATTCCGGAGTAGTCATCTATAAAAAGAATGAAGTACCTTTCTCCGCAATGCTTTGTGTTCTCATGACAAGATGCACAAATATCATTGGAAGGCTTTTTCAATGAAGGAATATCTCTTACAGCATTTTTGTTAGATATCTTGGACAGATTTTCAAAACCAATATGTCCCAATCTTCTATGCCATAGCCATGTTTCTTCTTCTTGGCTCAACATGCAATTTTCTTGAAAATCTTCAGACAATGTATAAAGATTTCCTGAAGTTCTCTTTCCAGTTGCCATCAATTTGCCACTGTCAGTTCTTCGAATCTCACATCCTTGATCACCGAAAATTAATCGTGGCCCTTATCACAAAGTCGACTAACACTCAATAGATTATGTTTCAAGCCCGAAACATAGAGAACCTCATGAGATTTTACCTTCCCATTGTTGAGGCTAATGCTTCCTTTCCCAACAATCTTTGCACCAATATCATTACCAAACTTGACTGAGCCTCCTTCATAATGTTGAAATTTTTGAAGCCTCTTACTATCTCCTGTCATATGGCTTGAACATCCACTATCAAGAATCCAGGGTGTAGAACTATTTTGAGCCTTGAGAGGTCGCCCGTACAACCAAAGAGTTATTTTTCTGAACCCGGATCCTCTTATTTGATTTAGATATTTCATCTTGCTTCCGTCTTGGAATCTTGCTTCTAATTCCGTCATCCTGTCTCGTGAAGGTGGCATAGGGGGAAAGATGGTTCTACAGTTCCTTGCTATATGCCCAAAATTGTTCCGATTATAGCATTCAACAAAATTTTCTTCAAGAGGGGCAAACTGATTTCTGCTTTCAAATCTAACTTGACTCATATTGAACTTGCAAGTAGCTATTCTGTGACCATAAGTATTACATTTATAACAGTAACCATGAAAATAAGATCTTGACCTAGAAGGAGTTTCCATGTATCTCATCTGTCTCTGTGGTGTGCACTGGGATAGTTTTCTCTGTAGAAATTATCATACTCCATTATCTTTCCTTGCCATGTATTTTGTCTTGGCCTTGCATAGTTAGTCTTAGAAAGAGAAATTTTGTTTCCACTTTGGCAATGAACTATAGGGTCCTTACCCTTTTCAATTTCCTTCACAAAAGATATGGGCTCTTTTCCCTTTGAACTTGCAATTTTTGATGTCTGTCCTTTTTTAAAACCAAGGCCAAACTTAATGTGGGAAGGTCTTTGAGCATTAATGATCCTGTCAAGCATAGTACTACTAGGATGCACTGAAGCAGACTTATTTACCTCTTCATGTTGAGATAATTTTTGTTGTCTCTCAACCTCTTCTTTTTCATACTCAGCCACTTTTGTCTTTAGAAGAGTAAAATCATTTTCAAATTCTTCAAATCGTTCAACCATAGGAAGTTTTTCTTCAAGTTGGACTTTCAAACTTGCATTCTCATTCAACACAATGGTGTAATCTACAGATGCCTGTTTAAACTGAGTATTGAGATTTTCTATAATTCTCTTGGACTCTTCATATTGAGATTTCAGATCTTAAATTATTTGCTTTTGCCTTTTGACTTCTTGAGAGGCAAGCTTGTTATGTTTTCTTTCCTTCTTAAGCTCCTTCATGGATGCAACAAGTTCTTCCTCAAAATTTATCTCACCCTCTTCATCACTGCTTGAAAAATTATCTTCCTTGTCTCTTTCTTCATCACCACTTGAGATAGAATTCATAATTTTTCCTTTATCTGTGATCTTCTCTTGAGCTTCAATGTACACCATAAACAAAGCCTCACTAGGCTCATCTTCAGAGATTTCATCAGAGTCATCATCTGAAGTTTCAGTGCTTCTCTTAGAGATAAAACTCATTTTGATGGACTTGTTTTTCTTGAAGTTATAATTTTTCTTTCCTTTCAACTTGCTTTTTCTGTCTTCTTCATCATCACTGTCAAACTTACTCTTCATGGGGCATTTTACAGCAAAATGTCCAACCTTGCCACAGTTGAAACATTTGAAAGGAAGCTTATTCTTGTATTTACCTGTGCCCTTCTTTAATTTTCTAGTGAAATGAGCTGTGGCTTCATCTTCACTTTCTTCCTCATTTTGCTTTTCAATACTTCCTTTCTTTGTCTTGCAGTCCATGATTTTAGCCAGTTCATTATTTGTCGAGTCCCCCCTTGAATGGTATTAAGAGCTTTTCTATTGTTCTCAAAATTCTTTTTATCTACAACCTGTGGGAGCATTTGTATCATGTGGAGTGTAGCCATTCTCTCGGAAGCCCAAACATCATAACCAAGAGATCCTACATAGACCTCCATTCTTCTTTTCCAAAAGACAAAATCCGTCCCATCAAATAAGGGAGGCTTGTTTGAACCTTCTCCTGGTGCCATATATTTTATTCTAATCTTCTCAGTTGCTGATTAAGCTATCACTGAGCCTGGTGCTCTGATACCAATTGATAAACCTTGAATGACACTGAGAGGGGGGGTGAATCAGTGTGAATAATTTCTCCCTTGGTTTTTCTTTGCTGCCCAGTGATGTTTATAAAAGAACCTGTCCCAAATACAATCGTATGCAAATCTACTTCACACCACTCAGTGGCTAGGTCTACCAGATTTGCACACCCATCCTGCAATTCATTCCATGCACTTCACAAAGCACATAATCAAGCAAACCACAACACACAAAGATTACGTGGTTCACCACCACAGTGAGTGATGGCTAATCCACGGAGTAATGCCCAATGGGCTTTGTATTTACTCAATACTCAACTTTTAGCCCTTTACAGGACAAGGATGCTCACCCTAAATTTTCCCAAAGATAAAACCGAGAGGGCGTAATAACGCTTGATATTCAGGCATAAAGCCAGTGTCCAGCACCCACTGAACACACCACAACAGATACAATTTTTGGGGCTTATAATGATGCCCTATAATTAAATCCCAACCTAGCAAGGCATTCAATATTTTTTTCTCTTTTTCTTTTCCTAATGCTAGCATACATTAGATTCCCATGCACCATAGGCATTCAACATCATTATCCTACTTTAACATACAATGAATTGGTTCAATAAATAATAAGAGAGATAAGAAAATCTCACAACCAATTTTTCTGATAATTGACGATGTTCTTCTTCATCTGGTAGTCAATAAATCCCTTGCCATATGCAATCAAGCTCTTCCAGCCTTCAAGAATACTTCAATATATCGGCATCAACAAGAACAGCGATGGAGAATGACTATCTTCAATTTCCAGAGCAAGAAAGATAAAAAATCATAAGGTTTTCCCCCCCCCCTTTCTTCAAAAACTCCCTTTCTGCTGTGTTTCTTGCAGCCACCAGTCTCTCCAAACATTCTCAATAGAAAGAGCATTAAAAAACTAGCTCGGTGCAATTTGGATCGTCGGATTTGGCCACCGAATGGCCAAGTTATGGCATAAACAAGTTCGGCCTCTGAAAAATTCCAAATGAAATCTTTCGGCATCATTTGGTGCGCCTGCGACACACCGTAGCCGCGCCCTGTCGCTTAGGTGTCGCACTCTGATTGGCTGAAGAAGGAATCAGAAAATTTAGCCGTCGGATCTCACTTAAAAAGGCGGGATTAAGTTTGCGCCACTGGATCCGAATCCGTTAGCGCCAACGAACCGGAGTTAATCCAAGCCATACGATCAGGATCACTTGCGCACTGCACCATCTATGCGTCACACGGAATCAAGGTTCCGCTTCAGTGTAATGCGCCGCAACTTATTAAACTGCATCTGACCAATAAAAACAGTCGCGATAGAATCTAACGCTGACGACTCTGATACATGCAATCCCGCATTCTTCTGGGCCATCCGATTTGAATCTTGTATATGCGGCTTCATCTGAGCCGCCGATCTTGCATCTTCAACATTCTTTTCTTCCCAAAATACCACTGAAAATCCAAAAAATGGCCTCTGTAACCAAAGAAGTTTTGTTAAACTTCTGCCAGAGACGATTTTCCAGAGAGCTTTTCTCTCTCTTAGAAAATCGTCGAACATATGGTGGGCGTGCGGACTTGCGGCAGGGCATGCCTGCGGGCTAGCTGGCTTGCGGGCTTGCGGCAGGACATGCCTGCGGGCTGGCCGGCTGCAGGGAGGGCTGGGCTGCCTTGTGGCTGGCCTGCTGGCTGGCTACTCGGCCAGGTGGGCTGTCTAGGTGGCATGCCTCCGAAGGTGGGTCCCACCTTCTCTCTCCTGGGTCCCACTTTCTCTCTCCTCTTTCTCTCTCCTCTAATTCTTTCACCTCTTCCATGCTTCACAGTACCTGTAACAAAGCCATATCACCTGTATCACTGCCATTTCTCCTGTAAGGTCCGCAGACACTCTCTCTCATCAAACTGGACCCAGTTAGCCCAATTTGCCAACAATTACAATATATAGGCCAACAGTTTCTTGAAACTTTTCCAATATTCATGGAGTGTTTCTCCAATGTACTGTCGTATGCCACAGTTTCCTTTCTGATGATAGCGACTCTAGAGGCTAGGAAGTATTTTTTCAAAAGTAATCTTTTAATTTTATTCCATGTAGTGATCATCCCAGATAGTAGGTAGTAGAGCCAATCTTTTGCGTCATCTGATAATGAAAAGGGAAAGGCTCGTAATTTAATCTATTTTTTCAACACTCCTGTCGGTTTCATACTTGAACACACTACGTGAAATTTATTCAGATATTTATTTGGATCCTCACTTGTAAAATCATAGAATTTAGGCAACAAATGAATTGAACCAAACTTAAGCTCAAAAGCGACATCCAAATTAGGGTATTGAATGCATAAAGGTTGTTGGTTAAAATCAAGAGTAACCAACTGCTTTGATGTCCTGTCATTCTCAGCCATGATTTCTTCTTGTTTAGAGTCACTCGAAGAATTTCAAAAATAAATCCTGTAAGAGGGATTGATTCTTTTTCTGCCATAATCTGCCTAGCTTCTTTTCTTAACTGACGCACAGTATGTTCAAGTTCTAGATCAAAATTCAGATCTCCTTTTTGAGTCGATCGTGTCAGAATCATAAACTCACTCAATTAGCTAAGATAATTAACTAAAAAAACTTAATAGGGAGAAACGAAAAAAGAAACAAAACCAAACAAACAAAAAGATAATAAAAAGAAAGGAACTAAATAAAAAAAATTAGAATAAAAAAACCACGCTAATCCAAAAAAAGAAAAATTAATAAAGAGAGATATAAAAATTAATCAAAATTCACTCCCCGACAACGACATCAAAATTTGGTAGCTTGTTGAGTCCACCAATTTAATTAAATATTTCTTTACTGAGCTAATTAATAAATTATAGCCTGGGTAAGTAAAGGTTGATCACACAGAGAATGAATTAATTAAAATTTATATTCTACTCAAACTAAATAAACTAATTAATGCTAAGCAGACACAATAACGAAGGAGATTTTGGTTGGTTAAATCAAATTAAAAGTAAATAGACAGAATTTAAATAGAAAAATAATTAAATGAGAATATTTAGTTCTTGCTTCAATATCCACCCACACATGCAATGAGTGAAATTAATTACAACGTTAATTTCTTCCTCCCAATTAGAATTAAAGATCCTAGATAACAATACACTCTGTTACCTGAGCTTTTCCTTAAGAATCTCGACTGAAACAAGCTCTTCAGCGAGATTTAACTATTGAACAACACTGAATAAGCTATCAATGTTTAATTTAAAGATAATATTAAGTAGGTAAAAAATATCAATCTAAGCAACAATCACACACAAGCGGAGATTATTTAACTTAGGTTATATTATTCACAATGATGAGATGAAAACTTGGACATAATCATCTACCACTATTTGTTACATGTGATTAGGACCATGACGATTACGTATCACAGATTCTAGATCTAGCAATTAATATTATTTTAATCGATTCAGTAGGTCATTACTGAATTATTCAGACAAACATCATAAATAAAGATAAAAGAATAACATAAATAATTTCAATAAAATAGAGAAGAAGAACAATATTACTCAAAAGTGAATACACCATTCACATGAGTTTGGGCTTTAAAATCCTCTTAAACTGAATGAGAAAATTAGCTAGACATTACAATCCTTTCAGAGAGAAAACTTTCCAGCAAAAGAGAGAGAGTTTTTTTATCTTTAACACTAGAGCTCTATATATAAAACATGACAATCCTTTGTAACTTATAACTCGTTCTCTGTATAGGATTCCTTCTTGGTGTAAGAGTCCTTCTCTATTTAGAATTCTGAAATTGTAGAGTCTCATTTTCTTCTTTAGAATCTTTTATTGTGGGTTTAGGTTTTCTAACTTGATTAGAAGACTCTTTATGGGAATTTCATCCACCGTTGAATGCTTTAATCAGATTGTACGGCTACTCCAATTTGGATTCAGATCAGAATTTCTTGTCAAACTTTGAGACAACATTTGAAGGTCCAAACGAACTCGTATTTTTCTCCATAATACCATTGCAAAAAGGCTGAGACGTCCTCTACAACTTTACTGAAGAAAACTTTTCAATTCTAGAACGCTTTCTACGTCAAAAACCTACATAAAGCTTAGAAGATCAATATTAAAATTACTAAAATTTTCCTATCTTTTAGCAATTAATTCACAAAGTCTTTAAAATATGTTAAACTTATAAAATTCATTCTATTAAGTTCAATTAGGTATAAAACACATTAAAAAGCATAGTACAAAGGAAATAAAAATATAAAAATTACACACTTATCAGGAGGTAACACAATTTAAACTTCAAAAATGTTGAAAATCGAATTAATTCAAAGAAACACAGTTAAGACATTAGAAATATTGAAAATTGAAATAATCAATAAAATAACAAAACCTAGGAAGTTTCTTCGAGTTAACACAATTTATACTTGAAAAATATTAGAAATCAAATTAATTAATAGGCTAAAAATACCTAAGAAGTTTCATGGAGGTAACATAATTTATACGTCAAAAATATTGAAAATTATATAATTAATTAATAGACTAATAATACCTAGGAAGTTTCTTTGAGGTAACACAATTTATACGTCAAAAATATTGAAAATTGAATTAATTAATAGACTAATAATACCTATGAATTTTCTTTGAGGTAACACAATTTATATGTAAAATATATTGAAAACTAAATTAATTAATAGACTAATTATACCTAGGAATATTCTTTTAGGTAATACAATTTATACATCAAAAATTTTGGAAATTCAATTAATTAATAAACTAATATTACAAAGGAGTTTTCTCCCCGGTAACACAATTTATATATAAAAAAAATGTTGAAAATCAAATTGTTTGTAACACTACACTATTTTGTCATCTTTAAATATATCACACTTTTATATTAAGGGTCAAATCTTATAATCTTATCATTACATTTGTATTCGAAAGGTGTGTTCTTAACAATCACATAATGATAAATCATTTCAGAATGATATTACGAAAATCCTTTTTACCTTTTACTTAAAAAAAATTGAGAATAATAAGGGGCATTAAAAGAAATATTAATAATTTACATAGAAAAAAATGATTAAATTTGAATTAATTAATAAACTAATGAAACCTAGGAAATTTCTTTCAGTCAACACAATTTATACATAAAAAATATTGAACATTGAACTAATTGATAGACTAACAATACTTAGGAAGTTTCTTCGAGGTAACACAATATATATGTCAAAAATGTTGAAAATCAAATAGCTTGTAAGAGTTCTTTGTTATCTCTAAGTATATCATACTTTTTTATAGTGAGATTTCACATGAGTATTTAAAAAAAATATTAAATAATGATAATTCTGAACAATGACATAATCATAAATCACTTTCAAATTCTCTTGTAAAAATATTTTTTTATTCTTATTTATAGATATCTTGTAAATAATAAAGGGGACATTAAAAGAAAGTTTACATTTTTTAATATACCTATAAAGATGGCATTCTAACGTGCACGAGCTATTGTTTGGTTTGACGCACGAGAAATAGATCCGGAAATCAAAATTGAATGCTTAAATTAAAAAATAAAATAAAATATGAGAGAGAGAGAGAGAGAGAGTAGAAGTTTAATTAGATAAGCAGCTTGGTACGGTATAACAATAGGTGGGTCCCACTAGAAACACAAATTCATGTGTACCTCTCGTTGCACGAAATGAACCACTTGTGATAGCAAACATAAGTGAGATTTGAGAGTATTAAAAACTTGTTTGGTGAGCAATTTGGCTTGAAACACTAAAATAACAAAATTAATATGTTTTAGAATGCCTCCGAGGAGGGTTTATTTTTATTTTTTTCGTGTTTGTTAAGAATTGGGTTTTGCAAAGTTCATGTCCGATAACCATATCAAACCATTCTTAAACTTCCATCATTATTTATCAGCAATAGATGTTGTCGTGACTAATTTTAAAATGATTAGTTAGGCACCATATAAGATAGCTAGAAAAATAAGAAAAGCATGACTAATTAGATTATGATAAGTTAGCCACCTATTTAAAGGAAAAGATGATAATGCTTTCTTTTAGAGCCACCATACCTTTTGGTTATGATTATAACTTATTCTTTCTAACCACCAAACATCACTTGTTTTTTCCTTTTTAGCTTAAACGTCATGTTTTATTCTTTCTAATCATCAAACACTTCAAGCAAAAACTCTCTCTATTTACAAAATTCTCATTGAACGATTCAATCCCCCTCTTTATAAAATTGCCATAATATATGCCCCCTATTTTTGACGTTCTCATCCTACCGACCATTTTTCTTGCAGTGTCAAGGACTACACAAACTGGTGTCATAGAGACAGATTCATTCATATAACATCGGAGTGAGATTCTTTTTCAGGCTCCCTTACATAATGAGCCATTAGGTCTACCACTACAAACTCTCTATTCTGACAAATACGAGTCTTTACTGAATATTCCCGTTCTTGCCCTCTGATTGATCCGGTTATCCATATTGGCATTGTGGGAAATCATTGCATCTAGTGTAGATGAAATGTTTCTTTGAATTACAAAGTAGGATAATATGTATGTGATTTCTATATTTTTATTCCCTTTGCAGTATGCTTTTTAATGTGTTTTATGTCTTATTGAGTTTATTAGAATTTATTTTACAAGTTTGGCAAATTTTAGAAACTTTGTGATGTAATTGCTAAAAGATAAGAAAATTTCAATATTCTTAACAATGACATTCTGAGTTTCATATAGGTTTTTGACGTGGAAAGAGTTCCAGAATTGAAAAGTGGTCTTTCTTTTATTTGTAAAATTGATCTTGGAAATGCTATGGTTAGAAATTTTTTTTTCTCTCTTTTTTTTTTTTTTTAAACTGAACCAACAAAAAAAATAAACTAAACTGAAAGAAAATTTTTTGAATGGAAAATATGCTAAAACGAAAGAATTTAAGTGAGAAAAAAAATATAAAAACTAATCAAAATTTACTTTCAGACAATGGCACCGAAATTTGATTGCGTGTTGAATGCACCAATTTTATTTAAGTATTTCTTCACTGACCTAATTAATAAACTGTAGCCTGGGTAAGTAAAGGTCGATCCCACAGAGAATGATTTGATTAGAATTTATATTCTAGTTAAATTAAACAAGCTAAATAATACTAAGCAATCACAGTAATGAAAAGGAAGGTTTTGTTTGGTTGAATCAAATTGAAAATAAACAGATAGAATTTAAATAGAAAAGTAATTAGATGATAAGGTTCAGTTTTTGGTTCAATCTTTACCCACACACATGCAATGAGTAAAATTAATCGCAACGTTAATCTCTTCTTCCCAATCAAAATTAAAGACCCTAGATAACACTAAGTTCTGTTACTTGAGTTTTCTCTTGAATATCTCTACATAAACAAATTCTTCAGAGAGATCTAACCATTGAACAACACTGAATAAGCTCTCAATGTTTAATTCAATGGCAGCATTAAGAGAGAGGAAAACAGATCAATCTAAGCAACAATCTCTCACAAGTGGGGATTATTTAACTTACGTTATTTCATTCACAGTGATGAGATGAAAATTTTGACATAATCATCTACCACTATTTGCTACTTGTGATCTGAAACAGGACAATTACGGATCACAGTTTCTAAATCTAGCAATCCATATTAATCTAACTGATTCAACATACTATTATTGAATTATTCAGACAAACATCATAGATAAAGAGAGAAAAACGAAATAAACAATTCTAATAAAAAAGAAAAGAAGAACAATGTTACTCAAAAGAGATCACACCATTGATATGAGTTTGGGCTTCAAAATCCCCTTAAACTAAATGAATAAACTAGTCAAACATTACAATCATTTTAGAGAGAGAAAAAATCATAAAGAGAGAAAAAGAGATACTATCTTCAATACCAATGCTCTATATATAAAGCATTGGTAATCTTTTGTAGCTTAGAATTCTTTCTTTGTTTAGAATTCTAAAATTGTAGAGTTTTCTTTCTTCCTTGTAGTCTTCTAAAATGATAGTTTCTCTTTCTGACTCAAATACCAAATCAATTCAATCACTTCTATTGTGGGTTTCTTAACTTGATTAGAAAATTCTTTATGGACATTTCATCCACTGTTGAATGTTTTAATCAGATCGTACGACTGCTCTGATTCGGGTTAGGATTAGATTCCCGTGTTAGATTTCAAGGGAACATTTGGAAACCCAAATGAACTCAGATTTTTCTCCACAATACCATTGAGAATGATTTCAGATCTAGTGATCATTTTTGGTCTGGAGTCAGTTTTGGCTTCTACTCTAGAATCAATAGAATCCCCTTTGTTAAAAATGAATCTGGAATTGATTCCAGATCTAATGGTCGTAGTTGTAGTGGTAGTTGGTGGTGGTGGTGGTGGTGGAAGTGGTTGGTGGGTAGTGGTGGTGGCTATGGTGTTGGGTAGTGGTGGTAGTGGAGATGGTGGTTGTGGGTGGCGGTGGGTTGCTGTGGTGGTGGGGGGTGGTGGCGGTGGCGGTGGCCGTGGTGGTGTCAGTGGGCGGGTGGTGGTGGTAGTTCCCTTAAAAGTAACTCTGGAGCAACCCGAGTTACTTTTTTTAGCTCTCAAATATCAGCTCCCAGAGCTCAAAAAAATACCTGGTTCACTCCTTGGGAGCTCAAAATCGAACCAAATTGATCAAACGATATTCTTATCCGAAATAGCTCCCAGAGAATCGGGAGCCGAAAAACCTGCTCCGAGATTGTTATCAAACGGAGCCTTCTTCTTCTTCTTCTTAAGGAGGTCGCCACCCTCAAGTTAAAAATTATTTGTATCATCATCAACGGTGGTAGGAACCATGAAAAATACATATACGAAAAGGTGATCTGAACTCAAAAGTGACTACGTACTATAGTTGATGGACTAATCGATCTGGGTTGTGGTCAGGTGTGACTCAAACAATGTTGAATTACTCTTAACTGGTCCAATCATGAGTCATGAGGAACAAAAAGCCACCGAAGAACCAAGAAATCAGAATTAAACATTACCACTTACCCAGTTTGAAAGTTTTAAACTTGGACACATGAATTGTTCAAACTTCCAACCCAAGTTTGGGGAAAGAGGGAAAAACAAAAATTATTCTCTTTGACGATTTCAGGATTCTTTCTTTGGTCAGCTTCAAAACTTTTCTGGACTATCAATTCGAAATCGATCAACAAAAAAACTCTTGAAATTGAACTGCTTACATGTAGGCTTACTTCAATTTGTTAGCTTAATTGGACCATCAATTTATTAGTTGGTATCCGGCAGATTAAATGGACCATTATTTTATTAATTGGTATCTGGCAGATTTGTATCAGTTTTGACTATGGCCAT
Source organism: Protea cynaroides (assembly GCA_028583415.1). Lineage (NCBI taxonomy): Eukaryota > Viridiplantae > Streptophyta > Magnoliopsida > Proteales > Proteaceae > Protea > Protea cynaroides. Next base: position 79,614,942 of record CM053275.1, read on the forward strand.
TCCCTATTCGATATCTAATTCTTCTTTATTTTTTAATCAATATCAACTAGGGCCACATGTCAGCAAACCATTAGTGAAATCTAGACCGTGATGCAGTCATGACATTTGGTATTGAAGGAGGTTCTCAACTTCCCATAAACTATTCAATGGTTATATTCCAACGGTTATTTTGTAAATATTCTTTTATCCTCTTCTATGTATATTTGTATTTTAGTTTAGACTCTCTTTAATATATATTATAGAATTAAGGGAAATTTTCACCTAGCACCTAAAAAGATTTGGACAAATCACCTACCACTCAAGTTTTTTAAAAAAAATCACCTACCACCCAAATTACAGAAATGTCTATAAAAAAGATCCAAAAGCAACTAACAGAGTTGTTAATTACTGATGTCAGCCGTTAGAAAATACATGAATGACAATAATACCCTTACTATAAGGGAAAGTATCCAATTTACCCCTTTTTTTTTCACTCCACCTCATCTTTTCATGTTTTGTTTAGAATCTAAAATCCCCAATTTTTACTGTTCCTCCCAACCCTAACTACGAACTGCCGATCTGACCTTTACCCTACTACTTTTGTTTATTCTTCTCTTTCTCTTCAATTTTTGGTTTCATCTCTTTCTCTTTGATTTATGGTTTTATCTCTTGGTGACCTTCCAAGTCTTTGAAACTGTTGAGTATGAAGCCAGATGCCCGAGTCGTGTCTAGAATCGACCTTAGAAGGGATTGAAACACAGGGCCATTGAACTCTTCCGCTCTATAGAAACTAGGGAGATCTCGATAGCGCAAAAACCTTCCATCCCCAGCACGCACTTTATAAGTACATCCATATCTCCTTGGAAGGGAAGCTTGCCGGCTGCAATTAGTTTAGGGATGCAAAAGTAGGCCCAGAAGGAGCAAGCACTGATGGTGCGGAAAGAAATAATGGGAATTTTAAACTTATCTACCACAAGGTATGATTCCATCTGCTATGATGCAGCTCAATGGTGGAATTTCCTACCGCGGATGTGATAGGGAGATGATCAGATCTCAGAAAAGAGCTCTGATAATGGATTCAGAGGCGTCGAACATTTCAAAGATGTGTTCAACAGAGCAGGGGCCGGGAGGCTGTCGGTGATGGTTTCAAAAAGGAATTTGGGCCAACGACGGAAGCGAGCTTCCGCGCCTGTGAAAGGAAGGAGGCATTTGTGGTTGTGGTTGGAGTTTAAGGGCATGTTTGATAAAACTTCTGCTTCTGGATTTTATGGATTCTGGCTCTCAGGGAGCCATTTTAGAGTAGAAGTGTGCTTGATAAGTCCGGTTGGATTCCAACTCCCATAGAGTGAACCGGATTCAGAATGACTCTAGAATCTAAAATTTCGGAGTCATAAATACTTGCTCCAAGCTGTTGGATCAACTTTTGGGAGAAAGAAAAGAGTCGACTCTCACGACTCTTACTTGACCACCACCGCCACCATCGCCACCAACCACCACCACCAACCACCCACCACCCACCACCACTGCCGCCGCCACCACCCACTACCCACTTCCACCATCGCCACCACCGCCACCACCACCACTACTACTACCACCATCACCTCCGCCGCTGTAGGCACCACCACTACCACCACTACCATCACCATAACCACCACCGCCATCACCATAACCACCACCACCGCTACTGCCACCTCTACCATCACCACCACCACCACCCACCACCATTGGCATTACCTACCACCATCAACACCACCACCACCATTGCCATTACCCACCACCATCATCGCCACCACCACCCACCACTACCACGACTATTTTTCTAGACTTCGATTGGGGGGATAGTGTGTTATCAAACATGTTTCTAATCCAAAGATGCTCTAGAATCCATTTTAGAATTACGTTATCAAACAAGTTTCTACTCCAAAATAATCCTAGAGTAGCCTGGAGTAGAATCCAAATTTAAACCAGAATCCAGAATCCAAAAGTAGAAATTTTATCAAACGGGCCCTAAGAAGGTGATGTAAAAGTCAGCTGGATAGAGGAGCTCTGCTAGTTTGAGAATGGAGTCACGTGACCCTGAAATGGGAAGGGGAAGATGAGCATGTGAGGAATGGGTACTTCTCTCTCCATCTTCCCTCTCTTGCGTCGTACTAAACAAGTGTTGGCACAATAGGAGATCGAGTTAAAGCTTAATCAGAGGTCTGTATATTGGGGTAATGGGGTTCAAATCGTTGTCTGCTCACATCTGATTGAACTTTTAGGATAATCAGGACTTTGTCTTTAGTTGAATGGTTACTCAGTCGACGGTTGGAGTCACATATCAAATTTTTTTTTTAAAGATTTGTTTTAATTTTCTTTTTTCTTCCTTTAAAATGAAAAGGGTATAAATGTATACACACAATTTCAATTCTTTCCCGTCAGTTAATGGACTAACGTTTGTATAATTTAGGTGGTAGGTGATTCTTTTTAAAAACTTGGGTGGTAGGTGATTTGCCCAAATCTTTTTGGGTGATAGGTGAAAATTTTTCTAGAATTAATTATATAATACATTATGACATATGTAGTTGTTTGATAATTTGTAGTATTTATTTATATTTAAAATAAATAATATAATCTAAAATCTACAAATAAGATAGGTGTTTATCATTATCATGATAATCTTTTTTTTTTTTTTTTTGATAAAACATTATCATTATAATCTATTATTACTTATTTATGCTTAGTGGTACCAAACAATTATTATTTACAACTCATAATTTATTCTCATAAATGATTTGTCATAAATAACTCATAAACATAAATATAAACTATATCATAGAGAACCTTATACGGATGACACATAATTGATATTTTTGAAATTATGAGTAAGCCATTGTAAGCTGTTGTGGTGAATTGAAATTCTTTAAAGATGAGTGAGTGACACACTTGGCTTCAGGGAGTCCCCAAGACTTCCACAGTTAAATGGTCCTCTTTAACCTTTGCTATCTTAGAGTGTTTCCCTATTTTGGAATAAACATTAGTTTTATTTTTTTTTTTTTTTTTTTTTTTTTTTTTGGTGACTTGCATCACATCGATATTGGTATCGCTATCAATTTCTCTTGGAACTAAAATCCTTGGTTTAGATTACACTCCCTTATTTGTTGCACCCATTCCAGCCCAAGTTTTATCCTAATCTTTGTCGAACTAAGATGAGTCTAAATTTGCATTCAATTACTAGAAAATAGAATTTAGATTAATACAGTAGTTACTTTACCAAAAAAAAATAGGAAAAAAGATCCAGGTGTTAATTTTTAATATTTATTATACTTTCACATCATTAAACAATTATCACACAAAAATAACTACATACATATTAGATTAATAAGTTGAGCAATGCAATTCATTTTATAATTAGATTTGATGGAATACTTTGTCAATTATTGGGTGAATTAAACAAAACTATTGTCACGATGGGCTTAGCCAACAACTTGGCATCGCAATTGCTTGTTTGTCAAGCTCAAGTCCTAGGCCTTGCTTTTATAAATTTCATGGAAATCGGTTAAACAATCTTGTGGGACAAGTTCCACGACTGAAGCTGAGTTTATGAATTTAGAAAAACCGGTTCAGAACCCAAATGGCTTAAAAAGCTAGTAGCGGATATACCCGTAAGAACCATGTTCTAAAACCGGGTCTAAACCATGGTTTTATGTGATGACAGGTGTTCCAATTATAACCGGACCGGAGGGCGAAGCCGGGTGACGAACCACTCAAAGTTCAGGTAAGAAAAACTGTAAAAAAATGCCTAAAAACTCATACCGGTCTCACTATATCGGTTGCAGTATAGTGCAACCAGTATGTGCCACCGGTATGGGCATATAATGCCCATAATGCCATACCGGCCTCACCATACCGGTTGCACTATGGTGCAACCGGTATGTGCCACCGGTATACCATACCGGTTGGACTATACCAGTTTGAGTGAGTCTGGGGTCTCCAACCGGTATGTGCAACCGGTATGCCTAACTCCGACTGTAGACAGACTCCAGTGAGTCTGTCTCTCAGAATGAAAACTTGGAAAATTTCCATTCTGAGGGAAAACCTTCCATGGGAGGTCTCCCTCTATTAATAGAGAAGGAGACATTCCATTGCTCCTTCTCAAACACTCTCGCCGTCTGGAGAAGAACTGAGAAGGAGCAAGAAGGTGGAGGCCGCCCAGGAAGGAAGAGCACGCCGCCAACCGACAACGCCAATAAGTGCTCTGTACTGTTAATGATGTTAGGAGATCGGATCGGAGCCACAAAGTGGCGCAATGATCCAAAAGGATTATAGTTTCCATTGTTTTTCTTCATTCGAATCTAACCTAGGTTTGATACGGTGTAGCCGAGATCCGAAGACCACTAGAGGGTTTGGACCTTAGTAAAGGGTAGGGGAAACCCTAGAGACCTAACTTCTAGCCGACAAGGAGGGGAGATCCGAGATCCCGCTCTCGGATCCAAACAGTGGGGTATACCGGATGGACTATAGGTCCAGCGGTATGGCCTTGCGGTATATACTGCAGGCACATACAGGTCTCACTCAGTGAGATCTGAGTGAGACCGGTATGTACAACCGGTATATACCGGTTGCACATACCGGTTGCAGTATGTGCAACCGGTATGGTGCCACCGGTATACATACTGGTGGCACATACCGGTTTCACCATAGTGAGACCGGTACCTGCAACCGGTATGGGTTTCCAAGCCTGGTTTGCTTGGCCAAACCTGGTTCCGACCCCTGAAACTTTAATAAATGAATTCTAACATAAGTATGTGGTTATGTAGAACCTGTAAACGCTGTGAGTAAGCTCTCTGACACACAACCGGATCGATATCACACGTCAAGTAAGGAACAAGACCCCAAACCTAAATAACTAAATAACAGTAAACCTTTGTGAAGTAGTTTGTATCTGGAAATATATATTGCTTGATGTTTGTGCATTTCACATGCCATGTAGTCGTTTCATTTATCTTATTATAATCATGCATTTCATATGCTAGGATTGTTGTATGTTTAGGCATGTGTATGTTTTGGTTAGTGTGTGGAATGTGAAGGGGATGTGCCCTGGATATATCCACAGATAACACTTTTCTCGTATCGCCCTTACCATAGCAAACTCAGTGCGAATGGGGTATCAGGGGGAGGACGTGGGATTGTGGTTCTTCCTGCTCACCAGACTCGAGCCCTATCTCTATGTCGTAGGGGGTTGTGTTGGGGTAGGGTTATATAGTCTTTACCTTAGCGGGCTTGGTGCGAATAGGGTATCAGGGGGAGGACGTGGGATTGTGGTTCTTCCTGCCCGCCCGATTCGAGCCCTATCTCTATGTCGCAGGGAGCCGTGCTGGGGTAAGGCTAATGATATTGTATTGACATCTAGGACTGGTTAGAAACGGAACCCACTTGCAAGCCCTTGCCAATAGGGGTTTAGGTATTGGTACGGTATGGGGTATCAGGGGGAGGACGTGGGATTGTGGTTCTTCCTGCCCGCCAGACTCGAGTCCTATCTCCATACCAGAGTGAGTGATGTGGGGCAACAACAGTAGTGTGGTAGGTGCATGACTGTTGGGTGTGCTCACACTCTCGTGCATGGAGGTGCGGTGGCCGCCAAACCTTACCATAGCATATTTGCAAGTTATATCTGGCCCAAATTGTAATGTTATCTCATGCATATTGTACTGTTGCATTGGTCTTGTACTTACTGAGCTATGTTGTGAGCTCACCAGATATATATATATTCTTTTTCAGATTTGGATGCAGGGTACACTACTGACAACTTCGTGGCTGCTCCAGCATACGGTACTGTTGCTGCCATTGATACCCAGGCAGAAGTAGACGAGCATGATGCGTCATGCGAGTGCTCGTTCTGTGTCTACTCTCAGTGACTTGGATTATTTTCGGTTAAGCTTTGTAATAAATATTATTTAATTTTGATGGATGATGAAATAAATTGGGTATTTATTTAAATTACAAATTAGTTCTCGGCTCATTTATTTATTTCCGCTGCTATGTATTATATTTCTGATTTTGTTAGACTGCTTGAGAATGATTGGTTGACACGGTCTATTGAGATCCTGGTGTGAACCGTGGTTTAGAGCCGGTTCACTCACACTTCTGGTTCAGCCGAAATTGGGGTGTGACAACTTGGTATCAGAGCCCTAGGCTCTGTCCAGCTAATCATTCTGCATCTAACTATGTCCAATGAGCTGAGTTAGGAAAAAAAATTAAAAACTTTAATAAGAACACACCATAAGCTTGTTTGATGCCTGAGACTTAAGAAAGATGCATAATATACATATAATGGAAGAACAATTATAAACATTTAAGAATTTAAAGGAAACAAATTAGTCATTTCATAAAAATTTCTTCAAGTACAAGTGAACAACAGAGTACAGTCCACTAGTCGGACAGTTACTCTAGTAACAAAATAAAATACATGAGAATCAAATAAAAACTACATCTGCCTAAGGTGGTGTAGTAGGCCTGGATGGTACTGGGTCTGCAATATCATAGTCTCGCTCGTACACCTCTCTGAGCCTATGAACCTGGTCCTGTGTGACCCGTAGGCTACGAGCGAAATGCCCTAACTCCTGACCCATCTCACGCTGAGAATCCATGAGTCCTCTCTGGGTATCAAGAAGGTCCCTCTGTGTATCAAGAATGTTCCTCTGGGTATCAAGGATGACTCTCTGGGTATCTCTGATCTCCGAAAACATGCTCGACACAGGGTCCGAAGGGGGACGGGATGGTCCAGCAACTGAAGAAGGCCTGGATGACCTAGTAACTGGAGAAGGCCTAGATGGTCCAGCCACTGGAGAAGGCCTAGATGGTCCAGCCACTGGAGAAGGCCTAGAAGGTCCTGCAACTGGAGAATGCTGGGGTGTATGTGCTGGGATGTCCTCTATGTGCGCATCCCCATCATCTTCCCTCTCAGCTGCCTCTGCTGCTGCAGCTGCTGCTACTGCTAGGGCTGCATGATTCCTAGGTCGGAGGGGACGAGCCTGTAACTCCTCGTCACTGAGCTCTAGATCATCCATCTGCATCTTATAGATGGCCTCGGCATCTATATCAGAACTCATGGTGATCTATCCAGCCAACTCACCCCGCATGTCCACACCTAGACGCTGTAACAAAGCTGTGATCAGCCTACCATATGGGAGATTGCCCGACACATTAGGCATGGCTGCGAAGATCATAATCCGCATAATCAAATAAGGCAAACAAACTCGTTGCCGAGTATCCACACAATAGGTGAGGTACTGAGTCAACTGAGATAACTCGCCATAATGTCCACTCTGGGGAACAATGTTATGCTAAATAATCCGGTAGAAAAGGCGAGGTTGAGGACGTAGGTTGGAAGCCAGCATAACTCTACCAGGCAACAAGATTTGTGTGGCAATGGCTGCCTGCAAGTCGTCAGTGAGATACCCTTTGGCTCTGGGCAGACAACAAATGAGTTCCCCATCATCAGGAATCTCTAGAAGGGCAGCTAACTCGGCGACGTTAAATGAAATCATCACCCCTTTCACATAGCTGGTGATGCGAAGATCTCTAGCGTGCTCCCAATCATCTAACTCACCCTCCACCTCCAGGTTCGTGTAGAATAACATTACCAGGTTGGGACGTGTAGTCTCCCTATACTGAATAAGGGGTAACCAACCCACAATCCCAAAAGCAGACTCCACATCGAAGCGGTGAAGGTGCTCCAAGTTTACAAAACGGCCTGCTTCAATGCGTTTGGCCCGAAACCATTCAAGGCGTGAAGCGGCCGCCTCTGACCAGAAATACATCTCGTCATATAAGACTAGAGGGGGATGTGGCCTGTGCATACCAGGCATATATGAGCGTTTCCCTGCTCCACGACGGCCAGACATTGTGTATCTGTTAAGCAAGAAACCATAGTCAGTTAGAGACAAATATAGAAAAATGATGAAAAACCCTAACAACATATCGAATATGAATGAAACTATCTATGGAGGTGGTACAAGGCTAATATAGGTTAAACAAGTTCGTAAAAATAAAGAAATGAAGGTATAATCACCAAAAATTGTCAAAAATCTCGAAAAACCTAGAAACCTAGGTTAAAAAGTTGAAATTTTTAGGTTTCCAGTAAACCAATCGATAAAACTCCATATTGGTTGAGGGGTTTTACCCATTTAGACCGCTAAAACATTTCTCAAGCAAAGAGAGAAGTTTTCTATGGCTAAAAACTTCCAAATCAAGAAAAACCTAGATTTTGGTATAAAAGACGATGAAAAAATTTCTAAAAAGAGAGAAGAGAAGGAGGAGCTTACCTGAGAGACGAGATTGGCACACTAGAATCAAGTAGAAACAATCTTTTAGACACCGGATGCACTGTAGAGACTCAGAGACTCGGAGAGAAATCACCACCGGAGTAAACACAAAAGAGAAAAGTGAGAAATGAACCAAAAATCACGATTTTAAAGCATTTTTGGCTATACCGGTCGCACATCTGGGCTGAATAGTTCGACCGGTACCTCCCTGCAGTATGGTACGACTGGTACCTACCACAGGGTATACCGGTTGCACATAGATATGGGGTGTGCGACCGGTATCTCCCCTGCGGTATAGTGCAACCGGTACCAAACCACAGGGTATACCGGTTGCACATAGTTATGGGGTGTGCGATCGGTACCCCCTCTGCGGTATGGTCCAACCGGTATGTCTGAACAGCCATACCGGTCTCACTCCAGGAGAGACCGGTACCGCCATTGGAACCCTACAGAGAGAGGTGATGCAAAACCATCCCGATAAATTATCGGAACTCGATTCCAAACCTCACGCTTGCATAATAAGACATTGTTCATATGGGAAATTTCAACAGAATAACTGGAAATTTTGTTTATAAAATATTTTCTTTCTTTTCTTTCCTGTTAATGAATCCCTAAGCTGCATATGTTGAAGCTAAATTATTGGAATAATTTTCTAAGATTTTCTATGTGTTTCAATGTATTCAGATATCGTACAGGAAAAGTAAATTTCTTTAATGGTAGGAGGAAATGGACGTAGAGTTCATCGTCGGCGCCGTCACTCAAGGGCGCCTACCATGGATAGAATTTCAGAGACAGAAAACTCAGAAGAAAATGCCGAGAGGGTGAGAGGGGAAGAACTCAACCCCCTAAATGACACTGAAGATACGGTAAAGGAAAATGAAGAAGGTCCATCATAGGGACAACCTTCTTCTAGCTCTGAGACAATGATGGCAAATTTGGTCACTAATATGGAGGCCCAGCAGAAGAAGTTTTTTGAGGAAATGCTAAAAATGTTTAGGCCACCTGGGCCTGTGTCGACACCTACATACATGTCATCCACAAATGTTGAGAATATTCAAGCAGCACCAGTTGGGGTTAGCACAGCTAATGAAGTACCACCACAACAAGATCAACCCAACACAGTACCCCAACCAGTTACAGGGACGCCAGTTCACAACCAATATCAGGGGGGGTATCAGTATCAGAATTAGGGTGCATACTATGGTGGGTATTAGGGAGGAAATCAGGGAGGCTACCCATATCAGCCACAATTGAATGGACAGGCACCATATGGGCAGGTCCCTTATGCTCAGAGTAGCCTATCCAGGGCCGTGGATGGATTCTTGAAGCTTAAAACACCTACCTTTACAGGAAAGTCAGGGAAAACACTGTGGCCAGCACAGTGGATAGCTGAAATGGAGAAAAATTTTTGGCTACTGGATTGTCAGGATGGGGACAAAGTGTTATAAGCCACCCATATGCTGAAAGAAGAGGCCAATGGGTGGTGGAGCTCTACCAAGTCGTACCTGGAAACCAAGCATCAAATTATCACTTGGCCCCTATTCAAGGAGGCCTTCTTTGACAAGTACTTTCCCAGGAGTTTTCGTGATCAGATGGAAAGAGAATACCTTAACCTACAACAGTCACAGATGACAGTGGAAGCCTATCAGCAGAGGTATGAGGAGTTATCCTTCTTTGCCCCAACCACTATGCAGGAGGAAGCAACAAAGACTCATCGATTTATCATGGGTCTTCGGGGTGCTATCCGAGAACATGTATTGGGCCGGAGAATGAACATTTATAATGAAGCGGTACAGGTGGCTCGGGTCATTGAGTCAAGTCAGAGAGAAAGTTTCATTGCACAAAGTAGGGGTCTGAAGAGACTTAATCCTGAGGTCCAAGGTGGAAGAAACAATAGGTCATACCGTCCATTCAGGCCACCAACTAGCACCGTGCCTCCCAGACCGGCTCTTGCAATGCAACCACAGGTCACAGGGCCTAACCCTAATGTAAAATGCTTCAATTGTCAACAGGTGGGGCATTATGCCAGAACATGCCCACAACCAAAGAGAGAGCAACAACAAGGCAAGGTGTATGCTGTTACTACAGAAGAGGCAGCCGCATCACCAGATGTGGTTACAGGTATGATTTTGTACTTATTCCTTAATTGTTGCATTAAATTGTTTATGCATTTGAAACTAAGGGAGAATTTGAACTAAAACCTCAGGTACAGTAATTATAGCAGGGGTACCACCAAGACTCATGTTTGACTCCGGGGCAACCCGTTCTTTTGTATCCGTGTCATTCGAAAAAGGACTAGGACAACCCATCAAGACTCTACAACCAAGTTTGTTAGTTCGGTCTCCCATGGGAATGGAGGTGGTATTAGCAGAATATTATGATCCTTGTCCAGTGCATATTGAAGGACGAGAATTGGAAGCCAATCTAGTCCAGCTGGAGATGTCAGATTTTGATGTGATTCTGGGAATGGACTGGTTATCTCAACACTCGGCGAACCTGCTATGTGCAGAGAAGAAGTTGATATTCAAAGACAATGAAGGAACAGAGTTTAACTTTAAAGGGGCTAAGTTGCCCAGGAAAAGAAAGCTCATTCTCTCAGCCTTAAAAGCAAAGAAGTGCCTAGAGAAAGGGGGAGTAGGATACCTTGTGTCAGTGGTGGAAGTGACCGCTGACCTGCCAAAAATGGAAGACATCGATGTAGTACGAGAATTTCCTGATGTATTTCCAGAAGACCTACCTGGGTTGCCACCAGACAGGGCTACTGAGTTTGTGATAGACCTACTACCAGGGGTGGCACCTGTGTCTAAAGCACCATATAGGATGGCTCCTACCGAGTTGAAAGAATTAAAAACTCAGCTGCAAGAACTGCTAGACAAGGGATTTATAAGGCCTAGTATCTCACCTTGGGGAGCACTTGTACTCTTTGTCAAGAAAAAGGATGGTAGCGTACATCTTTGTATGGACTATCGTGAATTGAACAAGCTCACTATCAAGAACAAGTACCCATTACCAAGGATAGATGATTTGTTCGATCAATTACAAGGTTCAAGTGTATTCTCAAAGATTGATCTGAGATCAGGGTACCATCAGCTCAAGATTAAGGAAGCAGACATCCCCAAAACAGCTTTCAGAACGCGTTATGGACACTATGAATTCCTAGTGATGTCCTTTGGGTTGACTAATGCACCTGCATCCTTCATGGAGTTAATGAACCGGGTATTCCATAACATGTTGGATACGTCAGTTATCGTGTTTATCGATGATATCTTAGTATACTCTAAGGACCAGGAGACGCATGCAGTGCATCTAAGAGCAGCATTACAAAGACTGAGAAGAGAGAAGCTATACGCAAAATTCAAGAAATGTGAATTTTGGTTAAAGGAAGTGGCCTTCCTTGGTCACGTGGTTTCTGCTGAAGGAATCAAGGTAGACCCCAGTAAAATTTCAGCCATTGTAGGATGGGAGGCGCCGAAGACAGTTGCTGAAATTCGTAGTTTCCTGGGCTTGGCTGGATACTACAGAAGGTTTGTGGAGAACTATTCCAAGATTGTCGTTCCACTCACAACATTGACCAAAAAGGGGGAGAAGTTCATATGGACCGACGAATGTGAGAAATGCTTCCAGACGTTGAAGTCAAGACTGGTATCAGCAATTGTATTGACTATTCCAGCCCCAGAACACCCATTTACACTATATACAGATGCTTCAGGTTTAGGACTGGGTTGTGTGCTGATGCAAGGAGAGCAGGTGATAGCTTATGCCTCAAGACAGCTGAAAGAGCATGAGAATAACTACCCTACACATGACCTAGAATTGGCAGCAGTCATTCATGCTATCAAGACTTGGCGACACTATCTGTATGGCGAGAAGTTTCAGTTTAAGTCTGACCACAAGAGCCTGACATATCTGTTCACTCAGAAAGAACTGAACATGAGGCAGAGGAGGTGGCTCGAATTACTCAAGGACTACGACTGTGACATTCAGTATCACCCTGGTAAAGCTAACATAGTAACTGATGCACTGAGCAGGAAATGGGCATCGAACCCTGAAGCAGGACCAAGTACAAATGCAGCGTTGTGCGCTGCTGTTCCTGGCTCATCAGAGGATGAAGAACAACACCTAATAAAGTCAGCAAACGATCCTATTGAGCAAGGGTTGATACACCAGTTTACCTTAATGTTTGCAGCGTTGAAGATGTTGCCCGATCTGAAGGACGAAATAAAGGCAGCAGTCCTACATGACCCATACCTCAGGACAGTTCAAGATGATTTGGAAAAGGGTCGAGCCAATCTTGATTTTACTATTGATGCAGACAAGGTACTCAGATACCGTGGACGTATGTGCATACCTGAGGATGAAGAGTTGGAAATCCAAAATCGGGTTATGTTGGAGGCTCACTCCACCCCATATTCGGTACACCCTGGAAGTACTAAAATGTACCATGACTTGAAAAGGTTGTACTGGTGGAGGGGTATGAAAGCTGATGTGGCCCGACATGTGTTTCAATGTTTAAACTGTCAACAAGTCAAAGCGGAAAGACAATGGCCTGCAGGATTACTACAACCATTACCCGAGCCAGCACGGAAATGGAATTGTATAACCATGGATTTCGTCACCGGATTACCTATGACTCTGAGGTCGGTAAATGCAGTATGGGTAATTGTAGATCGCCTCACCAAAACAGTCAGATTTATCCCTGTCAGACCACAATATAATATGGACAGGTTGGCAAGGTTGTACGTGGACAATATAGTAAGGCTCCACGGGGTTCCAGAGAGTATTGTGTCTGATCGAGATCCACACTTCGCATCTAAGTTCTGGGAAGGACTTCAGAAGGCAATGGGGACGAAACTAAAGTTTAGCACAACTTTCCACCCTCAAACTGATGGTCAGTCGGAGAGGACCATTCAGATTCTAGAAGACATGCTTCGGGCATGTGCTATCGACTTTAAGGGGGCTTGGGATGAGAAGCTTTCACTCATTGAGTTTGCCTACAACAACAGCTACCAGTCTACGATCCAGATGGCCCCATACGAGGCTTTATATGGCAAGAAATGTCGGACACCTTTATTATGGGACGAAGTTTGAGAAAGACGGATTGTAGGACCAGAATTTGTGGAAGAAACCTGCAAGGCAGTAGATCTAATCAAGAACCGCGTAAAGACAGCTCATGTGCGTCAGAAGCATTATGCTGATAACAGACAACGAGATCTTGAATTCATGGTTGGGGACAAGGTGCTCTTGAAGGTGTCACCAGTAAGAGGCTTGAAGCGGTTCGGCAGGAAAGGAAAATTGTGTCCTAGATATGTGGGACCCTATGAAATTCTATCCCGATGCGGAAAAGTAGCCTATCAACTTGCATTGCCACTAGCAATGTCTAGTGTCCACGATGTCTTCCACGTGTCCTTACTGAAGAAGTACGTGAGAGACCCCTCACACATTCTTGTTGCAGACCCCCCAGATTTGACAGAAGACTTAACCTTCGAGGTGGTGTCAATCCAGCTCATTAGTAAAAAGGTACAACAACTTCGAAGGCGAGCTATCCATTATGTCAAGGTAGTTTGGAAAAGTCAGGACGTAGAAAAAATTACTTGGGAAGAGGAGGATGCCATGCGACAAGAGTATCCCCATCTTTTTCGACTCTGAAGGTACGTACAATTTTGGGGACGAAATTCTTTTAAGGGTGGGGGAATTGTGAGACCTACATGCAAATTTCGGGGATGAAATTTCTTTTAAGGGTGGTAGAGTTGTAAGAACCATGTTCTAAAACCAGGACTAAACCATGGTTTTATGTGATGACAGGTGTTCCAATTATAACCGGACCGGAGGGCGAAGCCGGGTGACGAACCACTCAAAGTTTAGGTAAGAACAACTATAAAAAAATGCCTAAAAACTCATACCAGTTTCACTATATCGGTTGCAGTATAGTGCAACCGGTATGTGCCACCGGTATGGGCATATAATGCCCATAATGCCATACCGGCCTCACCATACCGGTTGCACTATGGTGCAACTGGTATGTGCCACCGGTATGGTATACCGGTTGGACTATACCGGTTTGAGTGAGTCTGGGGTCTCCAACCTGTATGTGCAACCGGTATGCCTGACTCCGGCTGTAGACAGACTCCAGTGAGTCTGTCTCTCAGAATGGAAACTTGAAAAATTTTCATTCTGAGGGAAAACCTTCCATGGGAGGTCTCCCTCTATTAATAGAGAAGGAGACACTCCATTGCTCCTTCTCAAACACTCTCGCCGTCTGGAGAAGAACTGAGAAGGAGCAAGAAGGTGGAGGCCGCCCAGGAAGGATGAGCACGTCGCCAACCGACAACGCCGGTAAGTGCTCTGTACTGTTAATGATGTTAGGAGATCGGATCGGAGCCACAAAGTGGCACAATGATCCAAAAGGATCATAGTTTCCATTGTTCTTCTTCATTCGAATCTAACCTAGGTTTGATACGGTGTAGCCGAGATCCGAAGACCACTAGAGGGTTTGGACCTTAGTAATGGGTAGGGGAAACCCTAGAGACCTAACTGCTAGCCGACAAGGAGGGGAGATCCGAGATCTCGCTCTCGGATCCAAACCGTGGGGTATACCAGATGGACTATAGGTCCAGCGGTATGGCCTTGCGGTATATACCGCAGGCACATACAGGTCTCACTCAGTGAGATCTGAGTGAGACCGGTATGTATAACCGGTATATACCGGTTGCACATACCGGTTGCAGTATGTGCAACCGGTATGGTGCCACCGGTGGCACATACCGGTTTCACCATAGTGAGACCGGTACCTGCAACCGGTATGGGTTTCCGAGCCTGGTTTGCTTGGCCAAACCTTGTTCCGACCCCTGAAACTTTAATAAATGAATTCTAACATAAGTATGTGGTTATGTAGGACCTGTAGACGCTGTGAGTAAGCTCTCTGATACACAACCGGATCGATATCACGTGTCAAGTAAGGAACAAGACCCCAAACCTAAATAACTAAATAACAGTAAACCTTTGTGAAATAGTTTGTATCTGGAAATATATATTGCTTGATGTTTGTGCATTTCACATGCCATGTAGTCGTTTCATTTATCTTATTATAATCATGCATTTCATATGCTAGGATTGTTGTATGTTTAGACATGTGTATGTTTTGGTTAGTGTGTGGAATGTGAAGGGGATGTGCCCTGGATATATCCACAGCTAACACTTTTCTCGTATCGCCCTTACCTTAGCAAACTCAGTGCGAATGGGGTATCAGGGGAAGGACGTGGGATTGTGGTTCTTTCTACCTACCAGACTCGAGCCCTATCTCTATGTCGTAGGGGGTTGTGTTGGGGTAGTGCTATATAGTCTTTACCTTAGCGGGCTTGGTGCGAATAGGGTATCAGGGGGAGGACGTGGGATTGTGGTTCTTCATGCCCGCCAGACTCGAGCCCTATCTCTATGTCGCAGGGAGCCGTGCTGGGGTAAGGCTAATGATATTGTATTGACATCTAGGACTTGTTAGAAACGGAACCCACTTGCAAGCCCTTGCCAATAGGGGTTTAGGTATTGGTACTGTATGGGGTATCAGGGGGAGGACGTGGGATTGTGGTTCTTCCTGCCCGCCAGCCTCGAGTCCTATCTCCATACCGGAGTGAGTGATGTGGGGCAACAACAGTAATGTGGTAGGTGCCTGACTGTTGGGTGTGCTCACACTCTCGTGCATGGAGGTGCGGTGGCCGCCAAACCTTACCATAACATATTTGCAAGATATACCTGACCCAAATTGTAATGTTATCTCATGCATATTGTACTGTTGCATTGGTCTTGTACTTACTGAGCTATGTTGTGAGCTCACTAGATATATATATATATTCTTTTTCAGATTTGGATGCAGGGTACACTGGTGACGACTTCGTGGCTGCTCCAGCATACGGTACTATTGCTGCCATTGATACCCAGGCAGAAGTGGATGAGCATGATGCGTCATGCGAGTGCTCGTTCTGTGTCTACTCTCAGTGACTTGGATTAGTTTCGGTTAAGCTTTGTAATAAATATTATTTAATTTTGATGGATGATGGAATAAATTGGGTATTTATTTAAATTACAAATTAGTTTTCGGCTCATTTATTTATTTCCGCTGCTATGTATTATATTTCTGATTTTGTTAGACTGCTTGAGAATGATTGGTTGACACGATCTATTGAGATCTTGGTGTGAACCGTGGTTTAGAGCCGGTTCACTCACACTTCTGGTTCAGCCGGAATTGGGGTGTGACAATACCATTATGGCAAATGTCTATGCCACCTATTCATATTCATTGTGACAGTCAGTTAGCAATCACCAAGTGCAAGGTATACAATGGTAAGAAAATGCATATACACTTTAAACATAATCTGGTGCGACAATATGTATAAGATGGTACCATAGCGATTGATTTCGTTAACGGGGCAAATATACCAGGTATACATATAAAGGAATATTAGGCCTAAGGTTCGTGATTCATGAGGCTAGGTGATGGACACACAACCTATGTGATAGGAGATCCCTAGAATTAAGTTTAAAGGGTAAGAACGAAGTTACTGGATCACTTGACTAGTACTATCAATGATTGCTTATTCCAATAAGATAGAAAGATAATACTCACCTCGAAGATTTGAGGATGAGTTTTGAAACTTTTAATTAGCAATGCCCATTAATTGTGGGGTTATGTTAACCGTGCTGCATATTATGTGCTGACCTAAGTAAACGTAGGAGATGTGGCTGTCTTGAATGAAAATTTATGTAGATGAATTCTCTAAACATTCATGATCCAAGATGGGAACAAGGCCAAAATGTTTATTTAAGGAAAAGATATACTAAAGGGTATAATGATATGACATAGTCGATAAGACAATTAGCTATACTAGTGAGGAATGGTTCAATGAGTTGACTCCACCCGTACTCCTAAACATGATTTACTAAACCTAGTGCAGAATTAAGTTCAAAAGACATCTGTGACGTGTCTTATTGTTATAATCTGCTCAGGTTATCATTTGTTTTATCAATATTTTGAAACTTTGGGGGGGGGGGATGTTGTACTTTATTTGTTATTTTAAATTAAAGTTTTCAAAATAATAGCTGGCTTTTGTTTTGTTTTTCCTTGGTGTATTGCTTGTGAGGTGAGTTTGGTGAGGGTAGAACTCAAGACTCCTTGGTGATTGTTTCAAACAAGGTAAGTCTATTTTCTTAGTCCCACAAGAGAAGTGGAAGAGACTTTGGGACAACATATATTTTGTTTTGGGAATTATAAGAGGCAGAGTTATTTAGAGGGTAGCATCACCCCTCCCTTGTGTCCGGGTTGAACCGAGATCTAATTTTTGGATCTCAGATGGGTTGGATTTATTGTTAGGGTAAATTATAGTCACATCCCCTGTACTTTGGCCTAATGACACGAAACTCCCTTGTAGTTTAAAAATTACATGAACCTCCCCTGGATTTTAAATTACTTTACACTTAACTACTATCCATTTGTTGAAGGACGTTAGATGCTGACATCACTTGGCCAAATTAAGTTTAATGGCCAACCTACACCCTTAAAGGTAGTGAAGTTACAAATTTGCCCTTCAAATATAAGTAGGCAAATAGGTTTTCTTCTTCGATTTTGTAATTTCAAAACCCATTGTTATTCATCTTCTTCGCTATTTTTCACCTGCATCCAGATCTTCTCCACCACTGCATCCCAATCTACAAAGATTGCCATCATGACAAGAATAGAGAAATAGAGAATACAATTGGAATGGTTACCAGAGCTCAAGAGAAGCAGAATTGAAAAAGCTTTGAGTTTTGTTTTCCCATCAATCATCTAAAGCATTTGATATTCGTATTCTTCCTTATGACCGAGGGTTTCTCTCTTTTCTTAAGAGCATGAGGGCATGGTTTTTATCTTCTACTGATTTTCATTTGTGAATTAAAAATGATTGTGGTTCACAACAATAGCAAGCCTCTATTCCATCTGTTTGGTTTTCTGATCTGCATCGGATCCACCTCGCGTGGCCGAGCTTTGAAGTTAGTGGTCCAAGGATTTCTATTAACATCAGAGGTCGAAAAAGCTTTACTGCATGAATCTGCTTCTCTATATGGCTTCCATGACATCTTTGATTTTGCTACTCTCGATATTGAGGGTAATGTGTGGTGGGTTAGGTTGCTCTTTTTTGTAGAGGATGGCCCATTACTTATAGGCCCATATGGACTAAGGGCACTTAAGTAACTTTACCATATGTAGTTGAATTAGGGTTTTATCTCTTTAACCCTATTAGAATGACAAAAGAAGAAAAATAGAGGTTTAGTAAGTTTTTGTTTGCCCAAAACAGAGAAGAGAAGAAAGCTGTGAGGTTTCAATCAAGTAAGGATTGAATGGTCATCCGTTGTTCGATTGAGCTAAAATTTTGACAGCAGATTCTTAACTGAGAGTTCTTCATTTTGAACGGTGTAATTGATGATTAGAGTCTTATAGATCAGTCCGATAATCAACATTTTAACCTATTCGAGTGAGATCTCTTTCATTCTTCATCTTGGTATTTGAATTGTTGATGGTGTACTCCTAGAACATATTGTTTTAGATATATTTGATGATATATGTCAAGAATATTATATTCTTGAGGAATGATGTTATTGTATGCCTCTAGTTCTAATTAGAGAAGACTCTTGTATTCTCATATTTTGGTGATAGTAATGAGATTTAAGTGGACAATGATCTTGTGATTTTTACTCTTCACATTGGGGAGGTTTTTTACGTAAAAATTTCTTGTGTTATGCATGTGGATTTTATCGTGCTTGGTATATTATTCTCTATTTGATTGCTTCCTATTACATTCACCTAAGAGTAGAAAGAGTTTATCACTCCCTTTCCTATCAAGTGGTATCAGAGCTTAGTTGTTATTTAAAGTTTTATCTTGAATTAAACAACAGGAACTAATACAAATAGAATGGTTACTTTGAATGGTTCAAATTATCATGTTTGAAAAAGAAAAATGGAAGATCTCCTTTATGTAAAATATTATTATCTATCTATATTTATTAGTGAGAAACATGAAAGTAAGACTGATGATGAATGAAACATATTTCATCAACAAGTGTGTGGGTACATTAAACAGTGGGTAGATGATAATGTATTAAACTATATTAGTAGAAAAACACACGCACGCACTCTTTGGACCAAGCTTAAGCAATTATATGCAAGGAAGACAAGGAATAATAAAATATTTTTAATTAAACAGATGATGGCCTTAAGGTATCAAGATGAAACTCTGATGATAGATCACTTGAACTCATTTCAGGAAATTATCAATCAGTTGTCTTCAATGGGTATCAAGTTTGATGAAGAGATACATGGATTATGGCTTCTTAGCACCTTGTCAGACTCATGGGAGACATTTAGAATATCATTATCAAACTCAGCTCAAAATGATGTAATCTCAATGGATTTGACTAAGAGCATTGTTTTAAATGAAGAGATGAGAAGAAAGTCACAAGGTTCCACTTTACAATCAGATGTTTTGGTTATCGAAAATAGGGGAAGGAGTAAGAGCCGTGGTCCAAAGAATAGAGACAAGAGTATAAGCAAATCCAACAAGTTTGCAAATATTGAGTGTTATTACTATGGTCTAAAGGGCCACACCAAGAAGTATTATAAAAAGTTGAAAAGAGACAATAAAAAGGGAAAAAAATAAAGAAAAGAAGAAAGATGATGAAAGTGATGAAGAACGACTTACCACCATTTCTGATAAATTTTTTGTTGTCTATGATAGTGACGTAGTCAATCTTACATGCCATGAGACAAGTTGGTTGATTAACAGTGGTGCTTCCATTCATGCTACATTTCGAAAGGACTACTTTACATCTTACATGTCAGATGACTTTGGTGTTGTAAGTATGGGCAATGATGGTTTAGCTAAAGTTACTGGCATTGGAGATGTTTGTTTGGAAACCTATATTGGTACAAGATTAATTCTTAAGGATGTGAAACATATTCCTGACATCCGTTTGAATTTAATTTCTATAGGCAGACCTAATGATGAAGGTTTTTGTAATACCTTCTGTGAAGGTCAATGGAAGCTCACCAAGGGTGTTATAGTTGTAGAAGAGGTAAAAAGTATTTAGCATTGTACTTATTGCAAGCAAATCTTTATAAGGATATTGTAAATGAAGTTGATAATGAAGGTATAACTGAGTTGTGGCACAAGAGACTTGGTCACATGAATGAAAAGGGAATGATATTGTTGTCTAAGAATAAACTCTTAGCTGGAATAAAGAATGCACATTTGAAAAAATATGTTCATTGCTTGACAGGGAAGCAAAACAGAGTCTCCTTCAAAAACCCCCTTTTTTAAGAAAATCAAATGTACTTGATTTGGTGCATTTTGATGTATGCGGTCCTATTAAGATGAGAAAACTTGGTGGTTCTTTCTATTTTGTAACATTCATTGATGATTACTCAAGGAAGTTATGGGTTTATACCTTGAAGACAAAGGATCAAGTGCTAAATGTATTCAAGCAATTTCAAGCTTTAATTGAGAGACAGACTAGTAAGAAATTGAAATGCATTCACACAGATAATGGGGGAGAATGTATAGGACCGTTTGATGATTACTGCAAAGAATAGGATATTCGACATCAAAAGACCCCTCTAAAGACTCCTCAGTTGAATGGTTTAGTTGAGAGAATGAACAGAACACTGGTAGAAAGGGTCAACTGTTTACTTTCTCAAACAGGGCTGCCAAAATCCTTTTGGGGTGAGGCTTTGAGTACAATTATACACTTAATGAACATGTCACCATGTATTTTACTCTAATATGATATGCTAAATAAAGTTTGGATAGGTAATGATATTTCTTATGATCATTTACGTGCCTTTGGATGCAAGACATTTGTGTATATTTCTAAAGATAAGAGGTATAAACTTGATGTCAAAACACAACAGTGTGTATTTGTGGGTGATAATCAAGATGAGTTTGGTTATAGGTTTTATGATCCGACTGTGAAGAAAAATTTCAGAAGCCCAAATATTGCATTTGTGAAAGATCAGACCAGACAAGATATTGATAATGAAGAGAAGATAGTGTCTCAACATAGTGATGATTTGATTGACTTGGATCCAGTCCATCCAAAATTGGTGCCTGAACAAGTTGGAGATGAGGTTTAGAATTATCAGCATGATACAGGTGATACTGATATTTCCACACAGGTTGAGATAAATCATGATTCTTATGAGTAGCTGTCAGTATCAGAAATTCCACAACATGTTCCAATCAGAAGGTCTCCTAAAGACAGACATTCTTCTATATAGTATTTTACAGATCAATATATATTATTGACTAATGGGGGAGAACCCGAGTGCTTTGAAGAAGCCATGGAAGATGAACACAAGAATGAATGGGTTAAAGCAATGCAAGATAAGATGAAGTCATTGCATGAGAATCACATTTTTGAGTTAGTAAAGTTGTCTAAGGGCAAGAGAGCTTTGAAAAATAAATGGGTGTATACAGTGAAGCATAAAGAACACACCTCACATATACGGTATAAAGCTAGATTGGTGGTCAAGAGATTCAATCAAAGGAAAGGCATTGATTTTGATGAGAACTTCGCTCCAGTTGTAAAGATGTCATCCATTCAGGTGGTTCTTGTTTTAGCAGTTAGTCTTGACTTAGATGTCGAGCAAATAGATGTGAAAATAGCTTTCATTCATGGTGAATTGGAGGAAGAGATCTATATGGAGCAACTAGAGGGTTTCGAGGTAAAGGGGAAAGATGAGCATGTCTACATATTGAAGAAAAGTCTTTATGGCTTGAAACAAGCACCGAGACAATGGTAACAATGGTATAAGAAGTTTCACTCAAGTATGGGGGAGCAAGGCTACAGAAAAACTACTTTTAACCATTGTGTTTTTGTTTAAAAATTCTCTGATGATGATTTTGTTATCCTTTTTCTTTATGTAGAGATATGTTAATTATTGACAGGAATGTTTCAAGGATTGATAGGTTAAAGAAACAGTTAAGCAAATCCTTTGCCATGAAATACTATGAAAAAGCTAACAAATTCTTGACATCAGAATCATTCGATAAAGGAATGCCAAGAATTTATGGTTATCTCAAGAGAAGTACATAGAAAATGTGCTTCAAAGATTTAAAATGGACAAAGCTAAAGTGGTTAGCTGTCCTCTTATTAATCACTTTAGATTGAGTACCAAGCAGAGCCCGTCTACTAAGGAAAAGAAGAAAAACATGGAAAGAGTTCCATATGCTTCAGTAGTGGGAAGCCTGATGTACGCAATGGTTTGCACAAGATCAAAGATAGCATACACAGTTAGCATCGTTAGCCGTTTTTTCTCAAATCCAGGAAGAGAGCATTAGAATATAGTCAAGTGGATTATGAGGTATCTTCAGGGAATGTCTGATTTAAAATTATGTTTTGGAAGTGAGAAACCTTTATTGGTTGGATACATAGATTCAGATATGGCAGGAGATATTGATACTCGCAAGTCTACTTTGGATTATTTAATCACTTTTTCAGGAAGAGTTGTGGCTTGGCAATCAAGATTATAGAAATGTGTTGCTCTTTTTACTACTGAGACAGAGTTCATTGCAGCAACAAAAGCTTGCAAAGAGTTGCTATGGATGAAAAAATTTGTGTAGGAGCTTAACTTCAAGCCAGAACATTATGTGTTGTTTTGTAATAGTCAGAGTGCTATCCATCTTAGTAAGAATTCTACTTTTCACTCTAGATCAAAACATATTGATGTGAGATATCATTGGATTAGAGATGTTTTGAATAATAAGTTGCTAGAGATTAAGAAAATTCATACCGACCATAATGGATCATATATGTTGACAAAGGCTCTACCAAGGGAGAAGCTTGAGGTTTATCGTTTGATAGTTGGTATGATGGGTTCCTCCACATAGTTTGGAGGGAGAGATTTGTTGGGTTGGATTTTCCTCTTATGTAGAGGATGACCCATTACTTATAGGCCCATATGGACTAAGGGCACTTAAGTAACTTTCTCATATGTAGTTGAATTAGGGTTTTATCTCTTTAACCCAATTAGAATGACAAAAAAAGAAAAAGAGAGGTTTACTAAGTTTGATGTCCGCCCAAAACCGAGAAGAGAAGAAAGCTGCTAGGTTTTAATCAAGGTAAGGATCAGATAGTCATCCATGGTCCAAATGAGCTGAAATTTAGACAGCTGATTCGTAACTGAGAGTTCTTCATTCTTAATGGTGCGATTAACAATTGGAATCTTATAGATCAGTCCAATAATCAACTTTTTAACCTATTTGGGTGAGATCTCTTTCAATCTTCATCTTGGTATTTGGGTTGTTGATGGTGTATTCCTAGAACATATTGTTCTAGATGTTTTTGAAGATATATGCCAATAATATTGTATTCTTGAGGAATGATGTTATTGTATGCCCCTATTTCTAACTAGAAAAGACTCTTGTATTCTCATATTTTGGTGATAGTGAAGAGATTTGAGTGAACTACGATCCCATGATTTTTACTCCTTACATTGGGGAGGTTTTCCAGGTAAATTTTTTTTTTGTTATACGTGTGGATTTTATCATGCTTGGTATATTGTTCTTTATTTGATTGCTTTCTATTAGGTTCATCCAAGAGTGGAAAGAGTTTATTGCTCCTTTCCTTATCAAGGTGGCCACAATTACCGTGGAGAAGGCCAGGAAGGATCGTTATATAATATTTCTACTTCTAGGGAATGCAACAATGGCCTATTTGGTTAACTTGACGAATTTCTTAGTAACCAAGCATACGAGTGCATTGACGCTCCATGTGTTGGGGAATGCCAAAGCTGCCACATTGTTTCAGTATTGATTTTCAGGAATCCAATGATGGTGATGGGGATGACGAGCTTTGGTGTTAGTCTCTTGGGGATTTTACACCGAGTCTAAGAACATACCCTATCTCCAATGACTGATCTATAAAAAGCAAGCACCTAAAAAATAAAAAGGAATTTTTTTTCAACAATTAAGCTCAGGCTCATTGAAGATAAGAAATCGAATTCAAGAATGAAATCAGATCTGAAAGAGACATGATGAGTAAGGTGTTGAAAACAAAAAAAAAAAGAAATTGGTGAAGCCAGAAAATTATAAGGAGATGATAACTGAGATTGGAATGAAAAAGAAAACCTAAATGGAAATGAAGAAAGCCTATGAGAGAATGTACGAAAAAGATGGGAGAGAATTGTTGGATATCAAATACGTTAGGCAGTGGAAATTTGATTTTAAAAAATGGGAAAAAATGAAGAAGGAAACTGAAAAGAAAGAATGAAAAGAGTCACTTGGTTTATAAGGATACATGGCAGAGACTGGAGAAAAAGGGTTTTGGTGCAGAGAGAAGATTGTATGAGAATCCAAAGTTGCGAAGAGACTAGAGAAGCAGAGAAGAGAAGTAACAATGGATAAAAGTGGAAGAGTCAAGAAGACTTGAATTAACAATTATCAGCCTTATATGTACAATTAAAATTTGGTTGATCCCATTATTCATTTGTTGCTCTACACTCTCTCTTTTGGCAAAAAAAAAAAAAAAGACACCTTATGATTTAGTTCTTTTAATAAACCTCAAACCATACATAGCTCTTCTGATTCCTAATGAAATCTATTAATAAAACTTAACCGATGGGGTTGCAAAAATAAGGTTGCCCTTTCTTTTGCAAGCTGAGGGTTGGTTCACGAATGGTGTTGCACAAGACTCCTCTCTTCATTCTTATATGGATTTACATAGGATAAATGAACATTTTACTGTCTCATATGTTAACACCATTAGTTGATGGTAGCTAAGTGTAATTTTTTAATTACAAGGGGAGGTTCGTGTCGTTTAGCCAAAGTACATGGGATGTGACTGTAATTTAACTTAATTTTTTATACAACAGTTTGGGTCGAAAATGGTTTAACCCATTTGCCCTGGACTAGATCCACTAGTGAATGGTGCAATCACATTGCTTGGATTGGGATCAAACGATCTAAGCGATTATATCAAAAAGGTTCATTTGTTCCATAAGGAAGCATCCTTATGAAAAGATGTAATCTGGGCTCTTAAATCTGAATCTCAAGATCTGAGCCACTGATTGGAAGGGTACACCCTTTCTATGGGTTACATTGTATAGACATATACTCATCTATAAATAGAGGAGGAAGCCTTAACTAGATACGTTTTTTGATAGTATATTCTCTCTCTCTCTCTCTCTCTCTCTCTCTCTCTCTCTCTCTCTCTCTCTCTCTCTCTCTCTCTCTCTCTCTCTCTCTCTCTCTTCTCTATATGTATGTGTGTGTGTGTGTGTGTGTGTGTGTTTGAGCATACACCAATATTAGTATTCTCGTTAGTTTTCAACATTATTTTTACCGAAATTTGCATTTACCTCTTGCATAGGGCTTGAGAACCACTCCGATGTTCTCTATGGGGCGTCTCAAACAAGTGCATGTTTGCTATCGGAAGCCAAGGCTACTTTATCTTGGAACCAGATTTACATCATCACCCGATTGTACCTGTAGGGACAAATACTGATTTTAGCAGAGTACCAATTGTGGTACGATCCGACGTGTTTTATCTTCATCTTGAGTGCTACTTCACCATCTATATCAACTGATATTATTTGCAATACCAAGTAATTCGATTCTCATATAAAGTTATCTATTTATTACAACACCATTGGACCCTACAATGACGTAGGATTGACATAGTCGAACAGGAAACCTCAGCCCGTTATGGGAAAAAGTTTTGTATTTCACATTGCTTTGACAACTATCATGCACTTTATCTCCGGCCATTGAATTTAGTGCTATGCTTTATCATATGAGAAAATTGGATTAGATGAAACTTGACATGTGAGTAACGGACCTTTCAAGCTCTTTTTGTCCATATAATATGGACTGCACCTGATTTGTTGCATAACATTTATTGGCTTTTAAAAGGAAGTGTAAGGAAATGTTTTTACTAGAGGCAGCTAGAGAGAGAAAGTGTATTACTAATACCTTATTTTGTTGGGTCTTTCTCCTAGACAATAGCCTATGTCAAGGCTTTTTTGACACTAATTCCTTTTATCGCAAGCTCATTTTTTCATCACAAAAACAACAAATACAGAGGGGAGTAATTTTGATATTTGAGAGGTGATGAACACATTTTATGTATGAATTTAGGGTATAAAGTACGCATCTCTTATTCTATTTATGATGTTTCTTAGGTATTTAATGTTGTTTTTATATTTGTAGGGTATTGGTGAAAGAATGGAGCAATATGAGCTTGAAAAGATCATTTTATGCATTTTTTATGATCCTATCTAGTTAATTCACCCAGTCAACTCAGCAGCCGAGCATAGGGACGAATTTTATAAGGAGAGCCATGAATTTTGTGTATAAGATCAACCTTGGACCAAGTCAAAAAGCAGCCCAATCTCATTGAGAGATTCTATTCTCTTGAAAAAAATATTCCCTACTAATTTGGAATGGAATTTATAAGATAGAGATTATCATATCTTTGGGGTTTTTTATTTTTATTTCTTTTCTCTCTCAAGATTGATATCACATGTGGAGATTGACATGGCATGGAAGAATGGAACCAATAGGTTATGAGAGTTTTCAAAAAGAGATAATGATGCCAAAGTTACAATGAGTTGTTGCAAGATCCTCTTCTACTCAAGAATCGTCCACATACAATGAACCTATAAGGTTGGCATTCGGTTACCAAAATTATCTCCACAAAATCCCTTGTAATCCAATTATAAAGATTAATTGTGATCTTTACTCAATTGTATATATATATATATATATATATATATATATATATATATATATATATATATATATATATATATATATATATATATATATATGTGTGTGTGTGTGTGTGTGATGCTCAACAGTAGAAAAATCATTCAAGAATTCTATTATAAGTTTTTATTTCAGTTTGGAAAATTTATGAGAGAAAATTTGAGAGTCTTAGTTTCTTTTTTTCAAGTTCTATTCTTCTTGCTTAAATTTATTTATTTATTTTTTAAAATTTTAATTTCAGATTTAGAATTCTTTAGTAGGGTAGATAAATATAGGTTATACCCCATTACTAATTTAATTTAGGGGAGAAGGCTCCCTTTGTAATCATTTGCGCATCGCCTTGGAGTGACAACAAGATGATGAACAATGAGAGAGAAATCTTCCAACGAGATAAGTTTTTTTTATTTGTTTTACTTTTATTTTCGTTTCCTTCATGCAATAGATATGTGTTATCCTATGGTTAATATAGTAGTTTTGTAAATCTTTGTGCCGTTAATAATTGATTATTATTATTTTTGTTGCTTGATTAGTTTTTATATGAAGTGATTAGTGTGGTTAATTCATTCAAATCCCTTTGGTACGCTTTGCCTTATTTGAATTAGGATAATAGCGATTCCCCCTTGAAATCGATCCGTTACTGCACGATACCGTGCACTTGCAGTTACACATCACTTAACTTCCATCAAGTTTTTGGCGCCGTTACCAGGGATAGAACCAGAGTCACCCACACAACAGCCAACTAGAGACCAACCTACGCCATCACCCACAACTAAATAGGCCAAACCCTCAGGTGAATGGTGTAGAGAATCAATCAAGGTCCTCCAAACAATGTAATGTAATCCATGCATTACAGAATGGTCAAGAATACCTACGAAATGAAGCACCAAAGAACAAACCCACAGTTGTTCCCGTTAATGTTCCCCAATCTGAGGCAGTTACTAAGCCTCTTTCTTCAGATTCGTCTGATGTACTTGAAAGACCCAAAGAGATTGTTCCAGACAGAGTTTTTACTCCACTAGCCTCATTCCCTAATAGGTTGGTAAATCAAAAGAAGACTGCTTTAGTTGATAAAATTTTAGAGATCTTCAAATAGGTAGAATTGAACATCCCACTTTTGGATGCAATTGATCAAATCTCTATTTATGCAAAAGTGCTTAAAGACTTATGCACACACAAGGAGATTAGTCAAATTCCCATAAAGGTATTCTTGGCTACATATTTAAGTTCCCTTCTGAACCATCTTATGGCAGTCAAATACAAGGACCCTGGCTATCCTACTATCTCTTGCATCATAGGTAACACCTTTATTGATCATGCTTTGCTAGACATAGGTGCAAGTGTAAATCTTCTACCTTATCATGTTGAAATCTTATGAACCATCTTATGGCAGTCAAATACAAGGACCTTGGCTGTCCTACCATCTCTTGCATCATAGGTAACACATTTATTGATCATGCTTTGCTAGACATAGGTGCAAGTGTAAATCTTCTACCTTATCATGTTGAAATCAATGTCCATTTCGCTTCTACTAGCTGATCGCTCTGTAAAGACTCTTAAGGGAATGGTAGAGGATGATTTGTTAAAGATAGGAGAATTTTTTTTCCTATTGATTTTATTATTTTAAAAATGCATCATGTCTCTAATAGGGATCAAATCCCTATCATTTTAGGAAGACGTTTCTTGCTACAAGCAATGCACTGATAAATTACAGGAATGGTCTCATGAAACTGTCATTTGGCAACCAAACTGTTGATTTAAATATATTTAGGTTGGGTAAGCAACCTAATGAGGAAGTACATATGCTCCAAAAATTCCCTGACCATGTAGAGACCACTTTTGACATTGACTTTGACTCAAAATTCTTGAAATGTATGGAAGAGTTAGGAGGAGTAGAGGAAACTTTGTCTTTAAAGGCATGGAGTATCCACAAATCTGTGGAACCTCTAGGATCTTATCTACTTCCACTCCCAAGCCTTCAATGGTTGAACCACCTAGCTTAGAATTAAAGGAGTCACCGTCCACTCTGAAGTATGCCTTCCTAGGACCTGACCAGACTCTTTCCGTTATTATTGCATCTGATTTAACTTCTAGTCAGGAAAAAGAGTTAGTCAAACTCTTACAAAACTACAAGGAAGCCTTAGGTCGGACTGTGGCTGACATTAAGGGTATTAGTCCATTTATTGTCAGCATCATATACACCTTATGGAAGGTACAAACCCCTCAAGGGAACCTCAAAGACGGACAAATCTTGTGATGAAAGAAGCCATTAAGAAAGATTTTAAAGTACTTAGATCATGGGATTATATATCTCATATTTGACAGTGAATGGATAAGTCTGGTGCATGTTGTCACACCCCAATTCTGATCCAACCAGAATGGTGTGAGTGAACCGTCATTGAACCAACGGTTCACACCAGGATCTCGAATAGACCGTGTCCTCTCATACAAACCATTGCACATAACCACAATCAGAATATAAATAATACAGCGGAAGTCTTTAATAGAATGAACTTAGTATCTATTGATAAATTTAAATAAAATATCCAATTATTCAAATTCAAACATAAGATATAATATTCTTACATCCACTTAATCCAACCAAAAATAATTAAAATAAATAAAAATCCAATTAAAGGTACACGTAGAAAGGGCACTCGCATGAAGCATCATGCTCGTCCTCTCCTGCCTGTACACCCAGAGCAACAACATCACCATACGCCAGAGCGTTCACATAATCGTCCACCGAGTAACCTGCATCAACATCTAAAACAATGTACGTACAAAGGGTGAGCTCACAACTTAGCTCAGTAAGACAATCAGACAGTTTCACAATATTATGCATGAGTAACAATCATTTTATGTTGTGGTCTGATTTAAGTTTGCAATGTGTTATAGAAAGGTTTGGTGGCCCTCGTACCTCTACACACGAGTGTGTGGCACCTCATGGATCACACCCCCATTGGCCCACATGCACCCATCATGGAATAGAGATAGAGCTAAGATACCCCCATACCTCCCTTGATGCTCTACCCATACCAGTACCTAAGCCCCTACTGGCCAGGGCTCGTAAACTGGGCTCGCAACTAACCAATCCTATATGTCATCAATGTACGCTCTATCCCAGCACAGCCATCTACGGCATAGAGATAGAGCTAAGGCATCCCCGTACCTCCCCTGATGCCCTATCCGCAACTAACCCACTAGGATAAAACATAACGCAGGTAGACCCTATCCCAACATAACTCCCTATGGCATAGAGATAGAGCTAAAGCATCGTGGACAAGCCAGCGACGACCTCAGAGACCACAATGTCACATAACCATGGCCAGGCCAGCATCAACATCGGAGACCACCATACCACGACCTTCCCCTGATGCCCCACCCGTACCAAACATGTTAAGATAGAATACTACAAAAATTACCAGTGTGAGGAATGATCCCAGACCCATGCCCCACTCCACACACTAACGAAAACAATCACATGCCTAACAATCACATCATATCAATGCATGAACAGTAATAATAACTGAAAGTAAAGGATGACATGTGAATATGCACAAACATCACATCATATATATTCAGTGCCAATAAAAAATATTTACTGTCCATTAATTATTAGGTTTAGGTCAGATTCCCTTACCTGACGCTCGTTTGATAGCTTGCTCCACGTCGCAAGGTCCAAACGGAAAGTCACAAAGTCCTACAATATTATTAGGGTTTCATTAAAATATTTTTCTTAGAGTTTCATGTTGGTCGAAAACCAACATGGTTACAAAATACCCTCACAGAGCTGACCGGTGGCATGTACCAGTCGCAGCTCTGTGGGGAAGACTAGCGTGGTCAGCCGGTCCCCACAGACCAGCCCCCCGGAAGGTACCGGTGGCAACATACTGGCCGCACTATGTGCAACCGGTATAGTCGACTGGTATGTTTCCGGAAGACCATACTTGGGTTTTTCGATTGCCGTCGATCATCCTCCATGGATGTCCAGGGTTTCTCCTATCCATTCTAAGTCTGAGCTTTGAGTTAGAGTTATCTCTAACTCATTCAAGTCTAGTTTCGATGAATATCATCTCAGAACTCGAATCTAAGGTTTGACGGAAACTTAGGGTTTTAAGGTTCAGTTAGGGTTTTAGATCAATACCTACTTTGCATGGTATTGATCCACCCACACAACTATCCTAGAGTCATAGGGTAAGAAGAGTGGTTAAAACACTTACCGTTGACTGGCGTAAAGAGAGCGTCGTCGAACGGTAAGGGTTGCACCTCCTTCTTCTTCCTAGCTCCTTCTCCTTTCCAACCTCATTCTCTTCTCTAGGGTTTGTGAGAGACAATGGAAAGGATTTGAGGAGGTTTAAGGGTGTATTTATAGGCTAAAATTAGGGTTTAGTAACCCTAATAGGATTAGGAAAGTCTTAGGATTCGAAATCAAGAAAGTGAAACCCTCAGAAGTCAATTTTTGGATCTCCGCACTCAGTTGCGCAGAGCTGATCGGTCACCCGGTATCAAGACCGGTACCATCTACCGGTCAACATAAAATCATGTTGATTTGATCGTCTTTGGTCCAATTTCATACCTGTTTGTCATCCGCTCGTTCCGTCTGGCCTGGTGATGATCGGAAGACCTGCTACGACACAAAACCAAGGTTTAGACCGGGTTTACGAAGTGCGGGTCTTACACATGTGGTACCAAAGAAGTCAAGAGTCACTATAGTTGCTAATGCTGACAATGAATTGATTTCAATCCGTATCCAAATAAGATGGAGAGTGTGCATATACTACAGAAACTGAATACGACAATGTGGAAGGATCACTTCCCTTTGCCTTTCATTGATCAAATATTAGAGAGGTTGGCCGGACACGAAAATTATTGCTTTTTAGATGGATACTCCGATTATAACCAAATGCCCATTGACTTAGATGACCACCATATGACCACCATCACATGTCCCTATGGAACCTATGCTTACCAGCGTATGCCTTTTGGGCTATGCAATGCCCTTGCCACGTTCCAAAGGTGCATGATGAGCATTTTCTTAGATATGGTAGAGAAATTTTTAGAAGTATTCATGGATGATTTTTCTGTGCATGGGTCTACTTTTTTTTTATGCCTACATAATCTTTCCTTAGTTCTTTCCAGGTGTACAAAGAAGGATTTAATTTTAAATTGGGAGAAATACCACTTCATGGTAAAACAAGGCATAGTGTTGGGTCACATTATTTTCCAAAAGGGGATCATGGTTGACAGAGCCAAGGTAGAACTGATTAAAATGCTATTTGTTTCCAAATTTGTTAAGGACATTCGTTCTTTTCTAGGACATACTGGTTTTAATCGATGGTTCATTAAGGACTTTAGTCAGAGTGCTCGTCCTCTCACCTCTTTACTTGCTAAAAACCAGCTCTTTGATTTTAATGATACCTGCCTTGAGAACTTTAATCAACTCAAAAAGGTTTTGACCATTGCCCACGTCATTCAGGCACCCATATGAATAGAACCCTTTGAGCTTATGTGTGATGCTTCTGATTTTGCATTAAGAGCTGTCCTTGGGCAATGGATCAATAAGTTACCCATGTGATTTGTTATGCAAGTAAGACTTTAAGCAATGCACAGCTTAATTACATTATCACTAAAAAAAAATCTTAGCTGTTGCATTTGCTTTAGAGCAATTCTGTACCTACTTGATAAGATCCCATATCATTGTGTATACGGATCATGCCTTAAGCATCTCTTGTAAAAAAAAAAAAAAAAAACATGCCAAAGCCTGTCTCATTATATGGGTTTTGCTTTTACGGGAGTTTAAATTAGAGATTAAGGATAAACCAATAATAGAAAATCTGATTGCTGACCACTTATTCCGACTGCCTAATTCTTTGACTGTTGATTCACCTGTCAATGAGTCTTTCTAGATGAGTAGTTGTTTGTAATATCTAGTAAACCTTGGTTCACAGATATTATAAATTACTTGGTAATGAGTGCAACCCCTTCTCATTGGTCTGCCCAAGAAAGATATAGATTCCATTCCCAAGTCAAGTACTATTTTTTGGATAATCCATATCTGTTCAAGACTTGCCCTGATTAGATTATAAGGAGATGTATACCTAACCATGAATAATAATCTGTACTATCTTACTATCATGATCAGGCGTGTGGTGGTCACTTTGGGCCAAGTAAGACCGTGGTCAAGGTTTTACAGTCTGGATTCTACTGACCTAGTCTTTTTAAGGATGCCTTTAATTATTGTAAGGCATGCCCTTCTTGCCAGTTTTTAGGCTGCATTATCAAGTTGAATATGATGCCACTCAACCCAATTCTGATGGTTGAAGTTTTTGATGTTTGGGGCATCAATTTTATGGGTCCGTTTCCAAAGTATTTTGGGAATGAGTATATCTTATTAGCTGTGGACTACGAGTCCAAATGGATAGAAGTTGTTGCTACTAAGACCAATGACTACAAGGTAGTACTTAAATTCCTAAAGGAGAACATATTTTTCCAATTTGGTACCCCTTGAGCTATCATTAACGACAGAGGGAAACATTTTTGAAACAAACCATTTGAGGCCCTTGTTCGCAAGTATGGTATTACCCATAAATTGGCAACCCCTTACCATCCTTAGACCAATGAATAGGTTGAAGTGTCCAATCGACAAATCAAGTAGATTTTGAAAAAGACTGTTAATCTTACTTGTAAGGATTGGTCCATTCACCTCGTAGATACTTTGTGGGCTTATAGAACCGCTTTCAAGACCATTCTTGGTTAATCCCCTTACCGTCTGGTGTACAGAAAAACCTATCATCTACTAGTCGAATTAGAACATTGGGCATTTTAGACCATTAAGAAATTAAATTTTGATTTGTGTACTCATAGAGGACTCCAACTCTCGGAGTTGGATGAATTACGAAATGATGCCTACGACAGTGCGCACATTTATAAAGACAAGACCAAGGCTTACCATGACAGACATGTCCTTCGAAAGTCTTTCACCCTTGGTGATAAGGTTTGCTTTATAATTCTCGTTTGTATATTTTTCCTAATAAACTTAAATCTCGTTGGGAGAGCCCTTATATTATTCAAAATATTTTTTTCATCGGATGCAATTGAGATTTTGAATCCAGGTACAGGTGCAACCAGCAAAGTAAACGGCCAGCATCTAAAGCCATTTTTGGAGCTTCCACATGACTCTATTGAAGAGGTCATGGATCTCCTTGAGCTTTTTTACATCGATCCTTGATTCAAGGAGTTTTCTTTTCTTCCCCTTGTCCTTGTCTTCTATTTTTCTACATACATGGAGGACAATGAATGATTGAAGTATGGGGAAAGGGTTGAGATTTCATTAGGAAAAAATGATTTTTTGAGCTTTCATTGCAAATTTTAACTCTTTAACTTTGGTTTGGAAAAATCAATCATTATTTCTATGGTTTTGACATAAAAGAGGAAGGAGAAAGAGACCTAGGACACTATCACATGCGAAGTAATAAAACCCTATGTGAGGATAGTACTTAGGTTGTATTTTGAGGTATGAATCGAATTAAAAAATACATCTTACCTCACTTGAAGGGATGAATCTTTTATGATTATAGTTGGTAATTTAAACCTTTGAATAAAGCTGAGACCTCCTTGTACTAGAGAAAAAATCATAATAAGAAAATAATAATATAAGAGTTTTTATTCTTGGAACTAGACAGGGCATTCCGCCTCAGGAAGCGAGAAAATTTCTTGGATACAGCTATTGTTAAAAAAAATACTCTTTAGCATCAATGTCCTTAGAGATATATGACAAAAGTGAAGCTACATAATAACATGAGAATGCATAACCACCTGCACTTCTCAAGCTAAGTGTAGTGGAGTAACTTAGAGAGGAAGAAAAAAAAAAAAAAAAAAAAAAAAAAAAGAGAGAAAAAAAAAGTAAAATACAAGTGTTGCAAGCTGATCTTGGGTCTTGATTACCAGTATGTTACAAAGGGTTCACCTTAAGAAGAGATATGTTTGAAAGACATAAAAATGTTTTTAATTGAGATGTGACCTAAGTGTTTGAATCATATGACGTAACAAAGTTTAAATGTGGGGGTTTCTATGTTTTCTTGATCCCAAGTTGAGTGTTTTAACTAGTAGGATGTGTGTGTACTCTTTTTCCTCAATACCAAAGTTAAAATTTAAAAATTTTATATGAATTTTGTGTATTTATTATCTAAAAACACTCATGAGACACAACTCGTCCACTAAGGGTAACCTAGGGGTTTAAAGGCTTGTTGTATGTGCTAAGTGCAATCGTGATTCCTACGAAAATGAGTTAAGATTTTTTATTTTTTTAAATTTTTTCTTTGTTCGAGGCTAACAAAGCTCAAGTATGGAGGAATCTTATGAACACATTTTATGTGTGAATTTATGACATAAAGTATGTATCTCTTATTCTATTTATAATGCTTCTCGGGTATTTAATGTTGTTTTTATGTTTGTAGGGTGTTGGTGAAAGAATGGAGCAATCCGAGCTTGAAAAGATCATTTTATACATTTTTGATGATCACATCCAATTAACTCATCCAATCAACTCAGTAGCCGGGCATAGGGACGAATTTTATAAGGAAAGCCATGAATTTTGTGTATAAGATCAGCCTTGGACCAAGTAAAAAAGTAACCTAATCTCATGTGAGAGATTATATTTTCTGGAGAAATATTCTCTACTGATTTGGAATGGAATTTATAAGATGGAGACTGTCATATCTTTGGGGTTTTCTATTTTTTTTTTCTCTCTCAAGATTGATATCACATGTGGAGATTAACATGGCATAGAAGAATGAAAAGCTCCAATCAATTATGAAAATTTTTAAAAAGAGATAATGATGTCAAAGATACAATGAGTTATTGCAAGATCATCTTCTACTCAAGAATCATCCACATGCAATAAACCTACAAGGTTGGCATTCGGTTATCAAAATTATCTCCACAAAATCCCTTATAATCCAATTGTAAAGATGATTGTGATCTTTACTCAATTATATATATATATATATATATATATATATATATATATATATATATATATATATATATATATATATATATATATATATATATATATATATATATATATATATATATATATATATATATATATATATATATATATATATATATATGTGTGTGTGTGTGTGTGTGATGCTCATCAATAGAAAAATCATCTAAGAATTCTATTGTAAGTTTTTTTTTTTTAGTTTTGAAACTTTATGAGAGAAAGTTCGAGAGTCTTAATTTCTTTTTTTCAAGTTGTGTTCTTTTTGCTTAAGTTTATTTATTATTGTTTTAAGTTTTAATTTCAGATTTAAAATTCTATAGTAGGGTAGATAAATATAGGTTGTACCCCATTACTAATTTATTTAGGGGAGAAGACTCCCTTTGTAATCGTTTACGCATCATCTTGGAGTGACAACAAGATGACGAGCAACGACAGAGAAATCTTCCAACGAGATAAGTTTTTTTTTACTTCTTTTATTTTTAATTTCGTTCTTTTCATATAATAGATCTGTGTTACCATATGGTTAATATAGTGGTTTCGTAAATCTTCGTACCGTTAGGAATTGATTATTATTGTTTTTGTTGCGTGATTAGTTTTTATTTGAAGTGATTAGCATGGTTAATTCATTCAAATCCATTTGGTACGCTTTGCTTTACTTGAGTTAAGATAATAGAGATTCCTCCCTGAGATCGACCCGTTACTGCACGATACCGTGCATTTGCGGTTACACATTACTTAATTTCCATCAAGAGGGAAGGATGAAAATTTTTGTGCCAATTCGGGCACCTATCATCGGTTCAAAAATCAGTGCGAAGGGATTTGTATTTTTCAAATATAATTACAATGTTCTCAATAAGAAAAAAAAAATATCAATACGACCTACTTTTAAGTAAGGGTGTCAATTGATACGGTATCACTAATCCGATCCGGTGCAAGAAAAAAGACCCTTACCATTACCGTACCGTACCGATAGAAATGTCAATTTCCCTTACTATTACCATACCGATGCGGTACAGTTCTGATACCCCTTTAGCCAGTATGATATACAGTTTTTATATGATACGAAAATGATGTGGAATTTGATACAAGTTGGGGTTTCAAATTCAGTATCAATTGGGGTTTCAAATTGGCTACGAATTTCAGTTTTAATCTCCTCCTATAACCATATTGATATATTTTCCATATCCAAATCATCCAAATCAAGGCAAAGAAAGGTGACTACTTTGCTGATGCTCTGACCTATCTGAGTTGTGGTCAGGTGTGACTCAAGGAATGATGAAAGACTAAGTCATCTAGAAATATTTACCTACAAAAAAAAAAGCCGTTTAGAAATTAATGATGAGGAGAA
The DNA here is from genome assembly GCA_028583415.1 of Protea cynaroides. Taxonomy (NCBI): domain Eukaryota; kingdom Viridiplantae; phylum Streptophyta; class Magnoliopsida; order Proteales; family Proteaceae; genus Protea; species Protea cynaroides. Next base: position 79,652,370 of record CM053275.1, read on the forward strand.
AAAAGCCACCCAAAACCCAAGAAATCAGAATTAAACATTACCACTTACCCAGTTTTAGAGTTTTAAACTTGGGACACACAAGTTTTGTTCAAACTTCCAACCCAAGTTTGGAAAAGAGAGAAAAGAAACAAAAACTATTTTTCTCGTTGACGATTTCAGGATTCTTTCTTTGGTCAGCTTCAAAACTTTTCGAGACAAACCAACTCGAAATTTGAACTGGTTACATAAGGGCTTACCTCAATTTGTTAGCTTAAATGAAGATTTTACTAATTGGTATTAGATCAGTAGATTTGTATCAATTTTGACCTTGTCGATCTTTAATATTTGTTTATTTTTTAATCAATATTGATCAGGGTCACTTGTCAGCAAGTCATTGGAGTCATATCCGATGTAGATCGTGATACAGTCATGACATTTGGTATTGAAGGAACTTTCCAACTTCTTATATACACTTTTCGATGGCTATGTTTTAACGGCTATATTGTGACAATTGTTTTACCCTCCTCTATATATTTATATTTTGGTTTAGATGGATGATAGATAATTGATATTTTTGGAATTATTCATGAATGAGCCAATGTAAGTCCTTGTGGTGAATTGAAATCCACTGTGAATCCCACACTTGGGTTTAGCGAGTCCCCAAGAGTCCACAGAGTTAAGTGGTCCCCTTTGATCTATGCTATCTTAAGTGTTTCTTTGATTTGAAATAAACTTTATTTTTTTCTTTTTTCATTTCCTTTCGACTTGCATGAGATCAATATCGGATTGAAATCAATTTCGGCAACAGAGGATACTTGGAACTAAATCCTTGATCCGGATTGCACTAACACAGAAACCTTAAAAGTACTGAAACTTGAATTCTTCCAAAGAATTAAGAATCTAGATTTCCTCTTTTTGATTTCATATGTAAAAATATTAATGTGGGCTAAATTAATTATAAGGTCAGTTGGTTCAGTAGGAGTCTGATTACAATTGGACCAGTTTAAGTATGATTAAAAATAGACCAACCTGGTCCACTGTGAGACTCGTCCAGGATTAGGGTGGTATTATAAGTACCAACGGTTAGGGTCCCCACAACCACAGTTGTCATTCCTCTCCTATTCCCATACGTAGAGAGAAGCAAAGGGATCTCCAGCAGATTGTAAAAGACTCAAACCAAAACATGAAAAGGCGAAAAACAATTTTCAACGTACAGGTATGTGATTTACATTGTTTATATTGTATCCCATTGTGTTCTTGGTATTGTGTGGATATCAGGTTAACGGAAACCCTAATGAGTTGAGTGAGAAACCCTAAAGAGACCTAAAAAGTCTAACATCATAAACTTCTTTCTTAGATTATAAGAATGCGGACTTTGGAATGATTCTCCGAGTCAAACCAATTGAACTTAAATTTCTTAACATAAGATATAGTAAAATTGGAAACATAGATCGACCCATCATTTATTAAGAAGAAGATAGTCAAAGACACTATGTATTAGAGATTCGAAATCATAATTAAGAATTTTTTAATCTTCTTTCTTTGGAATGTTTCTCTGACTCAAACCAGCTGATGAACATAGATTTCTTAACATAAGATAGTGAATGACAGAAGTTGAAGAGACAAATTTGAAGTTATACTAATCCACTTTTAGGGAGGTAGAGATTGTAAGAATATTAATGTGGGCTAAATTAATTATAGGGTTAATTGGTTCAGTGGGAGTCTGATTATAGGTAGACCAGTTTAAGTATAATTAGAGATGGACCAACCTGGTCCACTGTGGGACTGGTCCAGGGATGAGGTAATATTATATACCAACGGTTAGGGTCCCCGCAGCCACAGGTTTATTCTTCTCATATTCCCATACACAGAGAGAGTTCAAGGGATCTCTGGAAGGTTGTGGAAGACTCAAACCCAAGTGTAGAACGACGTAGAATGGTGGAAAGTAGTCTTCAACGTACAGGTATATGATTTACATTGATTACTGTGTTTCCCATTGTATTCTTGGTATTGTGTGGATTTCAGGGTTGATAGAAACCCTAATGGGTTCACTGGGAAACCCTGAAGAGACCTTAAAATTCTAACAATTGGTTTCAGAGCCTCCCACACAGACCTAGGATCAATGAAAAAGCATTGTTGAGATTATTGCATGTTTGAATGGATTGGAAAAGGGAGATATTTTTCTCTCAAAATTCTTGAACTAACTTGTCAATGGTTGGGACTTTTGAAAAAAATTATGGACCGGTAAAACATAAAATAAATTACATAGGATTGTAGGTCTTGGAGAAACGGAGCCGGCGACATAAGGTGGGTCACGGGAAGTTGCCTGATGCGCCCTCACGTGCCGCTTAAAAAGCGCGTGTGATCCACACGCCGGCAATTATTTGTTTAATAAAAAAAAGGTGACGTAAGGGTTTCGGTTAATTGGGAAACCCTCGCATATTTGACCTAGTCGACCCAACACCAAGGCCACGTGTCACAAAGGTGGGTCAGCACATGAGACTTGAGTGCCTAGTCAAAGATCTAAAGCCCATTTGACCTGACCCAGATTCCCAACCCATTAGCTCAATCAAGACCCGTTGACTTGACCCGACCCATTGATTTGCTCCTAGAACCCAATCCATTGACTCGAGAAAATAACCCGAAAACCCGGATGGGTGAACCAGTTGGACCGGTGGTTGAACCTCCGGTCAGTTTGCGGTTTAGCCCCGTAGTTTAGTTTGACCAAACCATTTGGTTCAGTCTAGACCAAAGTATTTCAAAAAAAAAGAAAAAGAAGAAGAGGTTTTACAGTGGGTTAGGTCCGCCCATAACCCAACCCGGCCAGACAAAACCGAACCAGGATAAACCGGCCAAAACCGATTCAAGATGCAAGAAACCATGTGCCGACATTGAATGGTGCTTTTGGGAGCTAGGAGCTTCAGATTTTGATGCGGTTTTTTGCGCTGTGTTCGTATTTTCATGCTCTACAGTCTGATATATAGTTTGACATATTTTGGTGATTTGGGGAATATGTTTTTGACTAAAAGGTGCCTCAAATTAGTCTGGTTTATTGTTTTTTTACTTGTTTGTCAGTTATTTTTGTACCAAATGTTTGTAGAAGGTTATATGTGCATGAGGTTTTGTTTGCTAACCCACATGGTATTGCAAAGTAGGGTTTGGGGATATCATTGTGGAATTAGGTCGATCCTTCCAAAGTGATACACTTAGTTTCATCATGATGTCTTTAAATTCAAAGTTGAATGTATTTGTAAATGCTTGTATAAAGGTGATGTACATCCAAATGTGACATTGTCAAGTGTTGTTCAAATGAGGGCTTAAGAGTATCATGTAAAGATTGGTTAGATTCCACCAAAGTGGTATACTCAGTTCCAACATGGTGTTCTCAAACCCCAAGTTATACATTTATATATACAATAGAAAGATACATTACACACTGTTCTCCCAAGTGTGAAAAGTAGCTAAGAAAGGCAATGTTAGCCTAAAGGTGGTATTGTCAAAGACTAAAGGTATATTCGTGCACATGATTTGAAAGGGTTTTGGCTTTAGGGGTCTCATTAGCCCAAAGATGATGGGATTCCTAGAGTCATTATTCTTTCGCAGTTACTGCATAGAAAATGAGAAGACCACTGCATGTTTATCCCAAAGGAGAATATGTAGCTGGTTAACTCTTAGAAAATGGTATATATGCTTGCATGAATGGTTAATATGAGTTTTGTATAATTCATCTATTGCTTAATATTTCTATTTGAACTCATATGATGATGATGGTGTGTATCTCCTAGGATGTCTTTCCCTATGACTATGCCAGGTGGTATAGTAGTTTATATTCCTACTCTGTCTAAAATGAGTTTTAAAAGGTGGTATGAATAGTTAGAAGCAAGTCTAGGCATGGTTGACTTAGATATAGCGCTTAAAGAGGATAAACCTGCTGCCATTACTGATTCCAGTACCCCTTATGAGAAGCATAAAATGAAAAAGTAGATGACAGCAAAAAAGTCTATGCTGCTCATGAGGCAGGCCATTCCTGAAACTATGTGTGATGGTGTTCAAGCAAAGGAAATGGCTAAAGAATATTTGAAAGAGATCAAAGGGAAGTTTGAGCTTTCTGATAGAGGACAGAGAAACACCTTGATGAACAAGCTTACCAATGCAAAGTATAATAGTAATGGAAATATCAGAGATCATTTCATGGAGCTTTTTGCTGCTGCTGAAAAGATCAAAGCCATGAGAATTAACGTTGACAATGAATTCGTGATTCATTGTGCGTTATCTTCTTTACCTGGAGAATATTGTCAGATTCAAATAACCTAATACTCAAGAAGAAGAATGAGATATGAACAAGTTAATTTCTGTTTGCACTAAAGAAGAACAGAGACTGAAGAAAATGATTGAAAGTGTCAATATCACAGGGCATCATTCTAGAGAACATAAGGGTAATGGAAAGATTGGGGTAGGACCCCATAGAAAGGATAGACACTCCTTCAGGAAAGAAAAATCTTATGATAAGGATATGAGTGATGTTGAATGTTTTTGGTGCCTTAAGAAGGGGCACATGAAGAGAGAATGCAAAGCAAGAGAAGCTTGGTTGGAGAAGAAGAAGAAGGGAACTGAGACACCAGAGAAAGAAGATGTCAAGTGATGATGTCATTTGATACAGTTGAATCCATAGGTTTAATTAGTTTTCTTTATTATTATTAGTTGCCTTTAAGTTATTTTGGACATTTGTTTAATGTTTTACATTTCAGCTAATTATTTATTTGAAAGATTTCATTTAGACACTTTTGAGAAGACTAAATTCTATATTAAGTTTAAATGATAAGTATTTTTATTATTTTTATTATTCTCTTGGATTTTGAAATAATTGTGGGAATCTTTTGATTCTCTTAGTCAGTGGGAGTTCTTCTGATTTGCTTGACTAGTGGGAGATCAGGTTTTTATTTATTTATTCATGTTTGATTGAATTACATATGGTGTAGCGGCTGGTTTATTGGCGAGCATGGTTATTTTTATTTAAGCATTTATTTTATTGCTTATATGTATTCATTTACAAGACATGTCAAAGTTGTAAGGTTGTATTTAGCCAAAGAAGGCGGTAAGCCAAAATGTGATGTTAGTCCAAGCTGGAGGCATTTAGCCTACAAGTTGGATAATGTCAAAGTGCGTTGACCTATAAAGATTTTAAGGTAACAGGATCTCAATTAATTAATCATTGGATTCATTTTCATCTCAAAGTGATTTATGTCATTAAGTGGACTTTTGTATGTGGCTGACGGAAGGGGGTACACCATTTGTGTTGGAGTACTTTCCGCTATTGTTCAACATTGGTAAGCTTGGTGACTGAATCAAAGTGGTCGGATTTGTGTAATTAGATTCCATGGCCACACTGGATCAACGGTGACTTTATAATTAATATAGCCCAAGTGGGATAATGCAATAATATTAGTGTGGGCTAAATTAATTATAGGGTTAGTTGGTTCAGTGGGAGTTTGGTTACAGATTGACTAGTTTAAGTATGATTAGAGACAGACCAACCTGGTCTATTGTGGGACTGGTCCAGGGTTGGAGTGGTATTATATATCAACGGTTAGAGTCCCCGCAGCCACAGGTTTATTCTTCTCCTGTTCCCATACGCAGAGAGAGTTCAAGGGATCCCTCGAAGGCTGTGGAAGACTCAAACCCAAGTGTAGAACGACGTGTAATGGTGGAAAGCAATCTTCAATGTACAAGTATGTGATTTACATTGATTACTGTATTTCCCATTGTGTTCTTGGTATTGTATGGATTTCAGAGTTGAAAAAAACCCCAATTGATTCACTGGGAAACCCTGAAGAGACTTTAAAGATTCGAAATCTTAATTAAGAATTTTTTTAATCTTCTTTCTTTGGAATGTTTCTCTGACTAAACCAGCTGATGAACATAGATTTCTTAACATAAGATAGTGAATGAAAGAAGATTGAAAAGACAAATTTGAAGTTATACTAATCCACTTTTAGGGAGGTAGAGATGACAATGAAACAATATTAACAACCCTAACAAGCTGCCACCCTATACGCTGCAACCTTAATAGGAGACAAACATCTAAGACCTGAGGTCAATATTCTACACGTAGTATTGGACCGGCTCACTGACTCAATCCTTGAATATTGGACGGTTTAGATTACCACATCAGTGCCTGTATGGCTCAGCTGGTGAAGAATTCCAGATTAGCAAACTGTTCTACTGGGGGACTATCTAATTATCTAACTTTGGGTAGACTTATTAGGCAGTGGGAAGTTATATATATATATATATATATATATATATATTGACTCCTTTAATTTCTTCCACTTTTTGATCCGGTCAAACCCAATCTGTTCAGGCCCAACCTTATTATTGGCCAGGTTATGGTGGTTCAGCAATGTTTGGGTCAGTCCAACATGAAATGTGAGGGGAAAGGGGACCAATGAATCAGGTAAAACTAGAGATGTAAACAAAAATTATAAAATCCATATTCATTTTGCATTAGCATCTGTTTAGGAGAATCCGAATCTAACTCAAACAGTTAAGTAAAATCCGATCAGTTTAGATATCCACGTAGAAACTTGGGCTTTCGCATAGAGGCTCATTTCTTATAGAGATGTAAGTTGTAAGATGACAAATTATGAGAAGTAAAGAAAAAAATTATAATTTTGTGTTTTTGAATGTTTATATCGTACATACATTTAAGAAATAGTATGGTATATATTGTATTATTATTATTTTTTTTTTTTTTTGATTCAAATCAGATTTTAACTTGATATCCGATCAAGGATAGAAAGGGGGTAGGAAGAGATAGACCGTAGAATGGCAAGAAGAATAAACTTTAAAAGGACATAGAAAATGACTTTTGTACATGACAATGATAGGAATAGCAACACCAGCAAACCAGATAGGCTCCTCTCCCAAATATTTCCAGATTATGGTTCGTCTGTGGCGTAATAAATTTGCATCTGGAACTGGGTCTGAAACCCCTGTACAATTTCCTCCAACTAGGATCCCTCCTCCCAATACTTTTCCTTGCGGTTGGAAGCTCGGTGTACGCTCATGACCATTCCGTTTAAGCATCTCTGGAGGGTGGGCTTACGACTTCAGGGAAGGAGAAAGAGATTGATGGGGGCAGTGGGGAGACAGAAGAGGGAGGCTGTGCTACAGGAGGGGAAGCATATGGGAGAGCAAGGGCGCGGTTGCTACCGGACGGTGGGTTGATTGTTGTGAGATGTAGAGGGGACCAGGCAATGGATAGAACGTATGCAGGTGTAATTTGGAGATTTAAAATTTGCATGGGAGAAAGGGACATGGAAATTTAGTTTCCTGTAAATATTGGGAAAAAAATATTATAATAAAAGAGTTTGAATAATTATAGATTAAATATAAAAATGTATTCCAATTTTTTTTTTTTTTCAAAAAAACTATTCAATAGATTTTTGTTGTTTTTTTGGTAAAAAATACTATAAAATAGATTACTGCTTAGTCATAGATTTGGATACAGAAATGTCAAAGGCCACACCCTTCTCTTTTTCCACTGGTGGAATGCTGATCCGAGCAGCACCATTTAGGGGAGAGTCAAATATTCAATTCTTTTGATTGGTCTAAGACGAAACCAGTGGAGAACATTTTTTTGGTAAATTTTAAGGCTATGTTTGGATGTTAAAAAATAAAATAAAATAAAAGAATTTGAAATAAATGAGAGATAAAAGTATATGAAATGATAATTGTTTCATCATTCATTTTGTTTTTATGTTGTCTATTTTTTTTTTCTTAGCATCCAAACATAATCTAAGGATTAATCATGAATCACCTACTCCCTGATCTGTTCCAACCCATTCCAACACAACCTTTGTCCTAATCTTGGTAGAACTAAGATGTGTCATGATGGTAGTTAGTAAATTATGATTTGGGAATAATTCAAGAGGTATAAAATTCAGATTAATTCATTATGTATATTTGAGAATTCGGCTAAGAAATGGGATTACAAGAAAACACGATTCAGATTAATACAGGAGTTATTGTACCCAAAAAATTGGGAAAAAATTGAACTGTTAATTTTTAATATTTGTTATACATATTTCAGATTGTTAATGTATTACTTTACATATATAACATACATATTAATTTGATAAACAATGTGAGCATCACAATTCATTTTATAATTGTATTTGATTGAATCCCTACGTGAATTATTTGGGGAAATTACACAATTATGGTCACGATGGACTTGAGCAAAACTATGGTCGCGATGGACTTGGCAAACAACTTGGGATGCCAACTGCCTGTTTGTCAAGATTCAAGGTCAAATTCTTGGCCTTGCTTTTATACAATTTCTTGACATTTGAGCCTTGTTCCTTCACCAACCTCGCCAGGCTTCTCTTCGCGTTTGCTCTGAACGGGCAGTCGCTTGCCATGAACCCGTCCACCAAGTGCAGGTAAGCCTCCAGGTCATGACAACAGGCCACATCAGCATTTGGTTTCAGATACGGAGATATCTTACTGTCCACACGAAACTCTGTTCCCACGTGGGAGTAGGCCCATGGCATGTTATCCAGCACGTTCAACATTCCTGCCACCTTGGAGTTGTCCCTCAGCTTCTGGTCTAGCTCTTCGCTCACGAACATACCTGGAACCCTCGTGATTACATCTTGCGAGTTCGCGATTCGTAACACCTTCACCCCGTTCTTGCTGATTCGGTCTGCAAAAGCCCGGTTCCCAACTCGAGGACCACCAAATGAGAACACGGCAATCGGCGGCATATCCGGCGCAGAGGTGCTTAGTTCGTCGGCGGCTAGCAGGGCTAGAGATGCACCCAGGCTGTGACCCGTCACCGTGATGCTTAACGTCTCCCCTTTGTATAGCTCCATTAACCTACGAATTTCATCGATCACCGATTTGGCTAGACTCGGCATGTTTGAACCCGGAGTCTTGTACAAGCTCAAGAACCCGCACTGAACCTTCGCCGCCTGGTTCGGTTCAGAGTTATCCCCTCCTGAGACCTGTACAAGAATGTCCCTCACGTTCTCGGCCCATTCTAGACACGTGGCAGTTCCACGAAGCGCGATGATTATGTTTCTCCTTCCCATCCGTGATATCTCCCTCTCGTCCTCGCAAACCGCGACGTACCCTACACTGCTGGATCGCTGCGTCATCCACCCAAGATCCGGTGCCAAGTCATCCACCCAAGAAGGTAGTCTTAATGATGACGTGGCGTAAAGGCTCTTGGTAACCCTGTATGACCTATCAGGTAATGCCACCTGACGAGTAAAGATGGCGTCTTCTTCCGACGTGGCAGGACTGGAGTGGAAGGTGTGATACGCAGCTTGAATGAATTCACCAAATCTAACGACTTCTCGCCGGAGATTCTCATCCAACGGATCGATGAGTCCTGCCCAGTCGTTGCACCCGTGATACTCCCGCCACCGGCTCTCGAGATTGTTCCTTGGGGAACGTTCCGCTGACATAGAGAGGAGGCGCTGAAGGCGGTTCAGGTGTCGCGGTGACATCTCTTCCGCCGCTTGCATCTCCGGCCAAATTTTTGACAAATTCAAACGTTCCAGAAGATTCTTAGCCTTATTTTTAAGCGATGAGTCATTGCAGGAATCGTTATGCAGAAGCGGTGGTGGGTCCTGCTTCGGGAGTAACTTGTCGAGGTTAGAGATGTGAGTTCGAGTCGACTCTGTAGTTAACGTTTGATTCGAAACTGAGGCCTGCATTTTGAGTGTGTTTAAACGAGATGTGCGACGGTTGAAGCTGGTGGAACGTGATGCCTGGAAAGCAATTCCGTTATGGGTTGAAATCGTTGAGGCGATCTGCATTGATTTTGTGTGTGTTTATGAGAGAGAGAGAGAGAGAGAGAGAGAGAGAGGAGGGGCGGAAGGGCCTTCGAGTTTTTCCGGGCCTTCGAGTTGGATATAGATTGTAGTGGAAAACCAGGTTAAGGTGGAAGTGGAAAGATCCAAGGATGAAAATCCCATATAAATAAACGGACGGAATAGTGTTTGGGGATTACAGCTCCTGCTTTTTCAAGGAAATTTCCGGAAAAAAGTCTTTTTTTTATTTTTTAATTAGTTTTTTATTGCAACAAGAATGGGGTAGCAAAACAACCCGTAAAGTAGTTCTTCTTGGATTATTTAATGTTTTCAGCTAACTTTACGTAGCATGGTTTTTATTAATCCGCATGGATATGTTGAATCAGAGATACCAATTGGTCAATCTAAAATATTAATCTATATTTATTTTAGAAATTAAACCTTAATCAATGTAGAATGATAAAACAATTTAGAAAGAAACAATATATGGTTCTGATACTGAGGAAGTCTATTCAAATTAATATACGTAAAAAATATTGAAAATTGAATTTATTAATTGACTAATAATACCTAAGAAGTTTTATTGATGTCATACAATTTATACGTCAAAAATGTTGAAAATTGAATTTATTAGTAGAATAATAATACCTAGGAAGTTTCTTGGAGATAACACAATTTATATGTCAAAAATGTTGAAATTCAAATAGTTTGTAACAATATTTTGTTATTTTTGTTATATCACATTTTTTATAGTGAATGATCAATCTTGTTATTTCACATGTATATTTAAAAGTATAAGATAATAATAATTACATGCAAATAACATTATTATATAAATAATTTTCAAATGATCTTATGCAAATTCCTTTTTGCTCTTAAAGAAATTTTAGGAATAAGAAAAGGATCATTAAAAGGAAAGATTGCATTTTTTTTTTTTAATACACTTCTAAATATGTCATTCCGAAGGTCTCAAATGTGTGCAGGAGATCACAAGGAAGTGGGTCCCATTAGAAACACAAGGAATTTGTTTAATTAGAGAATGATAAGTTAGGTACCGTATTGGATAGCTAGAAAAATAAGGAAATCGTGATTAATTAAAATTATTATAAGTTAGCTGCCGTACCAAAAGGAAAAGATGATAATGTTTTCTTTCAATAGCGACCTCACTTGTTGGTTAAGGTGATAAAACATCACTTGTTTTTTCTCCCTTTTGGCGCAAGGTCTAGTGTTAATTAGCAAACTGTCACTTTTTTCTTTATTGAATAAAGATTCATACAACGTGGTTCTTTTAATGAAGTATCCCCTCCAACCCTCTCATTGGTGTGGTTTGCGGCTCAAATGCATCAAAACTGTCCTCCAATTGCTGGTTAACATGTGGCTATCAGTGCATCAGAATTCAAGACAGCGGCATTATCATCCATATTTAGAAGCGGAATTAGAATTTCTCCCCAAATTTCGATCCTATAAATAGATACACCTGCCAAAGTACATCACATTTATTATTGTTCACTCCTACTCCCAAGGCCCAATTCTTTTTTCTTTTTTTTTGGGTAAGAAAAACTTCAATTGATAACTGGAAGGAAGAAACACATTATTCTAAGTACAAGATAGGTTCTGAATCCAATTATCAGAAACCGACCATCTCATCAAATCTTGTTCGGTGAGAGTTTTCCTAGCAAGGGTATGAGTCATTCTATTTTCAACCCTTGGAATTAATGAGAAACAACAAGCATTAAAGGAGAATCTCTGACTAAGGATATCTCGGACAATAGAGATGATATTCTTTCAATAGTTCTTGCCACCATCATTAAGAACATTGATCAGCTCCTTACAATTTGACTGAATAAAGACTTTCTTCCATCCCACCGATGCCGCTTTAATCAAAGCAAGTCTCACTGCTAGTGCTTCACCTTCAATATTGTCACAAAAACTCCGAGGGCTTGAAACTACTGTACAGATTTTATTGTCTTGATCCATACAGCAGAACCCGAGGCCTCCAACAGACGAGTCGCTAGATAAACTAGCGTCAGTGTTAATGATAACTTCGAACTCAGATGAACTTCTCTCACCGATAAGAGAATTATCCTACAGGCAAGGGAGAGGAGCAGCAAAAGAAAAATTAACCGACTCAAATTCATTAAAAGCGCTTACAGCTCAAGTAATGACCTAAGAAGGTATCCAGCATCTCCTCTGAAAACATGCATCGTTCCTAGCCAACCATAGTTGCCAACAAATAAATATAGCCAATGAGAAAGATTGAGAACCTTCATGTTTAGAGAACTTAATAAGATTAAGCCAATGGTGGAGCTATTGAGAAACAGATAAATCATTTTCCATTGACATAACATAAGATAATGGAGAACCAGACCATACTGCGCGAGCAAAAGAACATTGGAAAAGAATGTGCTCAATGGATTTAGACTCCTTATTACAATGTCTACAAGAAGTGTCCAGATGCAACCTTCGCTTTGCTATATTTTCTCCCGATGCAAGACAATCAACACAGACCTTCCATAGGAAGGAACGAATTTTTGGGAGTCTTTGAGTGCCATATTAACTTCCAGCAATCCTTTTTGATAAGATTCCATTTATGGCCATGGGAAGAAGATGGGAGAAGCTTAAAAGAATCTTCTTTCAAATTTTTAAGTAAATGATATGTGATTTCACTGAAAAAAAATGTCATTTTTAGATACTCCCCAAATAATATGGTCCTCCTTAGGAAACAGACTTAATTGAATGCTAAGAATAACCTCCATCTTTGTAGGGTTAAAAATAGATCGAATTAAATCTATTTTCCAGCTTCTAGAGATAGGCTCAATTAAATCACTAACGTAGATAATCTGACAATTAGGATCTAATGGGGTAGAGATTTTAAATTTTTATAATTTTGGCACCCAAGGATCATTCCATATGTTAATGAGAGTCCTTTCTCCACATGCCAAATTAGACATTTCTCAATTACCTCCCTACCTTTCAAAATACTTCTCCAAGCCCATGATGGCCAACTACCAATTTTAGCATTTAGAAAATCACCATTTAGAAAGTAAAGAGACTTTAATATCTTGGCCCACAGAGAATTTGGATTCTTCAGCAGCTTCCATGCAATCTTGGCAAGGAGAGCTTTGTTATGTAAAATTGTATCTCTGATTCCCAAACCTCCATCTTCTTTTGAATAGATATCCTCCTCTACGACACCTATGGAATGCTTTTCTGGTTATCTCCATTACTCCACAAAAAATTTCCCATCGCTTATTTGATATTTTTATGGAAGGAAACTGGAAGTTTGAAGTGAGAAACAACAAAATTAATAGTAGGAAGTGCAACTAATTTAATGAGAACCTCCTTCCTTACAAAAGAGAGCATATTTGCCTTCAAACTCACTTTCACTATTGCTAAATTGGATTTCTGACTTAAGTATAAGAAAACACCCATTGAACCATAGTCCGACCCTCTTTTTGCTTAGCTTAAGGTTTCTAGTTCGCTAGACTCCCCTCAAAAACTTCAATTAGGATTTCAGCAACAACACCTACATAGAAGTTGTGGGAAACCATGGCCCCTATTTTATATGTTCTTTAAATTATAGAGTGTGGAGGCATCTGGTTCTCTTTCTCTATCCTTTGACACTCAATCCTCCTCTTCTCACACCTGAGCCACTAGGCTAGGTATTTTAAACCCTAGCCCAACCCAAGAACCCTTTGTCTTAGCCCAGGCTTGCCCTTACCTTGATTAAGGCCTAAAATCACAGCCAACCCACCCTGAATGACTCCGATTGGGTCAAAGTTCGACCGAGCTGACCAGCCCAAGCTGACCCTGATTGACCCAAATGTGCCCTAACTCAAGGTTAATTAATTTGTTTGGGATTCATTTACAAAGCAAAGATAATGTGTAGTCCAAGTTTAATTAATTTGTTTTGACAACTTTTTAAGCTCTTATCAACACGTGTTGCAACCCTACCATAATGAGTCAGTTAAAATCTGAAAAATGTCATGAACAAATGGTTAGACACAAGAAATGGAACCATATTAGTCTCTTGACAATCTTCTTGCTGCTGCCCCAATGGGGATTGGATAGAGTGGGTCTCCTACATAACCCACCCCATTGCACACACACACACACACACAATCTCTCTCTCTCTCTCTCTCTCTCTCTCTCTCTCTTTCTCTCTCTCTCTCAACATAAAGTTTCAGTATTTTTCATGGATGGGATAAGAAAAAGTAAGAAAAAGAGATAGAGAGACAAAGGAACCAGATGCAAACATTGAAAAGGTAAAACCCATCACTATTCTGTTCCTAACAATCACTTCAAATTTAAAACTAAATTGGTAACAATTGCATTTTTGCTCCTTCAGATAAATGTTCGAATATTGTGGGCTTAATTAATTACTTAATCAGTTAATTAATTGAAGTTTAATTAACATGGTATGACCGGTTTGATCTGGTTCGTCACATGGTTAAGATAGCGAAGGTAACCTTAATCCTATTGTGGGAAATGGATTAGGGTTATGATAATATTCTATAAATTCTAGGTTATGAGTCCCCGTAGCCACAGTTTGTAAAAAATCTATCTGCCCTCATTAGCAAGAGATCCTAAGATATCCTCTAGAGTCTGTGGAAGACTGTAACCAAAGACTTGGATCAGAGCATTCAAGGCTATATGGAAATAGATGGAAATCAATTTTCAGCAAATGTTATATCTATTATTTCTTTCAATTGTACTTTAAAGTTCAATGTGGTAGATTGTTAGGGTTTATGGTAAAAAGAACTCCATGGGAAAAACCCTAACTCAGAATAAAGTCTAACAATTGGTATCAGACCCACCCACAGATGCCTATGGTCATTGCTTTATGATTATTGAAACTAATTGTTGAATTGAATTGAAGTGGGAGAAATTTTTCTCCCCAATTTTTGAACGAACTTGTCGGAGGTTTATACCCTTCAAAATTTTTTCGAACCGATAAAAATTAAACCAAATCATACAACCGTTTAGAGCTCGTAAAGTGGAGCATGATGAAATAAAAATGTCGTCAATGGTAGCCAGACACGCCTGCACACCCTGTCGAAAAAAGATCGTGAGATCCACGCATTGGTTGGTATTTAAAAAAAAATAAAAAAAAGAGCAACTGTTGACCTGATCATCGCTGGGTCAACTCGTAAACATTAACCGGGTTATAACTAAGTTAACCCATGAAAACCAGAGTTCACCCGGTCTGAGTCAACTCATTAAGCCAGTCCAATACAACCCGAAGACTTTTGATCTAGGATAATGGGTCAACCCAAATCCGAAACAACTTCGACCCACTGACTTGAGGATCTAACCCAATCACCTGACCTGATAACCCATGAATTTTGACCCGGGAACCTGGTTGGTTGGTCCATACGTGGTTTACTCCGGTCCGACCGCAAGTGAATTCATACAGGGATTAATCCGCACATGGAGGGCTTGTTTGGCCCTGGATTTTTGCATGGCACCTGCTTGCGGCATTAAACCGCATGTGTAGACGCGTGGAGTACTCTTTTGACATGCGGTTTTTTGCATTGTACTCCTCTGATGCTCTTCAGCCTAACATATATATTGATACATTGGGAAACGTGTTATCACAAAATATGTCCTATGGGAACTCGATTTGCAGTTTTTCTATATATTTTTTTTAAAGTTATTATGCCGAATTGATTGTTGAGCTAATGTGCATGTTTATATGAATGTTTAGACTTGTAATGTTATGTTAATGAAACATTCATGGTAAAATATCCACAAGGATTGTAGGTTGGGATTTGTTCATATCATGGTAGAACTTTGTGGGACCACCAAAGTGGCACACCTTATTTCATTATGATGTGTTCAAATTCAAATGTCTGTATTTATAAATGTTTCAAAAAATGATAGTATTCACCCAAAGATAGTATTGTCCAAGTTTATTCAAATTAGAGTTTGTAACTGTAGTGTAAGGACTTTGTGAGACCACCAAAGTGATACACTTGGCTCTATCATAATATACTTAAATATAATATTTGTGTATTTACAAACTACAAAAAAAAAAAAAAGTACTCATCCAAAGGTGATATTTTCAAAATTTTCACTTTTTTAGATGCAGCAAAGAGCGACATTGTCCACCCAAAGGTGGTGGTTTTAAAGACTTGTACACTCATGCACATGGGTGAAGAATTTTGATTTTAGGGGTTTTATTCACCTAAAGGTTGTGGGAAATCCAAGAGTTATGTTCTCTTCACAATTATTGCAGAGTTATCGAGAGGACCAATGGATACTTTTTGTCCCAAAGGATGAGTGTATAGTTTGGTTAACTCTCATAGATATGGTTTACTTACATATAATTATAGGTGTTGTTTTACTTGGTGTGAATTAATCATGCATGCATTAATTCTGAGCTTTTATCATGATCATTATTTCACGAATAGAATGTTGATTCAAGTAAGCAATTTAGTTACCATTCTCTCCCTCTTCGAGACAAATTATAAGAGATGATATGAAAAAATTAGAAATTGATCCATGGTTACTTGATCTAGATGTATTCTTTTGAGAAGTGTTCTCTGCCTATGAGGTATCCAGTTCATGAGGTTTTGTATAGTAGCATTTAGATAGAATTTATTAGAAATGGATTATCTGAGAGATATTCAAAGAAAAATTTTGGTATTTCTAAAATAAAACGGACGGAGAGATAGTTTAATAACATAGTTCACTAAATACTAGTTATGATAGGTAATGGTAGTGTGAGGGAGAAGTGGAGCTTGAATGAGTTCTTCTCTATTTTCTTAAAAGGAGGGACCTTGGTATTGCTAAAAGATCTTAGTGTAAAGCAAAAGGCGGATTAATTTATAATTGTATAGACAGACCATTTTGGTAAAAAAAAAAAAAAAAAATAAAAAAAAGGTCCTAGGACTTAGTAAAAAGGTGTTAATGGTTGGTGACTTGAGTGTAAGTCATCGACAAAGATAGATGAGTAGTTAAGTTTCCTTTACTCCCAATTTTATGATTTCTAGTTGTGGTTTTGTACCCATGAGTTAATTTCCATACTGATATGAGTTGTATTGCAAAAGTTTCATTTGATTCTAGACTCCTTGTGTTGATTACCTACCCCATACCCTTAGCATAGGTGTTTAGGATCTATAATTCTATAAAATGATATTTTTTTTAGCTCAAAGCGGCCATTGATGATACAAGGTGAGTAGTTGTCTATGGACAATAAAGTGTGAGAACTGGTAGGTTTTTTAAAAGGTTTGAGGAGCCATAAGTTCAAACCAGTTATTCAAGATATAATGTGACCTAGAGGGCAGAGTATGGACAATTAAATAAAGCTACACAAATAGTAACGGGTTTACTAAAGAGAGGATTATGATGGATTAGCCTCTAGCCTTTGTAGTGGAAATATGGGACGGATTATAATTGCAGATCCTTTGACGATGGCTTGGGCCAATGGGAGTCTTTTGTTTTGCTTAGTCAGTGGGAGACTTTTTACGTTTATGTTCTGACATTATTTGTCTGTGTTTGATTGTGTTGCTTGTGGTTTTATTAGCATAGTTATGTAATCATGGTTTTATTTACTTTAACATTTACATTATTGCAATTTTGCTCATATAATTATATGTTCAACATGTCAATGTGATGATATTCAGTCGATGTAACAAGACAGTATTTAGCTGGAGTTACAAAGACAATATTAGGTCAAAGAGTACAAGGCAGTATTTAACCAAAGAATGATGGCGGTGTCTAGCCGATTTGTGGTATTATGCTTCCGCATTATTCAATACCATGATTTATTGCCTATAAAGATTTTGAGAAATTTTGATTAAAGGTTCTTTAATAAAGTATTTGGACTTGCTTGAGAACTTACTTTCATGCATTATCTTAGGCTATTCATGTATTGAGCAGACCTTTGTTGTGGTTGACAAAAGGTTGTACACCATATATTGAAGTGTATTTTTCATCGTTGCTCAGCATTAGTAAGCTTTATGGATGGATCAAAGTTAGTGACGGTTTAGTGTATTGGATTCCATGGGCATACCGACTGATGACGGTTTTATAATTAATGTAGCTCAAGTGGCAGATTATTGGAATATTTGGGCTTAATTAATTACCTAATTAGTTGATTAGTGGGAGTTAAATTACTACGGTAGGATGGTTTAACCTGGTTTGTCACATGGTTGAGATAAGTAAGGTAATCCTAATCCTATTGTGAGAAGGAGATTATGTTCTGACATTATTCTATAAATAATGGTTTATGAGTCCATGCAGCTACAGTTTGTGAAAAATCTCTTTGCACCCATTAGTAAGAGATCTTAGGATATCCTCTAGAAGCTGTGGAAGACTATAACCAAAGACTCAGATCAGAGCATTTAAGGCTATATGGAAACGTACAGAAATCAACAAATGGCATGTCTTTTATCTCTTTCAATTGTATTATAGAGTTCTGTGTGGTGGATAATTAGGGTTCATGGTAAAGAGAACTCCATGAGAAAAACCCTAACTCGGAATAAAGTCTAACAATAAAATCTGAATTTTTTTTTGATTATTTATACATATTGCATAAGTAGGAGGTTGGTAGGAGTTCCAATAATTACTTGTGTCGCCGTGGAGTTACAAGAGGCCGAGGAGGTTTACAGAAGACAATAGACATACCTAATGAGACTTGAAAAGCATAATCACAGAAAGAGGCAGAGACATGTCAAGGAGGTGCGCCACTCAGATGGATGATGCTAAATTTTTCTGGTGAAGGATGAGCATCGCCTTTAGTCGTGACGGCCGTGAGGATTTATTTGAGGTTGAGGTCTTGAGGAGAGGAGGGAGGCAAGGAAGAAGAGTGAAGACTGAAGAGATGAAAGACTGAGTGCAAGAATGAGGCCAGGCCAGGCTTAGTCCGAGGGTTCAACCCAACCCTGGCCAACCCTAATAGAGTTTAATAAAAAAAAAATGGGCCCAAATAACAGTGCCCTATCAGGGTTTAGGGTAGGTTTGACCTTGCCTGGACCCAAGAAGGATTCGAGTTATTAGGGTAAAACTAGCAGATTTGGATTGCCTCCAGTTCGTAATAGAACTGGATAACATCCAGCTACTGCTCGAGAGTGACAGCTGGATGGTCTTACATCCTACCTTTACAAAGGAGTCGGGTGTAAATGGTCTTTGTTATGCCAAAACACACCAAATATTCTATTCAAAAACCTAAATCTGCAATTGAATAAACCACTTCACCCACTCAAAAAAATCCCAGAGTCATCTTCCTACTGCCCAAGCTTCAACCACCTCCTTTTCTTCTCTTCTATCCTAAAAATACCACGATGACAGAGACAACTGGAGACACAAATTGCAGAGAGGAAGATATAAGGGAAAAAAGAAAAAGAGAAATCAAGAGACGCCTCCCAAAAGGAGGAAGAAGAAGATGGGTTTCAGAGTAAGGGCGAAGCAAAGAATCTTCAGGGGTTTAGTGGGTTGAATGTGAATTTTCTGCTTCGCTGTCATGGTTATTTAGTCGTTTTCTGTAATTATATATAACTTAAGAAGGTGGGAAGTAGATTGAGGAGAATCTATTCTCATATTAGATTCTGTAATATTAGGTTAGGTGTTAGATTTTATAATCTTTCATTGTGATATTTGGAAAGAGGTGAAGCTATAGACAAAGCTCAGCTCTTCTAACAGATGTTTTAGACTTTAGAGTTTGTAATAGCATAGATTGTAATAAAACTTCATATTGCAGCAATGGCTATCATGATTCGTGAATGCTTTTCTTCTGTGGGCATTGCAAAATATGATGAATTTTCATGTTCTTTTTGTTCTGTACCTCTATGATTTGAAAGTGATCATTTCATTTCATGAAATTTCATCCATGGATTTCCCTTTGTCGCCGGTTCGAGTTCCAGCAAAACACACAATTAGATTTGTCACATTTGATAAGGTGGGGAGAGGTACCACAATGAAAAGCGATAGGTAGATGATGGGATTCGAAATAGGATATGGAATCTCAATATCTGATACACAGTCCGCAAAGAGCAGTGAACTCCTCCTCCTCCCCCTCCTCCTCCTTCTTCTTCTTTCTTCTTTCTAACTACGAGCTTCGGTTCGCCTCTTGCGCTTCAGCGAGCTAGAGTTTTATTGTTTTGAAATAATACGTTTTCTGATTTGGGTTTTTGAGAAGCATGGAAGATTCGGTGTGTTTCTACCTACCCAAAACTAATTACACCTGACTTCTTTATAACCATAGGATGTAAGACCATCCAATTGTCGTTCATCAAGCGGCAACTGAATGTTATCTAGTTCTATTACAAACTGGAGACAATCCAAATCCAAAACTTGCACCCGATGAGCCGCCACTAATTGATTGGTTAGCAGCAAACCCTTGCCCTTTATGGTATTAATAGTTATTTTGTATTACTAATAATGGAAAGATGAATCCGAGAGATAGCTTACTAGATAAGGACTACCTCAAAGTTAAGAGATAATGAATACAAATCATTGGTTAGCAGCAAACCCCTGCCCATAGTATTAATAGTTATTTGAATTACTAATAATGGAAGGATGAATCAGAGAAATAGCTTAGTTGATGAGGACCACTTCAAAATTAAGATACAATGAATACAAATCTTTTTGAGTCCTTATCTATCCAAATAAATAAATAAATAAATAAAAATGAAAGTGGGACTATAGGACTGTGGGACCCGCGTAAACAGGGATTGAGCACACTATGAACCCAACCTTGTAATTCACGTGTGAAACGAGAGGCTTTTTTTTTTTTTTTTTTTTTTTTTTTTTGTTTGATCGGAGTGAAACGAGAGGCACTTGAGAAATGAAAATTGAGACACATCTCTCTCGAAAAGTAATTATTTGACAACCTTGTCGTTTTTCCCTTTTATACATGAAGCATCGCGTGCTAAAGTGCTTAGGTGCTCAAGCACTATCTTACCCAAAAAAAGGTGCTCAAGCAGTACACGCGGTCCTACTATCTTCGGGAGACTGGAGTATCATATATTATAACGTAAAATTTTACGGTCTAATATTTCATTTGTTAAAAATTATTTTAATATTTGTTGTCAACAAGGATTGTAATTTTGGTTTCGTGCCTGGTTTCGGCCAGGCCAAAAACCAAAATTTCGGTGGTTTGGGCCAAAATTTCGGGGAAACATGGTAAAAAAAAAAATTATAGTTTCGGATGTGATTTCGATGGCTATAAAACATGTTTTTTGAGTTCAATTTTATTATGTAATGCAATTTTTACCTCTATAACATATCTACTGAATCATTTGTACAAAAACAATATTATAAATGGTAATTCTATGTCGACACTATAACATGATAACGTACGCAAACATTGAAAATGATAGTAAATTAAAAACTAAAGAAGAAACAAAATTTAATGTTCAAAAGCATTCCAAAACACTAACTTTAATATTAAGATTACATAAAATAAAGAAGTCTATTAAAATGAATCAAATCCAAGACGAGTATCTAGGCACATCTAATCCCTGACCCTGACACCATTGTTGTTGCCGATAACGGTTGTATCACATACGTGTCTCACATCATAATGTGGGACCAGCTATCCTCTACCAATGCGTGCACCATGGTCCTCATCCTGTGTGGAACCAGGATACAGACTCTCTCCTGTGAATCTGATGGGATCTGGCTGTGGCTCGGGTTGCGTCTCCATGTCATGTTCTATCTCCCATAATGTTGCACTTCTACTACCACCTGTACCACCATCACCACCTGCACCACCATCACCACCATCACTACTCTCACCAATATCACTGTCATCATCATCACTGGTTTGTGTATGTGTTTGTGTCTGTGTCTGTGTGGGAGTAGGTGAACGAGTGGTATCATCACTAATATCTTCAAATGGTCTGCGTGTTTGTGAGTGAATGTTACCCTCCGATGCCATAAAGTCATCAACATCCACTCGAAGTTGGAAAGCAATTTGACTGTTAGGCCGACCTTCAGGCTCATCTAGAACAGGCTCACCTCGATCCCTCACCCACTCATAAAGGGATCCTCCACCTCTTCGTCCACCTCGAAGATCTCACTCAATTCGATCGGGGTGATATCTTTTTCCAAGCCGAAGTGAATGTTTTCTTCCCTTAATCTCATATTGTAGTGGACATAAACGAGGCTCTCTAGCCTTTTAACACCAAAACGGTTCCGCCTCTTTGTGTGTATGAGGGAGAATGTGCTCTAATTGCGCTCACAATCAGAGGCAGAACACGTCTGTGATAGCACTTTAATTGTTATCTTGCACAGGTTTGGGGAGTCTCTTCCATATAAGACCCACCATTTAGCTACATGATAACATAAAATGGTTGCATTAGAATTATATCCTAAAATACTAATATATAATTCATAAAAAATAAATAAAATTAGAACCATAAGACTCACCAGGGGTAGTTGTTGAACGTGCAGTAATTGCAGCCTCCCTCCCAAAACATCCACTTGCATCTCTGAAAGATTTGATCTAAATCCATTGCATTAGGTATTAACGTTATTTTGCAACTTGTAACTTTCCATAATAAATATTAGATATTACCATAAGATAGATTAAACACTCACTTCTTGATTTGCATCGGATTGGATACGTGGATCAGGGTTAAGCGTTGCCACCATATCTTGAACTGCTTCTATCAAATCCTGTCTCATCCCAAGATTGTCTTTGTATTGATACTTGGGATTGAGATAATATGCTAAAGAGAATAAAAATTAATATTTTCAAAATTCAACAAATCCTCTACAACTTACAAGAAGTTAAATTTATGTAACATAAATAAAGAATTATTTCCTTACCAGCCTTATGTAGTGGATGTGAGAGTTGCTTCTCCCAGCGCTTCTCAATGATTTTGATAAACCCTACAGTACCCTTTCTGTAGGCATCTACAACTTGGGCTTTCATCAGTTCCATTGCTGCCCATAAATGCGGTAGTGTGGGTTTTTTTTTGTGAATCAACCATTCTTAGGACTTTGACAACTGACTCTAATATCATTACAACCTTCTTCAGATCATCCCAGAATAAGTCATATGACATTGTTGACTGCGCTAACCGACCACGAGGAGTAGAAGACCCAGGCTAATTAAACCATTCTTCTGAAGCAAACATGGATCTTAGACCAGACTTTTTTGTCTCAAAGCTTTTTAGAGCAATGTAATAAGTGGCAAACCTAGTCAGACCTGGTCTTACTAAATCCCCCCCACATTTTGTCCTCAATAATTGGAGAGCATGACCATGGTTGTAAACAAAAGTACTCACCTGTCTTGCCTTTTCTACAACATCATTGACAATACTAATACTCCCCATATCATTCAACATAAGGTTTACGCAATGAGAAGCACATGGAGTCCAAAATAATTTATACCTGTGATTGTTCATCAATCTTTCCCCAGTTTTCTTGAAGTTGCTGACATTATCTGTGACAATTTGGACAACATTGTCTATCCCCACTTCTGCAATCACCTCCTTCAATAGATTGTAAATATATGTTGAATCTTTTCTATGCTTTGAAGCATCCACAGACTTTATAAAAATTATTTTTCCATCACACGACACCATAAAGTTGATGAGAGATTGTCTAGTGGGTCCTGTCCAACCATCACACATGATTGTAACTCCATAATTCTCCCAAAATGGCTTCAAATGCTTCACATACTCTTCGCATTCCTTCTTGTGTTGTGGTAAATATGTGTTGTAGAGCTCATGAGCTGTGGGCCCCTTCACTCCTAGGTCAGCCTGGCTTACCACATCTATCATGTTCTAGTAATATGGACCAGTAGTAGCATGTGCAGGAATATTATTATAAAAACTTAGCCATAGCATACCCAACTGCCTCCTTTGAGTTTGTCCAATAATGCTTGAGATTTTTTTGTCTTTTTTCTTGCCTGGGAAATAGTGCAGGATCACTAGAAAGGATGTCTACTGCTGGGCCATGGCGTGGTAGTAGGGGCTGTGATGATGACCAGAAGCCTGAGCCTTTTTGAGATCTCCTAAATGGTGGTGGGATCTGTGGCTGAGGATTTAGATCTACTGTCTCTCTCCTCCTCCTCTGCGTCCGACCCTGGAGGTCTGCAGCATGTCCACTAGAACTAGCTCCCCTGAACATCTGCCTCCTCCTATCCTCATCTATCTCTAATGTCTGTTTATTGGCACTCATGGCTCGTCTCACATTCTCTTCCTCTAGATCCTGGTACTCAGGGTCATCTAAGTTAGGTTCCTCTGGATCATAGTCCTCCTCACCCAGTATAGGTAAACTCCTCTCTAAGCATGCATCTTCAAATTCCTGCCTCGCTGCCCTCTTATGTGTCTTCCTCTGTATCCCACCCTTCAGTACCTCAGCCATGGCCTTTTTAATCTCTACAGGGACACTGGGACATCCAGTTACATTACCATGCCCACCAGCTAGATGGCACTTCAAACGAGTGGCCCCACCTCCTCCAATTTTTTTCTTACAGTAGTTGCATTGGGAGGTCCTCTTGTTAGCATCAAGGGGAGTACCATGCCTCCATGCAAGGTCTCCGGATTCTTGTGAGACAGACATTATGCTGCTAATAGCCTAACACAAGTAAACAATAATGAAATCCTAAATTAGCAATTTAACACCCAAACTATAAATGAAAAACAAAACTGGTTACAACGAATTGAGTCATCCACCAAAGGAAGCTTATTTTAAATAAACTATTAAGGACTTGATTAGGAAAACGTAGTGTATCTTGCAGAAATATGTGGTTAATAGTGATATTGGAAAACCAAACATTGTGCATAAATATGTGGTTAAGGACAGCTTGCATGGAGAGGATATTGGAAGCTATCTATTGGAGTGTGCGCCAAGGATGCCAGCTGCAAGTTACATTTAAAGTTTCTATTTTTGTGTGGGTGTGTGCTACAAAATAATTCTGGCCCTGATTTTACAGATTCATGTCTACAATAAGCACCTGGATTGGAAGTTACAGAAGCATGAGGGCATGGATACCCAAGCATCAATCCATGCAATTAAAGAGTACAACTCAGGTGATCTGAAATAGTACAAAGTGAAGTTAACAATATCTTAGGTACAGTCAACCCTGTACAAATGAGATAATGCTTGTTCATGTCAGTGTGATACACATGCAAGAAACTCAGAATTACCATGTCAGAGTCATACAAACTAAGTGAATCCATAGTAAATGTAGGGCTGACATAATTTTTGTTTTGCAGATTCAACATATTAATGAACTTCCGAAGGACTGGGAGGGTAAGATGAACAAAGTTCATCAACTGTTCTCAAGGGTTCCGCATTACAATTCTGTATGTATGGGGATTATTTGCTTTCAACATATTAAAATATCTTTATACTTTTAATGTTAGAGATGAGCTGGAGTTTGTATGATTAATTTCATGTTATTGCATATTTGGTTTCTGATGTATCTTCAGATTTCAAGGAGATACGAAGTAAGAAATGGCCTGTTGTTGGCTGTTCATGGTTCTAGAGTTTGTTGGGCGTTAATACATATTGGATAGGGGATCCTTGGAATGATTGTACATGAGTAAGGGATGGAATGTTATTTGTACAGAAGCCTTAGGGCAGAGGTTGTTTTTATTGTGATGTGTTAATTAAATACTCATCTATCTTCCAAAAAAGAAAAAAGAGAAAAGAAAAAAGAAAAAAAAATTTGAACCAAATACAACCTATGAAACTTATCTGAGAAATATTTATCAAGATTCACTCCTGGATATGTATGTTTCATGCAGAATTCTACTTAACACATCTTGAAATGGAAAATGCCATAGATTGATGGTGCAATTATTCATGAAATCATGATGCAGTTGCTCTAGGAATGATTCTAACTCAGGCATTTATTTATGGGAGGTTCTAGTTGTAAATACATTGGTTACAAGTTACACTGTAACCATGGCCTTGATTATGCTATTTGGAAGCTCAGATGGGGCTGAAATGAAGACATATATAGATACCAAGGTCTTCTATTCACATAAGTTTCAGCCTGATTATAATTTACCATTTGAAAAATCAGACTTAGGACTACAAGAGGGTGCATTAGATGTCACTATAATATTTTAGTAAACAACAATGCAGAAACAACCAAGTTGAGAATCACTACAATATTTTAGTAAATGGAATATATTTCACAGTATGTTTAAAGAATACAATGGAAAAAAGTTAGGAAAAACAGAACCTTATCTCTCAGTTTGTAGCTAACTCAGCACAGTAACTGAAGTTATAATATTAAAAGACTTGAATGAATCAGAACAGAAAACAGGGGTGTTGCAGTGAATGTAGAACTGGAAGAAAATTGACCTGTAATCTTGAATCAGAAAGATAGATAGATAAAATTGATAACCAGGGTAAGAATCCACCTAAGCCCCCCTTGGAATTCACCAAGTATATTACTGAATCCAAAGAAGCTAAACTTTAGAAAAACTGAAAGTTATTTTCATAATTTTGTGTCTGAGACCATAGGCTACTACATCTATATATAGATTTCATAAATTAACTCATTAGCAATCTTAAACTGACATGGAATTCAAACTGCTACTTGGAATATCCAAAACAGATTACTATTTGACATTCATACTCAAACTACAACTCTAAAAACAGAACATAGGCTTAGAATGAATACTGGACTCAAATTCCTAATAATTCTATGCTTGACTGTGCTTAACTAATCTTGTAGTCATAGCTCCTACCTTTATTTGAGGCCCTTTAAGAAGAACTATTATAATCAAAACCCGTTGGACCAAAGAACTAGCATACCCAAGGCTTATTTCCACTAAGTAAGCACTAAGTCCACTTCTCTGATTTATCTGCATTGATCCCATCATTACATATTTTACAGTAGGATGGCATGGTACAAAAGGGGTAAAAAACTAATCAAGGCCCAAATTTGGTTGGGCAAACATCCAATCCATATCCCACATAAAAGCCATTACACCAATGAAACATATAGAAACAATCTTTGAAATAAAGCAACTTTACTACCTTATATAAGAAAAGATAAAATGTATGCACATACTTAGCAAAATTCAGAAACAAATAAATAAAATAAAAATTGGCTACCCATCCAAACTCAGAAATTCAAATAGTTGTAAGACATAAGTACATCACAAAGTTCATTCACCAAACACAAAGAACTTTGAACGAAACACTGCTAGTAGGAACTTTAATAACATATAAGAGACAGTAATGCTGCCTCTCATAAGGAGCAGAAACACATGCCCTGAGGTATATAAAGGCACTAAGGTAAGCCATGAAATGTCCAGGTAAGTCAGCATTCAGCACTATATTTGAGAAAATATGCACCATTCCACGACTGATTCAAGTTCCAGAAAGTTTTAGGAAAATAGACCTAAAAGGCTAAAACAGAGGATACACAGGGTATTGGAATGCTAAGAAAAATTGACCTGGTCACTGAGCTTTAGATGAGAGAATTGCAGGAACTGAAGTTTCTTTTTCTTGGATTATTTTTTCTGCTGTGAACACTGACTTGGTCTCAGGTTTTTTAAATCATTCTTACGGTATTTAAAAGAAGTAAAAATTCAAAGGGGTTTCAACATAGAGTCCAAATATAACTCAAACTGTAGAACTAAAAACCAACTATATTACGCAACTTACAATTCCAAGGTTGCAGGCCCGAAAGAAACCTTCCACTTTCTTTGAAAGAAGATCCGACCCTGGCCAAAGCTTCTCTAATTTTTTTCTCAGATCCAAAACAGAATTCCACAGTGCTTCTTCTTCAATAGGTCCATTGCCATCGTTACCAATCATGGTTGATAACCTCTAAACAAAGAAGAAGAAAGAAGGTAGAAGGGGAGATATTGAAGGAAACTAAACTATTTCAGCGTCTGCACCTCAGTCAAGAAGGAAATCGCGAAAATGATAGCTGAAATCCCTAATTTTGTATGAACTCAAACCACTAGTTCAGACTGTTCAAGGCAAGCTTCCTTCAAAGGCCATCTTCTCCGGTGGCGATCCTCTCCATCGCCAAACTTCCAAGTCTTCTTCGGTGACGCTCTTTACACTTCTCTATCTCCTCTGACGAAATGCTCTGCTATATCCTCTTTTTTTTTTGTCGGCAATCTGCTGCGGGGTGCTCAAACTGTTTCCCAAATAGCTTTGTTAAAATCTCGGTCGAAACATGACTTTTGAACCGAAACTCTCGACGAAACATAAATTTCGAACCGAATTTATGTAAAAAACGAACCGGCAACCATGTTAGTACCGTTTTAGGTCAAAACCGAGATGTTTCGGCCGAAATCCGAAATTTCGGCCGAAACTCTGAACCATGGTTGTCAAGAGAAGAAGTTAAAGAAATTTTTTTTGTTATCTATTAGAAACAAACATTGAAAAATATTTTACATTTAAAATATTACACCTAAAAATTTATTGAAAAATTTTATGTTTACACAAAGGAAGTCTAATAAAGTGAAAATGAAAAGGAAAAAAAAAAAGTTAGCCAAGCTTATGGTATTTCATTCTCTCTCATATGAGAGTAAAATGATCCTCTTAACCTTCTTCCGAATACTTGTGTTAAACTTCCCATGGGGAAAATGTTTCTACATCATGTACATCTTGAATGCCTATGGTAATTTGACAACTATCTTGCATTTTATCTCAAGGCCATAGAATTTAATGCATGCTATATATGTTTTATTATGTGAGAAACTTCAATTGGATAAAACTTGATTTGTGATTAGGAGACCTTTCGAGCTCTATTTGTCCATACAATATGAACTGCATGTTATTTGTCACATGGCATTTATTGGCTTTTGGAAGGGAGTCTAGGAAATGTTTTTACCAAGGACAGGTAGAGAGAGAGTGTATAGCTAATACCTTATTTTGTTGGGTCTTTCTCCTTGACAATAGCTGGTGTCAAGGCTTTTTTGACACCGATTCCTTTTAGCGCATAGGCTTTTTTTGACACCGATTCATTTTAGTGCACACTAATTTTGTCATCATGGAAACAACAAATACAAAGAGGGGCTGCTTTGGAATTGTAGAGGGAACGGTGAAAGGTTTTGCACCGATCCAAAGTGCACCTATCGTCGATGTCAACACCGGATCGGTGTCAAGTTGCTTGAAAACCCTATTTTTTTTCACCTTGGAGGTATGGCAACATTGCATATATAAGTATGTTTCAAAAATTAATACGAAGGGATTGCATATGTATTTTTCAAATATCAATACAACGTTCTTAGCAAGAAAAAAAATTCCAATTATGTAAAACCCACATCCAAAAAAGTCGATCTAATTTGGTTTTCTTCCTGCGTTAGGTTTTTCCTCGATGAGTGGAACAGATGAGATGACGGCATAGGATTCGGGTCGAGCTAGGTGAGAATATGATATATTAATGATGTGTTATCAGACCAGAACCAATCGGATTTTGTCCGATTGCAACCAGTCCAATCGGAGGAGTCCTAGCCCTATGGGACCGGACCTTGCATCCGGACAAGCTTAAAGCCTGGCCAAGAGTTTGACACTTGTCCAACTTTGTGTTAAGAGAAAAAAGGGGATATTCCCTAATCCCCTGAGTGGTTCTTGTGGGTCCCAACCCACCTCTAACTTTCCTCTCCACGCATAGGAGAGTGGAGTCTTTTTCTTGCTCCCCTAGGTTTGACACTCGTCAAGTTGTCCCTAGTTCCCTACCTAGTAGAGGGTCTCACTCAAGAAGGAGACTCAATTTCAACTTAGGTCTCCATCACTCTCTCCCTTAGAGTTAGGCATCCATCTTTGAATCTCTGACGCATTCTCGTAAGGAGGGAATTTGGAGGAAGAAGGTGAAGTGTAGTGGAAGGTTTTACCAGAGAATAGTCAGAGAATAGTCAGCACTGCTCAAGCTACTAGCATTCTAACTCGAATGGTCTACCAGTAGATTTTCATTCTCTCGTTTCTGGTTTAGGTAGGATGTATCATTGGTAGAGAGAGAGAGAGAAACTTCTATGTCACCGTTAATTGTGATTTGGGATAGTCTTGTTTCTGTCAAGGGAGAGGAGGAAACTCTTCCAGCTTTATCCAATGAAGACCTTGAACCTACGGTGCGAGTCATGTTTAATGGTGAGTCCTACGTTAAGACGAAGGACCATAATAGATCCCCAAGAGCTTTGTAGTAAGAATGGTGTTGTATCATTGGAACTCCGATTTGGAGATCAGCTGATGGATTTCTGTGGTGGAGGTTTGGAAGTAGGTCCACTTGCAAAACTCGTGCAACCGAGTAGGCCAATTATCAGACCAACCTTCTGGGTAGATCTGGTTGCAGGGTTCGGTTGCATATCTGTGCAACCGGAGCTGCAACCGAACACCGCTAGAAGGTCTCGGGAATGGTACAGTCGCAGGATCGGTCGCACGACTGTGCCACTAGAGTTGTTGTCGGACACTTCCAGAAGGGGCCCTAAGCAATTGGAAGGGAAGACTGCTCGTAGCCTCCAACCTGACACCCTATGTAAGATCCTAAATTATTGTCTACTATTAAATGATGACCTAAGAAGCTCATGTATCGTAAATAGGTGTCACGTGTGTAGACCAGGTCAACTCACATGGTGCAAAATAATATATTAACAAGTACACATGTGAGGGATAAAACCTTGATCTATTTTCAAGTGTTTCTAAATAATTTGCTTGTCTATGATGCATACTTTGGTGAATAACATATCATCAAATATCTATATATTCTTACATGCATTTGCATCTTGTATTATTCCTGTGAATGTATGATGTGTGTCATGTCTGTGAGGAAGTGGGAATGGGGTCAAGGACCGCCAGACCAATTCACCACAAAAACTCTATTTGCACGGCTAGGTACCTTAGTGGATTGATAACGTCTAAGGGAGAGTAAATGGGCGGTCTAGGATATCTGTTGAGGCACAGTCATAGGTATACTTTGATGACATGTAGGGTTGGTTAGAGATACACTTCCCTATGTAATACTAACCAGTATGGGATTAGGTACTGATGTATGACGGGGGATGAGGGAGAGGTACCAACAATGTTGGTCGAAGCGTCATCAGGTGAGACTCAGCTCAATTACTGTCCACAGTGAGAGATGCGTGGCTTCACTAGGGTTGTTGGAGCAACACTATGTGAGGGACCATTCTCTCTCTTGCATGGAGGTAGTGGCCAGTTTAGGTGAATGCGGCTAGGCATTTCCATAGCACATGGCAAACTACACCTGACCTTGTTTGTTAAATATTATCATACATTATTGCCTGCTTGATTGTCTATTATGCACTGAGCTCGTGTTGGAGAGCTCACCCATGTATGTTTCTATTTTTAGATGATGCTACAGGTCCTATCGGAGCTAATTATGCAAATTCAATGACCATCACCAACCTTGCTCAACTGGACATGCAAACATTCGAGGAGTGCTGCCTGCGAGTGCGATGCATGCTTGTCACTATGGATGGTTTATATATTGTTTAAAAATTTATGGGATTTTAATTGATGCGTTGAAAAAGACAATTGAACCTTAATTATTTATTTATTATTTATCATTAGACTCTCAGTTTACTTTTTTTTTTTTACTTTTTTTTCTTTTTGCTAGAAATCCAAGAGAAATATATTAAAAGAGAGGAAAAAAAAAAAAGACATCCCGAATATGCAGATATTACTTAAACTGATATCTAATATGATAAAACTTCCACCTTCGGCATTGCCACCAGCAGAAGACATCCCGGGCAATACAGAGATTACTTAAACTGATATCTAGGTCTGTGGGATTTGCCCCACATGACATCTCTAGCCACTACATCTGGACAATAGTCCCACATGTAGGATTTTCTATCATGTGCTGCCTTTCTGGCAAACCTATCAGCCACAGTATTCACTTCCCTAAAATAGTGAGTATACCGGACATTACATCTTAGCAACTGAGCAGCCAAAGCATTCCAATTTTGCATCCAATACCATGGAAGTTTGGAAGATAACAAAGCCTCCACAACTGATTTGGAGTCAGATTCCAGCCAAATATGCTAGTATCCTAATCAAAGTGCACATTGTAGACCTGTTACAGCAGCTTTGAGCTCAGCATCAAAGTTGGTCGCTACCCTTATCATCTCAACATAAGCATAAACCACTTGCCCACTGTGAGATCACACCACACCCCCTACTCCAGCTACACCTGGGTTGCCTAAACTGCAACCATCTATGTTAATTTTACACCAACCCAGCATAGGGGGATTCTAGAACAGCTCTATGATTGAGCTTGCAGTCCTTGTGATTGTTACTAGAGACATAGTCCTGGCCACTCGTAAGTCCTCTAAAGATGTAACAACACACGGTTACCTAATAGAGATGTCTCTACAACTTCTTCGTAAGAGCTTACAAACATTATTTGTTGTAGCCATTTTGTGTCGGTGCAAGGCATTAGTTTGGGCCTACCAGAGATGTTTCACAACAAGAAAAATCACACCATTCCATATTGTTTTAATAGGCATAGCTAACCCCTTGTGCATCCACCAACCTAAGAGATTGTCACACGAACCAAACTCCAGCATAGATACACCAAACCATTCACCAACCACACGCCAAATGCTTAGTAATAAATTGCACTAGCAAAATAGATGATCCGTTGTTTCCTTCGCTGCTAAACACAGAGCCCGTCTTGAGATAAACGACACCCCTTTTTTCCTATTGTCATCAGTCGATAGCCTCCTCAGAACCTCCATGCCAACCAAGATAAGCTTCGGTTTTCAAATCCTCAACAACTCCCATGCAGACTTCACCGTGAAAATTCCATTTCGATCACCAGTCCATAGTATCCGGTCTGATACACCATTAAGTAATGGAATATGATCAGCAACTTCAAACCGATGTTTTAGATCAGGTGAGATTACCTCTGGCTACTGCCAAATGCCCCTCTGTATAAACCGTGATAGGAACAATCTCGATCTTTGATCAAGTCCATACCAATGCCAAATCTATCCTTGAGAGTAAACTCACCAAACCATTGGTCAGTCCATATATTTATATTCTTTCCCTCCCCAATCAACCATCGAGTATGTTTCGAGGTCCAATCCCACGTCCGACAAATACAACGCCATACTAGGGAAGAACACTAAGGCTTACGGATCATTCCATCCTTTAGGTAATGACCTCTCATAAACCGAGCATACAAGGTAGAGTCTGATTTCACTTTACAAGCCATTTTACACAATAGGGCTTCCTTCGGAGGAGCACATAGAGTATCCCACTTCACAACAACCACCTTACATCTATATGGGGTCCCCTGTCCAGATGAAGTTCCTCATCCATCCTTCCACCATTTTAATCAAAGCAGCAGGACATTTATATACACCAAAGGAATGAGTAAAAGAACTACTTAGAACAATCTTAAGTAATTCCACTCGACCTGCATAAGACAATAGTCTTCCATTCCAAGTAGCAAATTTACTCTTAAATCTATCCATCAGAGGGCTAAAGTACTCTCTACGAATTCTCCCTTGAAACAATGGTACACCCAAATAGTTTGTAGGAAATGTACCTTGAGAGAAATTAAGACACGCCAACATGCTATTCCTCATACTTCTGCACACATTAGCTGAAAAGTAGACTTTACTTTTAGATAGATTTACTATTTGTCCACCATATTTTTCATATGAAGCTAAAATATCTTTAAGACCTCTACAACTCCTTAAACTGGCCTTCATGAAGATAACTATATCATCTGCAAACATAAGGTGAGTGGTAGGGACTACATCTCTTCTTTTAAACACTGGCACAATTATCCCCCTTATAGCCATTTCTTTCAATACTCTACACAACACCTCCTCAACCAGAACAAACAGAAGAGGAGAGAGAGGGTCACCCTATCTCAGACTCTCTCAGCTACGAAGAAACCCATAGGACCACCATTTACCATCACCGATAGTCTAGTAGAGAAAAGGATATTTTTAACTCTGTTCACAAACATATGGGTGAAACCAAATTTCTGTAAGACATCAAACAAAAATGTCCAATCCAAAGAATCTGGGCCTTCTATATATCCAGTTTTAAAGCTATATTCTCCTTTTTTTGTCTTCCTATTCATCATAGTAACCAGCTCTGAGGCCATCCCCACATTTTCATGAATGACCCTTCCTTTTATAAAAGCACCTTGCTCCTTAAACACCAATTTACTAATAAACAACCCCAATCTTGTAGCTAAGATTTTGGGGATTATTTTATAAAGAAAATTCCCAACACATATTGGATGGAACTCAGAAAACTTCACAACACCTTGTTTCTTTGGAATTAAGGTAATATAGTTGCAGTTAATACCTTTCATCAGGATCCTAGAAGAAAAGAATGATCTAACAGCCCTACACACATCCTTTCCAACAATATCCCAGCACGAACATAAAATTTACTCGAGAAGCCATCCAGGCCTGGGGAGCTATCCGGATTCATTGCAAAGACATCCGCTTTTATCTCATCATCTGAAGGGATTCTATCAAGAGAGTCATTATCCACTACTGTAACCAGAAAAGGGATCACAAACAAACAAACAGGGTTTGGGCTACAACCTACACTCCTATGGAACTCCTCATAATATTGAGTAATGTATTCAATAATACCCTCTTGGCTATCAATGACTTCACCATCTTCCTTGTGAATCTCTCATATCAAGCTCTTATTCCTCTTAGCCTTTGCATAAGCATGGAAGAATTTAGAATTTTGGTCGCCACTTTTCAACCAATTAACTCTTCCTTTTTCTGCCCATAGCTCTTCATGTAATGTACATGCCTCCTCATACTTCCTCATAGCATGACATTCCTCATCATGCAAATTATCATTGCATTCTACTGCCTCTAAAGTCTCTTGAATGTCTTCCAGGAAAGTCTTTGATCGTAGAACCTCTAGCTCAATATTAGGGAATACATCCTTGGACAAGATACAGAGCTTATTTTTCAAATTCCTTATTTTTTGTACAATCACAAAGAAAGGATTTTCCCAAACTGAATCCTTCCAAACTTCATGCATGACTTTCTTAAACCCTGAGTAATCCATCCAAAACCTTTGGATTCTAAACATAGCATTTTTAGGCTTTCTGATAAAATAGCATCCTACCAACAAAGGGGAGTGATCAGAAGCCACTTGCGATAGCACCTTTTGATATGTTTGATCGTATAACTATGAGGACAATGATGGGACGATGATCCTCCTCGGCAGCATAATATATCAATGAAGATCATGTTTTATTGGAGTCGCCATCTAGATTATGCTCTAGAACCTCTAAAAATGCAATCTCACCCTAAGGTAAGATTTTTATTGACTCATAATCCAATGTATCAATTCTTTGGTCTGCAAGAGATCAGGTAAGTATTCAGGATACGGTTATGGGAAGGTGTTAAGCACCCAAACCGTCCGATCAATATTGGCCTCCTAAACTTTTCTTAGATTCTAATTCTGATTGTGCTTGGTCAACTGGATGACTAGGGTTCAATGGACGAGTCCTAAATCAAGTTGCTAAGTTCTGCTAACTTAGGGTTCAACCAATCATATTTTAAAACAAATAAACAAGCAAATGTAATGTACAATATTATACAGTGAACCGGATCTCAGTCTTGGACTGAATCTGAGACGTCCATCTCAAACTACCTACGTATTCCAATCCTAAAAATCAAGTCCAAAACGTAGTTTGAAATGGATTTTGTTGATTAAAGATTATGGGAGTGGTTTATGCATGTGTTTCAATTAGATTATTTGATCAAGTTGAAGTTTATGCTAGATGGATGGTGGATGGGTGGCTTTGTATCGTATTTGGGAGTCCCAAATTACCTATGTATTCTAGGGGTCGCCCTAGAAATCGGGTACAACGTAGTTTGAAGGCTTGTGAGAGTCGAATTTAGAATGTGTACCAAACTCCAATCATTTTTGTCAGTAGGATCTAGGGATGAGACCTAAACTCCTATCATTTTTGTCAATAGGATCTGGGGATGAAACCTAAACTCCTATCATTTTTGTCAGTAGGATCTAGGGATGAAACCTAAAACTCCTACCATTTTTGTCAATAGGATCTAGAGATGAGACCTAAACTCCTACTATTTTTGTCAATAGGATTTAGGGATGAGACATAAACTCTTACATTTTTGTCAATAGGGTCTAAGGATGAGACCTAAACTCCTACCATTTTTGTCAATAGGATCTAGGGATAAGACCTAAACTCCTATCATTTTTATTGTTTCCATTTTTAGGTTTATAAGGTTTTCTATCCCTTTTGCTGTGATTTTCATTTTTAGGATTTCCTACCCTTTCTCTCTATCTTTCTAGTTCTAGGGTTTTTTTACCCTAATTGTTGAATTTTTTTTCATTTTTAGGGTTTCATTTTCTCTAATTATTGAATTTTTCTATTCTAGGGTTTATCTTTCCCTATCAATTCATTCTTTTAGTTTAGGGATCTCTTACCCTAATTATTGTATTCAAAGATAACAACGTAAGCAATCCAACATAGCAGTGTGAGCTCAAATATAGTAGTGTAAGCATCCAAATATGATAGTAAGTATTCAATATAGCATGTGAGTATGTGACAGACAGATATAACAATGAGCATGTGTAGCAAACAGATGTAGCAAATATGTGAGAATTAGGCAAAGCATGTGAGAATCAATTAAAGCATGTGAGTCAAGCAAAGCATGTGAGTCAATGTAATAAAACATACTTTCAGACCTATGGTCTAGATTCAATGCATCGATCATCAACAATGTGACCAAGATCACATTTGATCGACGACTCAGACTTGATTTAATCAATCATCATCAATGTGATCAAGATCATATTTGATCGATGGTTCAAATTCACTTAAAACATTTATAAGGTCAATCCAACCATTCAAATTCAATTAAATCACTCAAAAAGATAATCCAAAGGTTCAAATCACTCAAGATGGTAATTCAACCATTCATATCACTCAAAATCATTCACAATAAAGATCCAACGGTCCAGATGGCTTAAAAACACCTATGATCAAGATCCAACGGTTAAAATCACTTAAAAACATATATGATCAAGATCCAACGGTTAAAATCATTCAAAAATACAATCCAACCATTCAGATTCATTTAAAATCAATCCTGATAAATCCAATGGTTTGGATCACTCAAAATCACAATCTAACGGTTCAAAATCAAATTTGACATCCAATGGTCCATATTCAAATTACCTTAAATTTCAAGCCAATGGGATCAAATTTCATATAAATTCCAAGCATGTGGTGGGATCAATTTCATAAAAATTAAAATCATGTGAACCAATTTTAATCACATTTAATTCAAAATATATGGAATCAATCACATGGTACAATTTAATCATTAAAATTGCAAATCACATGGTCAGAATCTAAACTCATTAAAATTTCAAGTCCCATGGTCATGTGAGATGTTGTGGTGGTGTACAGTAATGAAGATGGATTTTAAGATTAGTGGAGAGTTGACAGAAGGTGGGATTAAAGTAGGATGGGAGATGAAAGTATTCGGATTAGGTGGTAGAAAGGGGGTGCTGAATGGTGCAGGTATTGGTGAATGGAGATGGTTGTTTGGCTAATGATTGTACACATGTGTGGGATTGGAAAAAGGGATATGCAGGTGTTGTATCGAAAAGTGATCTGTAGGGGTTTTAAGATGGGTTTGCAACAAGTGGCTTGTTGGACTGGGGTGAATCAGGTAATGGAGTTATGTCGGTGGTTTGGGTAATAAAGCAAATGGATTCAAGTAAGCAGATTGGGTTTGGAATGATAGGTGGATTAGCAAGGGATTGACAGGTGGCATGGTGGTGTGGAAGATAGATTTGGATCTTGGATTTTGCAGGAATGAGGGTATCAATGGAGACTGTGACAGATTGGTCGATGATTGGGTAATGGTGATGGGTTAATGGAGGTTTGCCGTATGATCGTGAGGTGATGAGGTGAGTATGAAGATGGACAGATGGTGGAAGTTGGGAATCGAAGTGGTGGTTCAGGTAAGTGGGCTGGGATATTACAGTTTCAGCAGGGATGGATTGCAGCAGGGATTTTGAGAAAAGAGATGGTGTTCGATTTAAGTGGCCAGGTGGAAGGCTGAGCAGCGGAAGTTCTACATGGAGGACTAGATGATCACATGTGGGGACTGCTAGGTGTCAAGGTGTTAGGGAGATTGAGCAGCAAGGGATGGATTGTTGCATATAACTGGTGAGTTGGGTGATTTGGTTTAGGATTAGTTGCAGGGTATGAAGTTGTCATGGAAGGGATATGAGGGATTCGGTTTGGGACAATGGTGAAGTGGATGAGACTACGCAAGTGAGTGATAATGGTGATAAACAGAAAATAACAAAGGAGGGGGAGGGGCTTACCTCGAGTTGTAGGGAGTTCTCTCTCCCTCAGCTTTTTCTCTTCTCTTCCTCCTCTGTCCCTTGATCTGATTTCTCTTCTCTTTTTTCCCTCTCTCCCGCTGCTCTCTCACTATTTTCTCCTTCCTCTCCCTCGATCTGATTTCTCTTCTCTTTTCCTCTCTCCCGCAGCTCTCTCTCTATTTTCTCCTTCCTCTCACTCCATTTGATTTCTTCTGGATCCTCCCTCCCTCTCTCAATATTCTCCTTTCTATTCTCGGTCTCCATCAATATCTCAATCTCTCTCTTTCTATGTATAGAAACCTACTGCTACTATTTCTATGTTAAGAGAATAAGAGAGAGACCACCGACTCCAAGCATTCCTTTATTTATTTATTTTTTTCCTTTCACCAAAACCACAACCATCTGCCTCTCTTTTCTTTCCATATTATTCCCTTATAACCGACCCCAACCTTGGGTTTTTCAGCCACCTAGCAGCCTCATGGGAAAGAAATCCCGCTGCCTTCCTTCTTTCCTCTCCTTTCCATCTTATTTTCTTTTTATTTTTATTCTCTTGGAGACACCTAACATTCTTTTTTTTTTCCTTCCAACTTAAACCCATGGCTAGCATAGTGGATTTGCCACGTGGCTCTCGATGAATCCGAGACCCACGTCCGAGTCGACACCCTCTGTCGGCTTGGTTTGTCGGCTGGGTGTCAGCTCGGACATTGGTCTCGGATTCACCGAGAACTACATGGCAACCATCCGGGATAGGTTGCCACTGTCCTCCCAGACCATTGAGAGGAGAGGATGCGGATCCTAGCATAGTAGCATAACATTTCTTTCCTTATATAGTCCAAACCGACCCAACTCTTGGGTGTTATTGACACCTCAAATCCCACTCACACTTCTTTGGCCTAGTAACACCTAACGGGTAACCTAAATTCCCACTCACACTAACCCAATATTCATATAATATGACACATTTTATATACTACAACATAGTATATATATATATATATATATATATATATATACCTAATTTATGCTATCTAATATATACAATACATAATACACAATACATAATACATAATTTATGGTATATAAAAATATAATCAATATAATACAATAATGTACAACATACATGACATTAGTTGAACCGATCCGGTCCGGCTTACTCTGGCTGGGCTGGTCTGAGTTGGGCCGAGATAGGCTGGTCGGGTCTAAACTGGTCTGGTCCAATGTGGGTTGAGCTGGGTTGGGCTGGACTTATTTTTTTCTCTTATTTCATGGGCCATTTTGGCTTGTAACTTTGCATGAAATCTTCGGTGGCCTCTGCTCGGGATTCTTCACGTCCACTTTGAAGAGGACTGAAAATAAAAGATATTGGTACTTAAATCACTTGATTTAGATGTCAAATGATCAAGATATGATGATTTGAAGTTCGATGATAATCCATGCATGCAACTTGCGATAATTTACACAAAAGCCCTTGGAATATTTATGATAATTTCAGAAACCTCCCTTGTACGTATCATCCACCTAAAATTGTCATATCTTCTTCATTTGATATCAGAATTGAACAATCCTAGTTTGATTTCAAAGGTAATTCCGTGACCTAAATATCCATGCAGGTTGCAGCCCATGACTTGATGTGGGTCCCATCAAAAAAACTGCCTCAAAGTAGTATCAAAAAATCCAAGCTTTCACTCACCTCTTTTCCTTTGCTGTCTACTCACCAAGAGCTCTGCCTGGTTACGGATGGCAAAAATGGGGTGCTTACAATAACCTAAACCATGCTTCATTACCAAATCTTCTATCTAGCACAGCAGCCACATGCCCCACAACTTTGTTATTTGTCCAAGTAAACTTGGCACCAGACGAAGGAATTTCAAGACAACCCATAGAATCTAGGAATACCTCAAACTCACCTGCAGAGGTAAAAGCGAATTGACCTGGTCCTAACTTTTCATGGGCAAAACAACAACAATTGAAATCCCCAACTAGCAACCACGTAATAGACTGCACACCCAATGTTACCATATCAGCCCAAAGTTCTTTTCGTGCTACTCGTCTATTACTAGCATGAACGAACGAGGCAACATATTTCACACCAGCTACCAAGAATTCAATGGAAACATGTTGATCAGTAGAAAACATAACAACAGGTCTTGTAACATGCCTCTTCCAACAAATCCATAGATTGGGAACCTTACCCGGCTTATCATTATAGATAAAGTCAATATCATACCTTACACCATCAAAATATTTTTTTGAGAATTTCTGAAGGTCAATCATAGGTTCCACAATGCATAAAATATCCGAACAATAGTCCCTCAACAACTACTTCATCACTCGTCTCAATTTAGGGTTCGAGACACCCCGTATGTTTTAGAAGAATGCTTTCATTTTTTACCCCGTTGGCATAAGGTCTCCAATCGACTCTTCCTAGTGTCTACAGCACTAGAAGAGTCCACCTGTCTCCAATCGACTCTCAGTTTAATTTAGTATAGATCTTCGACTACTTTATGATATCTTTGATTCTGATTGATTTAATACGTTCAATTGTTGCGGTTGGTGGGGGTATGCATGGCTTAATGTACTTCTAGGTTGGACAGCCTTTGGTTGAGTATTGGTCCGGTCACACTTTAAACCCACTTATAATTCGAGGTGTAACAAATTACATGACCTACTTTTAAGCAAGGGTGTAAATTGGTACAGTATCAGTAATCCGGTATAATTTAAGTAAAAAAGACCCTTATCGTTATTGTATCGCACCTGTAGAAATGTCAATTTCCTTTACCATTACCATACCGACACGGTACGATTTCAAATTCAGTACAAATCGCAGTTTCAAATTCGGTATGAGTAGCAGTTCAAATATGGAATACGGTTTTGATATCCAAATTGACACCCTTTATCAGTTACCTTATTATAATTTAGAAAAAATTTCATCTACACCCCATCAAAGATTGTTAACATCATCTACACCCACAAGAATGCAGAAACATTACCTAGGTCCCAAAACTTTGGCTGTG
This sequence comes from Protea cynaroides, assembly GCA_028583415.1. Lineage (NCBI taxonomy): Eukaryota > Viridiplantae > Streptophyta > Magnoliopsida > Proteales > Proteaceae > Protea > Protea cynaroides. Next base: position 79,693,453 of record CM053275.1, read on the forward strand.
GTAATCAAAGAAGTCCACTCCGTCAGTTGATTCCTGTTAAATGCTGACGTCAGTTGAAATAAAATTTTCCATGGATAATATTACCCTTAGAGTAAAGAGAAGGGAAATGAAAAATGGGGTTCTCGAGAGAAAGGAATCGATGACAACCATTAGTTTCAATGCTTCTCCAATTATCTCCGCTGCAAATTCTTTCATGTCGTCGTTGACCGGCGACACAAATAGTAAACAACCTTCCTCATCCTCGACGTTTCAGATTACGAATCTCTCTCAGGTTTCTCTGCTGGTCGGCCTCCTCTGAGTTCTTCGTCGTTGAAGAGGAAGTGCAGCTCCTCCGATGACGCCGCTGGTAAATGCGGAACCTCTTCTGGCCGTTGCCATTGCTCGAAGCGGAGGTTTGTTTTCTCCTTTCTCTTTTGTGATCTTATGGGTTATTGTAGAAAATTTGTAAAACCATGAAAGAAAGGGGCTAAATCTGTTACAATCTGATAAAACAGGAAATCGAGGGTAAAGAGAGTGGTCAGAGTCCCTGCAATTAGCTTGAAGATGGCCGATATCCCAACCGACGAGTACTCATGGAGGAAGTATGGACAGAAACCAATTAAAGGATCCCCACATCCAAGGTTTGTAAAATCTTCTCCTCAAATCACTCTTTCGTCCTCTGTTTTAGTGTTCCTTTTGAGTTCTGGTGGCATCTGATACCTGAAATATAAATCTTAGATCTCTAATTTACTATGATTAGCATCCTGTTCTTTCGTCTTCTTCTCCATTTGTGGCTGTTTGCTGGTGTTCTTATTCTGGTTGGTTGCTTATGGGATTTCTTAGGGGTTACTACAAGTGCAGTACCGTGAGTGATAAGAAGAAGAAGAAGGGAGGGGTTACTCACAAGTGCAAAATATGAGGAAGAAGAAGAGAAGGGAAATGAGGGGTAAAACTGTATTTCAATAATTTTAGTGATTTCCGTCAGTTAAGTGGACCTAGGTGATGTTTCTGCAATCTTGTGGGTGTAGATGATGTTAACAATTCTTGATGTGGTGTAGATGAAATTCTTTCTATAATTTATATCAATACTCCACTGTCATGGAGGGAAGAGAAGGGAAATGAGGGGTAAAACTATATTTCAATAATTTTAGTGATTTCCGTCAGTTAAGTGGACCTAGGTGATGTTTCTGCAATCTTGTGGGTGTAGATGATGTTAACAATTCTTGATGGGGTGTAGATGAAATTTTTCTATAATTTATATCAATACTCCACTATCATGGAGAATTAGGCACATATATCTGATGAAATATGATGGAAGAAGACCCATACATAAAATCAGTATATGTACCACTACAAAAATGGTTTAAAAATAGGTATAAGTATCGGTACAAAAGAGATATAGAAATCGGTATAAATATTGTACAAAAACAGATAGAAATCTGTATAAGTATTGGTACAAAATCTGTATAAAAATGGTATATAATATTTAAGTACCATCAGTATAAAGGTATAAAACTATACCGTACTGAATTTTATTTGGTACCAAAACTCAAACCATTATAGTACCAGATAGAAAACGATATACTAGTATTGGCATAAAAGGTACGGTACAGGTTTCGGTATCAAATTGACACCCTTATTTTTACGTAAGTGTTTGAGCATTGGCATATCTCACATGCATTTAGATGCAACTAATTATTTTAGTTGCGTTTACCTTATGGCTTTATTTGTTTTGACGTAAAATTTTAAATATAAATTTTAAATTTAAGCTCTGTTTGATTTGACGTAAAATTATATGTGTAACATTTTATATTTTTAAAAAATTCAATATTTGATTTTAGTAAGGTAAAATAAAGATAAAGTTTCTTGTCCATCCCCATTATAGATCATTATATTTTATCTCTTGGAAATAAAGGTTGAATTTTTCTTATACCACCCAAAAAACATGTGAAACACCGTCTATCATCAGAAAACATCAACGATTCCCACTTAACTGACAGAAATCACTTAAAATGTTAATAGACATTTATAGTCTTCATATTATAAATTAAAAAATTTTAAAATTAGATTAAAAGTAATAATTTAACCCTAACTTTGGAGTCCCCCAGTCGGCCAGTGGCCGCCTTTCTCTCTTCCCCTTCTCATGCTCTCCCTCTCCCTCCCCCTCTCCCCGACACCCGCTTCTCTCTCCCTACCCCCAAATGGAAAAAGGTGATCCAAACTTGCGTGTTTCACCTCTCTCCGCAACCAACCTTCTCCCGCAAAAATAGATCTGAAACAATACACCAGATCTAAAACAATACACCAGATCTGAAGAACAGAGTAAGTGCGGTGAGAGAAAAGGAAAAAAAAAAATTAAAACAAACTAGTGAGGTGCTGCCTGTGAATGACAAAGAGAGTTCACATAAACTGCCGGAGAATCAATGAAATAGCTTCAGAAACAAGAAAGATCGAGAAAGAATCAAATCTGAGAATCAGTGAATCTCCATTCTCTGCTCTGATCCTCTCCCTTTTTCTTTCAAAGCAACAGAAAATGGAGATAGAGCTCTGATCGACTTCTCTGGGACAGAATCTGCCGGCATGAGACCTAAAGAAATGACTTACCATTCGCCAATGGACAAACCCTTGGATTAAATCACTGAAGAAGACATTTCACAGCTAACTCGTGAGGATTGCTGTCGATACCTCAAGGAAAAAGGTGTAAGATATATGTGGGCTATAATTAAATATAATATCGATTTGACAGTTGTTCAGTGGGAATCCAACTTACAGGTGGACTAATTCTAGTCTGATTATGAGATGAACCAAACTGGTTCACTGTGGGACTGAACCAGATTTGGGGTTTGGTATTCTTATATATACCATTGATTAGAGTCCCTACAGTCACGGTAACTTTTCCTCTCCTGTTCCCATAATCAGAGAGAAGCATAGGAATCTGCCGGAGACTGTAGAAGACTCGAATCACAGAGAAATTCAGTGGAGAACAATCTTCAGCAAACGGGTATGTTTATTACTCTCTTTTATTTGTATCATTGTATTCTATAACTTGTATGGAGATTTTAGAGTTACTGTAAACCTTAATGGGATGTTTTCTCTGAATGGGTTGATTTCCTTTCTACTGGCTAACACTCAGGAGTCCAGCCAGTTCTCTCCCTAAAGTCGCTGCTCGAGATGAAGTTCGATTCCGTAGCCGGCACTAATTTTCTTCTTTACTTACCCAAGCACGCACGGGCACTAATAAACCACGCAGTGGCACTAATTTTCTTCTTTACTTACCCAAGCATTTGCTTTCATCATCACTGAGACAATTTTTTATTAATTCCATCATAATGAAGAGCACACTACTCTTGCTCTGGTTCTCTCGGAACTCTGAACTCTTTTTGATTAATTCCATTATTTACTACTGATATAACCTTCAACCTCTTCATCATCTCCTCAAGCATCAAATAGATCTCACGGGCTTGCTATCGTAGTCGTCGCTGATGGCGAGCTTGCTATTACGCCCTTCGGATCTGGCTGTGGAGCGTCGGACACATGTTTGATTATTACGCCCTTCGTAATTGTTTTGTTCTTCTCTCTCTTGCGCCTTCATCGTCTCTAGTCAAGCTTCGCTGTTAAAGAGATGTCGTTGATTGGCTCCTCTCCATCGTTCCAGGTATACCAGCTGCTACTGTTATTGCTCTGTTGCGATTAGGGCCACGGGCACCAGAAGCGACGAAGGCGTCGGCCGTGGTGAACCAGAGGCGACGGATGTTGGAAATGGAAAATCAGAAGCGGAGGGATGTCGGAAAAGATGAAATCAGAAGCGCATGATGGTCGGCGGATGATTCAAGAAACTGAGAAGGGGGACGGGTGGTGATTGGCTGTGGTAGAAGAACAGAGATAGTGGAGTGGTGGTCGGCGATGGTAGAAAAATAGAGATGGAGTAGTGGTGGTCGGTGGCTGTAGAGGAACATGATTTTGAGATTTAAAAAAAAAAAATGAGTATAAGGGTAAAATAGTATTTTATCATTATAATAAGGGCATTATTATCCCTAAAAATTTCAGTTTTAGATAATGTCATCATCTAATCAAACTTTAATAAAGAGGTGGGTCTCTTTGATTAACGATATCAAAAGTTCGGATGGTAGATGGTGTTTCACATGCTTTTCAGGTGATAAATGAAATTTTTTTTTTAAACATACAAAATGTTACACGTAAAAGTTTTACGTCAAAACAAAGGGAGCCTTAACATTTTAAATGTTAAAGAAAATTTTCAAAATTTATTTTCAAGAGGTAAAAGATACTAATATATGAGGAATTTGGATCACCTGCATGGACATATATTCTCCTTGGGATCCCATCGTTATCCATATCTAGTGGGTCCCATACTATAGAAGTAGATCCCACACTAAATCAACGGTGCTGGGATCCCATGGAGAGGACATGTAAATGCAGGTGATCCAAATTCATATAAGAAGAGGGGAAAGAGAGTTTGTCATTCTTTTACCATCGAGAAAAAACATTGGGCATTTTTTTTTTAAAATGCCAAATGTTAAGACCAATCTTACCAAGAAAAAAAAAATGTTAAGACTAAAAGTTTCTTTAAATTATTTTCACGGTGGAGCCTATGGAAAAGGAACTACACATTTGTATAATGTGGTTCCTTTCACACACACTCTCCTCATTAATATTTTCTCTCTCTTAATCTAGTGGTTTTTTTAGTCAAATGTTTTTCATCCTCAAAGTAAAAGTATACTAATATATAATATTCCAATAATTTTTTTAATAAATTTTCCCTTCAAAGACAAACAATTAATTTAGGAAAAATTTCTCTCACCTCCCCTCTAGGAATCCTAAAAGACGACTACCCCTAATTTGGCTGAAAATGTCTCCCACCTCTCTTGCTTTGAAAATAATTTTCCCCATTCAATTTGGTGATGACATTCATCATCCCCAATATTTTTGGATTATTATACCCTCCGATTGATTTAAAAGAGATTTTACCAAAAAAATTTAATAAAATTTAATTTAAAAATATATATTAAAAAAAAAACATGAGATTTTAATTTACTAATAGATTTGGAGTAATCGAATTTAACTAACTAAAATCTCAAAAAACAAAACATGAGATTTACTAAAACTCTCCCAATGAACTCTCTCTCTCTTTCTCTCTCTCTCTCTCTCTCTCTCTCTCTCTCTCTCTGTTTTGAATTTTTACTTTCTTCCTTCTTTCTCTATCGCTGCTCTCCCTTCTTCAACTCATCAGAGACCGGCTCATCTTCAATTCACCGGATACCGCCTCATCTTCAACTCGCCGTAGACCGCCGCTACTGGAGTCTGCCACTGCGCCTTGTTCTTCAACTTGAGAACCTGTGAAGTCCCCTTGGGATTTGTAACTGTCAGTGATACGTTAACACAGTCCCCTCTTATCCGAATCGAGACACATGACGACGGCTCTGGCATGACTCGGATAACACATTCTGAAGAGTCAAAGGAAACAGAGTGACGCTCCGATACTTAAATCGACAGCACCAGCCAAGGCGACACCGTGGAGGAAGCAGGTGACGACGAATCTTTCCTATTCTTAAGCTATCGGAGGCGAGTAACAGCTAAAAGGATATACTTGATGATCTCATCCAGGATTATGAAGGTCAAAAAGGAAACGAGGAGAACTTGGAAAGGAGAGAAACAATTTGGTTACGGCAACCAGAAAGAGTGTCCTCAACCCTCTATATACACTATTTTCGGGCACATTATTGTGTTTCTTTGGTGTTCTAGCTTCGATTTACCGCGGATCTCTTGTACGAATGTGCATTGTTGGAGGAATAACCTAATTTATTTACTCCGACCATGTTTTTCCCCAAGTTGCACAGATCTCCGTTGTTGGGAATGACTTAAATGAATTTATTTACTCTATCGGATTCTTTGGTTACTGTTTTGGGTTTCTATTAGACATTTTTTTTTAACCTCTCATGTTTTTATTGTCGGGAGATCTCCATTGTTGCGAATGACTCAAATGAATTTATTTACTCTGTAAGGGCAGCCTGCATTTCTCACTGTTCAGCTTCAAAACTGGCTTATGATGGCCATCATCATTGTCTTGGCATCTTTGTGGAGCAGAATTGGATCAGAGAGGCTGCTGCTGGTGGAGGTTATGGAGCCAATAAAGTTCAGATTTCATTTCTAACAAGGTTGTCGGATTTTAGGCATCTTTTAACTCATTCGACATCCTTTCAATCGATGTGTTCCCATCCAATTTGTGTTCAAGATGAACCCAAGCCCACTCTATATTTTTTTAACTCATGAACAATGAAAAGAAAAAGAAAAGAAATTGAAGAATAGGGAGCAGCGGCGGGAAAGAAATAGGGAGAGAGAGAGAGAGAGGGAGAGTTTTAGTAAATCTCATATTTTGTTTTTTGGGATTTTAGTTAATTAAATTCGATCACCTTAAATTTATTTAGTAAATTAAAATCTCATGTTTTTTTTTTAATTTTTTAATATATATTTTTAAATTAAATTCGATTGAAATTTTTAGATAAAATCTCTTTTAAGTCAATCTGATGGTATAATAGTCCAAAAAACATTGGTGATGATTAATGTCTATCATCAAATTGAATAGGAGAGATTATTATCAAAAGTAAAGGAGATGGGAGACATTTTCTGTCAAGTTAAGGGGTAGTAGTCTTTTAAGATTCCTGAAAGAAAGGTGGGAGAAATTTTCCCATTAATCTATTAGCCAAATGCTTTCAAAGTTCGCAAGGCCCATGAAGCCTATGAGGCCCATTAAACATTTAAAACAATAAAGGGAAGCTTGTAGGTTTTCCCATACTACGGTCAAGATACACCAAGTTGCCCGTTTTGCCCGCCATAGGAAAACTCCATGCTTGTACGATATTTTCACTATTGTGACAGTTTAGAACACTTCCTAGAGCACGCCTGACGAGATGTGGGGTAAGACATGAATTGAGACACAATACTACCAAGTCGCAAACTAGCTACGTGACTTGTCATATTGTGCGAGTAAATGACAGGTTCCAACCCGCAGAATGTGGTGGCCCTCAACCCTCAAGAATGGCGAGTAGGAGATCATAACCGTCTAGACACATATCACCTTCCCATATAGTCATGCCTGGGGACATGCGTCATATAATGGTAGGTGGACGAAATATGGTATCAACAACATTGAAAATACTCCGCTAAGGTTCCCGTTGAGAAGGACTGATCCTCTGGCAGACCTTTTTGAAAAATATTTTTTCTAATTTTGAGGGTCTTATTGCCCTAAATATATTGGTGATGAATTTCATCATCAAATAGATTGACAGAGAATATTTTCAAAAATAGGAGAGGTAGTTGACATTGTGTGTCAAGTTAGGAGTAGTTGCCTTAAAATTATTCTTCAGGCGAAGTGGGAGAAATTTTCTGCAAAATCTATCATGCCACATCAATCATATAGTATCCCAAACAATTTTATCAATAGAGGGCTCACAATGCTTAAAAGAAAAACCTACAAGATCAGAGAGTACGGATCCGCATCGTCTCCTCCCAGTGGTTTGGGAGGACAGTAGCAACCTATCTCGGATGGTTGTCACGTGGCACTCGGTGAATCCGAGACCCACATCCGAGCCAACACTCAGCCGACAAGCCAAGCCGACAGAGGGTGTCGGCTCGGACGTGGATCTCGGATTCATCGAGAGCCATGTGGCAACCATCCGAGATAGGTTGCCACTGTCCTCCCAGAATCACTGGGAGGAGACGATGTAAATCCAGAGAGTACTAGAAAATGAATATCAGTACAAGATCCATAGGATCAGGATGTAAAAGAACACGCAAAAGACAAAAATAAATTTAAAGAAAAAGTATGGAAGTGTTGGCCAAGTCTTATAAACATCTATCCGACAAAACTACATCCCCAAAGAAGTAACGAAAATTTAATTGAATAAAAAAGACTTTATGTGACGTTACAGTGCAATCACATATGTACCGTACGGATGACGTAGTCTTATTTTATTTTTAAGGGTAATTGACACATACCATTACTTTAATCCGATTCCGGATAATTTAATAAGTTGCTGAACCGAACGAATACCACCATTTTATTTACACTATATTGACGAATCAATCGAGCCTTATAGTTTAACCTATTTATTCTCTTGAATATGATCAAAATACCATTTGCAGGTTGCAGGTTGCAGGTTGTTTTGAAGCAAATTCTTCTTCTTCTCCGACAATTGCAACGACTGTAAAAAAAATACAAATACCCACACGAAAGTGGATATCGAGTGCTCCCGAATGAAGAGAGGAACCAAGGCGACGCAGTGGGTTTTCTACAACTGAACCGGCAACACATTAGTACCGTCGCTGGCCATGTTGGCACTATCGAAATCGCCGCGGTCTCTGTCTTTAATGGATGTAGAATGAGACTTCGTCGTCGTTGCCTAAGAAAGGAAAAGATATCGTCAACTTACCGCAAGAACAACTGGAAACAATTTCTGATTTTCCGGCGAGATTTTACGATCTTCCAACGCCTCAGATCTTCTGTCTTCTCAATCGTCGTTTCCTTCAATCGACCTCTTTCTCCTTCAATCGACCTCTTCGCTTTTTTTCTTCAGTTTTCTCTTTCAGTTGGGAGAGGAAGAAGAACAAAAGAAAGGAAAAAGGAAAAAATCAAGAATAGTTGGACCAAGGGGTAAAATTGTATGTTTACTCTCTTTGTTTAAGAATAATTGAACCAGGGGGTAATTCGTCCGATTTAGCAACTTATTAAATTATCTGGAATCGAATTAAAATACAGAGGTGGTATGTGCCAATTACTCTATTTTTTAAAATCTCCTCCTATTATACTGGGTTAATAATATGTTATCCATATCCAAATCAAGGCACAAAAGGATGACTACGTCGCTGACCGATCTGAGTTGTGATCAGGTGTGACTCGAGCAATGATGAAAGACTCTAAGTCGTCCAGTCATGAGGAACAAAAAGCCATTAGACATTACCAACTTACCCAGTTTGAGAGTTTTAAACTTGCACACACAAATTGTTCATACTTTTAACCCAAGTTTGGAAAAAAGAGAAAAGCATAAATTATTTTCTCCTTGACGATTTCAGGATTCTGAGCTGGTCAGCTAGCTTGAAAACTTTTTTGGACTATCAAATCCAAATCGATCAAACAAAACAAATACTTGAATTTTGAACTGGTTACATATAGGCTTACCTCAATTTGTCAGCTTAATTTGAAATGATTTTATTAATTGGAATTGGATCGGTAAATTTGTACCGGTTTTGGTCATATTGATATGTAATTCTTCCTTATTTTTTAATCAATATCGATCAATTGACCAGGATCACAAGCGAGCAAGTGATAGGAGCCATACATACTTGATGCATATCGTGATGCAGTCATGATGCCATTAATGACATCATTTGGGATCTTAACATCTTCCCAACTTTCAAGACATTTTTCAATGGATATATTGTAACGTTTCTTTAACCCTCCTCTTTGTATATTGGTATTTTGATTCAGATAAATGATAGATAATTGATATTTTTTTGGAATTATGAGAGAGTCCACGTGATGAATTGAAATTCATCCGCAATGGTGAGTGAGTCCCACACTTGAATTCAACGAGTCTCCAAAAGACCTGAGTTAAGTGGTTTTCTCTGCCTTTGTGATCTTATAATGTTTTCTCATTCAAAAAAAAAAAAAAAGATTTTAATTTTTTTTCCTTTCTTTTTTTTTTTTAATAAATTTCTGCAACATGAATATTTGGAACTAAATCATTGATTTGGATTACACTATAACAGATAGCTTCAAAATGAAACTTGAATCTTTCTAATTACTATATACAACTTCAATTCAACATCCTTTGCCAACTATTCTAAAGTTGTAATGTGGATTTTGGCATGGAATGATTCTCTAGAGTCGATCAAACCAGTTGAACATAAATTTTTTAACATAAGATAGAAAGACAGATTGACCGATCATTTATTAAGAAGAAGATAGTCAAAGAAGCTATTTATTAGAGATTCAAAAGCTTTATAAATTAATATTTGTCAGCTTTTATCATTTAGATTTTTGAATCATCTTTCTTGGAATGTTTCTCTGAGTCAAACCAACTGACGAATTTAGATTTCTTAACATAAAATAGTGAATGAAGATTGAAAAGACAGATTTGAAGTTACATTAATCCACTTTTAGGTAGGAAGGGCAGACAATATTGAAACAACATTGACAACCCTAACAAGTGGCCACCCTATGCGCTGCAACCCTAATAGTATTGGATCGGCTTACTGACCCAATCCTTGAATATTGGACGGTTCAGATTGCCACATCTGCCTGCAGTAAATTTCAGCTGGTGGAGAATTCTAGATTACCAAACTGTCCTAGAGGGGACCATCTAATTATCTAAGTTTAGGTGGACAAAAAGGAGTGGAGAGAGAGATTGTAGAATGTAGGAAAGGATTATGTACGTGACAATGATAATTCAGGTGTTAATTTTTAATGTTTGGTATAAATATTTTACTTTTACCAAAAAAAAAAGAAAAAAAGAGTATAAATATTTTACATTGTTAATCAATTATTTTATACATATATCATACATATATATTAGATTACTTCTTGAATTATTCGGACAATTAAACAACTATGATCACGATGGGCTTGGCCAACAACTGGGATGCCAACTGCCTCTTTGACAAAAGATTCAAGGTCAAGTCCATGGCCTTGTTTTTATTCAATTTCTGACCCTCGTTCATTCACGGACCTCGCAAAGCTTCTCTTGGCGTTTCCTCTGAACGGGCAGTTGCTCCCCATGAACCCGTCAACCAAGTGCAGGTAAGCCTCCAGGTCATGATAACATGCCACATTAGCATTCGACTTTAGATACGGAGACATCTTACTGTCCACACGTAACTCTGTTCCAACGTGGGCGTATGCCCATGGCATGTTATCCATCACGATCAACATTTTTGCCACCTTGGAGTTGTCCCTCAGCTTCTGGTCTTGCTCTTCGCTCACGAACATACCTGGAACCCTCGTGATTACATCTTGCGAGTTCACGATTCGTAACACCTTTACCCCGTTCTTGCTGATTCGGTCTGCAAAAGCCCTGTTCCCAACTCGAGGACCACCAAATGAGAACACGGCAATCGGCGGCATATCTGACACAGAGGTGCTCAGTTCGTCGGCGGTTAGCAGGGCTAGAGCTGCACCCAAGCTGTGACCAGTCACCGTGATGCTTAACGTTTCCCCCTTGTATAGCTCCATTAACCTACGAACTTCTTCGATCACCGACTCGGCTAGACTCGGCATGTTTGAACCGGGAGTCTTGAACAAGCTCAAGAACCCACACTCAACCTTGGCCGGCTGATTCGGTTCAGAGTTCCCCCCTCCTGGGACTCGTACAAGAACATCCCTCATGTTCTCGGCCCATTCTAAACACGTGGCAGTTCCACGAAGCGCGATGATTATGTTTCTCCTTCCCATCCGTGAAATCTCCTTCTCGTCATCGCAAACCGCAACGTACCCGATCCAGCTGGATCGCTGCGTCATCCACCCAAAATCAGGTGCCAAATCATCCACCCAAGAAGGCAGTCTTAATGATGACGTGGCTTAAAGGCTCCTGGTAACCCTGTAGGACCTATCAGGTAATTCCACCTGGCAAGAAAAGAGTGCGTCTTCTTCCGACATGGCAGGACTGGAGTGGAACGTGTGATACGCGGCCTGGATGAATTCACCAAATCTAACGACTTCTCGCCGGAGATTCTCATCCAACGGATCGATGAGTCCGGCCCAGTTGTTGCACCCGTGATAGTCCCCGCCACCTGCTGCCGAGATTGTTCCTCGGTGAATGTTCCGCCGACATAGAGAGGAGGCGCTGCAGGCGGTTCAGGTGTTGCGGTGACATCTCCTCAACCTCCTTCTCCGGCCAAATTTTTGACAAATTCAAGCCTTTGAAGAGATTGTTAGCTTTATTCTTAGACGGCGACCCATTGCAGGAATCCTTCTGCAGAAGCGGCGGTGGGACCTGTTTCTGGAGTAACTTCTGGAGGTTAGAGAGGTGGGTTCGAGTCGACCATGTAGTTAACGTTTGATTCGAAACCGAGGCCTGCTTTGTGAGAGGGTTTAAACGAGACGTGTGACGGTTGAAGCTGGTGGAACGAGACGCCTGGAAAGCAAGTTCGTTCGGGGGTGTAATCGTTGAGGCTCTCTGCATAAATTTCGGTGTGTGAGAGAGAGCGAGAGTGAGAGAGACAGAAGTCAGCGCAGAGATTGGAGGGGCCGGCGAGTTGGAGTGGAAAACCAGGTGAAGGTGGAAGTGGAAAGATCAAGGTTGAAAGTCAATATTTATATGGATGGAAATTGCTTGGGGATCACTGCTCCTGCTTTTTCAAGGAAATTGCGAAAAAAAGAGTTTTTATTTTTATTTTTTTGGCAACAAGAAAGGGTAGCAAAATAATATGTAAAGTGATTCCTCTTGAAAAGTTGCTCTAAGTAGCTTGGTTTTAAGAATCTGCATGATCGATCGAATCTCTCAATCTGTCAATCCAGATCCTTATTTATCTATTTCTTGTAGAAATCCAACCTTAATCACGATGACGAATGGTAGACGTATTAAAAAGAAACAATAACAGAAGACAAATGTGATTCTGATACTTAAAAAGTTTCTTCGAGTTAACACAATTTATATGTCAAAAATATTGATAATTGAATTATTTAATAGACTATTGATGCCAAAGGAAGTTTTCTTTGAGAATAGTTTATATGCATATACTTGTATCCTCCATGTGATTTCATCATCATCCATATCTAGCGGCGTCCACACTCTAGAGGTGGGTCCTGTTGACCCCGTATTTTGCCCACCAACTGTTAGTTGACACGTGTCCCCAGGCATGATGGTATGGGAGGGTGATGTGTCAGAGCAGTCGTTATTTCCAACTCGCTACTTTTATCGGGTTGGAAGTCCTTGCATTAGGCGGGTTGGAACCTATCATTCATCCGTGTAGTACGATAAGCCGCGTGACTGATTGGCTTGCGATTTGGTAGTGATATCTGAACTTGTCTCTCTAAAGATGGTCTAACCTGCACTCGCGTCACTTCTCGTCTAGCGCGCTCTTGCGAGAGTCCTAAATTGTCACGATAGCAATAAACCCGTCTAAGTAGGGAATCCACTTGTGGCGGACAATGCGGATAGCCAGAACGACTTAACAGGGAATCAGTCGTGGGATTATCATCTTACGATCGTGCGAGATCATCGAACACACTCTTGGCGGTTAGACGGTTATGCTTGGACCTTATCCAAAGATAATTCAAGATTCTCCAACATCTATATAACCACTTGACAATCTAAGGTAAGATTCGTGAGGCTGTCGAGCTAATACAATTGTTATTTGATTGATGTTTTTACTCTCTTGAATTCTCCTTCTTCCCCACGTCTTAGGAGCTGGCTTTCTTCTTGCCAAGCTCCATACTGTTAGCTCCTATACTGACTAGATCGTCGGAGTAGAGGTCGGACCATCTTGGTCTGCCCTTCGATAACATTTCATTTCCCTTATCTTGTAGGAATACAATAACCATAAGGCCATCAGTATTTCACAGCAACAGTTTGGCGCCCACTGTGGGGCCTTCTTCTTTTAAGAAACGCGACTTCAAGAGCCTTCATCTTCATCCTCTGAACAATGGTGAGACACCTGTAATCATCCCGACAGAAGCAATCTTGGTGAAAATAATGATTCAACAGAAGAGATTCCATGCCAAGGTGGTGGAAATAATCTCACTGAAAACGTTGATTCTATTGAGAACGCGTATATAAATCCCTCTGTCGATCGCAATTCTCCATAAGAAAACACCCCTGTGGGCCAGGAACCACCACCACAATACACTGCCATCAAGGAATTTAGCTTTTTGAAAGCACAACTTTCAGAGATCACACGATTGCTCAAACCACCGCTAGCACCCACTCACCCAGGAGGCATTCTGTACTAGGCCGAGGGCTAGAAAGGGCACGAAGCTCTACTAAGGGTCAAGAACTCCTTGTGGAAGAAGAGTTGCCAGGCCTGGTCGAAGACGAAGATGACCTGGACTACATTCCAGTTGAAGATTCTGAAACAGAGTTGCCCGATGGACAACACAATAGAGTAGACGAACTTCGCCAGAGAGGTAAAGGGAAGCCCAGAAATGATGCCCAAGAAAGGATAAACATAGCCTGCTGGTTTGAAAGAGAGGCCATTAAAAATCGGCTCGTGGAACAGAAATGCGCTGCAGAAAGGGAAGCACGGACAATTTTACAACAAGATACACTGGAACAACAGTTTCTAGCCATGTAGGCCTGCCTGATGGAAATGGAAAAGAAGCAGTTGGCGCCTGCGATAGCTTTAAGAAAGAAGGAGTATTGCACCGACATGACCTTCATGAAAGAAATAATGGATGTTCCAAGACCGGAGCATTTCTTTATGCCAAAGATCGACCCATATGATGGGACGACAGACCCCCAGCTGCATCTCGACAATTACTCTACTCTGATGGTATTGCATCGGTACGAAGATGCCATTCTCTGCGGGGCATTTCCATCGACGTTGCAAGGTACAGGGAGACTCTGGTTCAATAGCCTGTCGGCCAACTCTATTCAGTCCTTCGATCAACTAAGCGACCATTTCTTTGAGCACTTTCAGACTCAAGCGGCTCCCAAGAAGACATCTCAGATCCTCATTACCATCAAGCAGAAACCGGAAGAAACCCTGAGAGCATACCTTTCAAGGTTTAATCGTGAGGCTTTGGAGATCAAGAACGCCAGTTCGGAGGTCAAGATGATGGCACTGCAGAGTGGAATCACGGATAAAGATCTTTCAAAGTCAATCTACAAGAAGTCACCACTGACCTATGCCGAGCTGATGACAAGAGCCGAGAAGTACGCTGCGATGAATGAAGAGCTCCTTCTTATGCATTCCAAGTCTGGAGAAAAGAAAAGGAGTGACACTCAAGCCGCCAACCAAACCTCCACCGAAGCTGCCAAAAAGCAAAAGACTAAAAAATATGGATTCCCTGGCAGGCAAGTTGTAAGGGTGGACTCCGATTGGAATCGATTTACGAAGCTCACTGTCCCCATGTCTGAAGAACTGCAAAATCTAAGGGGGACATAGTATGAGTTGGTGAAACCACCTCCAATGAAACCAGATCCAAGAAGAGATAGATCTAAGAAATATTGGAGGTATCATCGTGAAAAAGGGCACGACACAGATAAATGTCGCCAGTCCGCTATGCCATTGAGGACTCAAGTGCGGCCATATCTACGAGTACGTGGACAAACCGCCGGAATCAGACAATAGGCAGAAGAGAAAGCAACTCGCCAATAGAGAAAATGATGTCGCACCGCGACAACCCCGCAGAAACTGCAACGATCTTGAAGTAGACAATTCAGCCTCACCACCTCTCAACAAAATTAGTGACCCAAGGGGACGGATCGGCGTCATCCTAAAGAGTACGGAGATCACCCCTCAGCAAAGAGGACATGCCAGAACTCGACGTCAGAGAACAAGCTGCTCAAGTTGCGCAAGTCTCATACAAACGAATGACTTGGGCCAGAAGTCGGGGTCCAATTTGGGGGCCGACTATGGATCCAAGGGATGCGTCGCCAACCTGACTGAGAGACTTGCAAAACTCCTCCTGCTGGACAAGTTGGGGAATGAGTTCTCCAATCAAATGGACATAGAGATGCAAAGTCGGAGTCTAAGCCCGACACTGCACCGAGTTGGAATGCCTCCCAAAAAGGATTTCCTCTCGCTGAGAAAACACGAGTACGCTAGTTGGGATTACTACCAGATGCAACTCGTTGTACCGGCACATTACTCCAAAGCTATAATAAGAGGTCCCGCCGTCGAAAACACTTCCAGACTGGCAGAAAGACGTATGCTAAATTGGACTGCCAATCATTTGCTTCCTCAGTACAATACCAGAACGAAGACGTTATCACTTTCTTTGATGAAGATTTGATCGATGTAAAGCTTCCCCATGAAGATGCCGTGGTCATCATCATGGTAATGGTTAAAGTTAATGAGGTAGAAAGGGTACTGGTTGACACAGGCAGTTTGGTTGACATTCTATACTACCATGCTTTCAAGGTGATGAATCTCAGCGAAAGGTGTCGACGCCCCATTAAGTTCTCCCTCATTAGTTTCTTGGGGGATGTGGTCAGGATGAAAGGTGGAATCATCCTGGAAACCTAGGTCGGAACCAATCCAAGAAAGACCACGGTTTCCCTCTCTTACCTCGTAGTGGACATCCCATCCAGCCATAATGTCATCCTCGGAAGACCTGGGCTCAACTTGCTACGAGCCTACATCTTGACATATTATTTGGTCATGAAGTTCCCTACAGAACATGGATAAGGTCGCTGCAAAGTGGATCAGAGACTGTCACGCAGATGCTATGCCATAAACTTGGAAACACTTAAAGACAAGCTAGTTGGTTCGATCTTCATTGAGGACCTCCGCGATGACTTCGAGCAGGAGAGAGGATCTTCTGTTGAGGACTTGATCCGGATAGCAGTCTCAGAGGAAGAACCAGAGAAGTATTTCCAAGTCAGGTCGTCGCTACAAAAGGACCAACGAGATGAGATTGTCGCGTTTCTTAAGGACAATCTGGATGTTTTTGCCTGATCAACTTCAGAGATGCCAGGGATCCCACGCGAACTTATGAAGCATCGACTAGTGATAGATCCCCAACGCAAGCCCATACAACAGAAGAAAAGGAACTTCGGACCAAAAAGGGAGGCAGCCATTAAAGAAGAGGTAGACAAACTACTTGTTGTTGGATTCATCAAAGAGGTTAAGTACCCCTAGTGGGTCTCCAATGTTGTAATGGTCAAAAAGGCCAATGGCAAATGGCAGATTTGTATTGATTATTCAGACTTGAATAAAGCATGCCTTAAAGACTACTATCCTCTCCCTAGAATTGATAGGTTGATTGATCCTACTGTCGGTCATGAGATGTTGTGTAAGACCCGCACTCTGAAAATCCGGTCTAAACCTTGGTTTTGTGTCATGATAGGTCTTCCGATCATCACCGGGCTAGACGGCGCAAGCGGATAACAAACAGGTACAAAATCGGACCGAAGTCGACCAATTATACCAGATTTTAGGTATATCGGTCGATGGTACCGGTCTTGGTACCGGTCGATCGGTATGGCCTGCGCAGCTAGGTGCGGGAATCTAGAAATTGGTCTCTGAGGGTCCCGCTTTCCTGATTTCGAATCCTAGAAGTTTCCTAATCCTAGTAGGGTTACTAAACCCTATTTCTAGCCTATAAATACACCCTTAAACCTCCTCAAATCCTTTCCATTGTCTCTCACAAACCCTAGAGAAAAGAAAGAGGTTGGAAAGGAGAAGGGGCTAGGAAGAAGAAGGAGGTGCCACCATTACCGTTCGACGACGCACTCATTACGCCAGTCAACGGTAAGTGTTTGAATCCATCTTCTTACACTATGTTACTTGTGTGGGTGGATCAATACCATGCAAAGTAGGTATTGATCTAAAACCCTAAATTGGCCAATAAACCCTAAGTTGCCGTCAAACCTGGATTCAAGTTTCGAGATGATATTCATCGAAACGAGACTTGAATGAGTTGGGGATAACTCTAACTCAAAGCCTAGACTTAGAATGGATAGGAGAACCCTGAAAATCCATGGAGGATGATCGTCGGCAGTCGAAAAACCCATGTATGGTCTTCCGGAGACATACCGGTCGACTATACCGGTTGCACATAGTGCGACCGGTATGTTGCGACCGCTACCTCTCGGGAGGTTATCTGTGAGGACCGACTGACCATACCGGTCACCAGTCTTTCCCATAGAGCTGCGGCCTGTACATGCCACCGGTCAGCTCTGTGAGGGTATTTTGTGATCTTTGTTGGTTTCCGATCAACATGAAACCCTAAGAAAAATATTCTAATGAAACACAAATAATCTTGTAGGACTTTGTGACTTATCGTTTGGATCTTGCGACGTGGAGCAAGTTATCGAACGAGCGTTAGGTAAGGGAATCTGACCCAAACCTAATAATTAATGGACAGTAAATTGTTGTTAATCACCTGATTATATGAGATGTGTTGTTTGTGCATATTCACATGCCATCCTTTACTTTCAGTTATTATTACTGTTCATGCATTGATATGATTTGATTGTTAGGCATGTGATTGTTTTCGTTAGTGTGTGGAGTGGGGCATGGGCCTGGGATCGCTCTTCACATTAGCACCTTTTGTAGTATTCTGTCTTAACATGCTCGGTACGGGTGGGGCATCAGGGGAAGGTCGTGGTACGGTGGTCTCCGATATTGATGTTGGCCTGGCCATTGTTATGTGGCACTGTGATCTCCGAGGTCGACGCTGCTTGTCCACGATGTTTTAGCTCTATCTCTATGCCGTAGGGAGTTATGTTGGGATAGGGTCTACCTGCGTATTGTATCTATCCTAGTGGGTTAGTTGCGGATAGGGCATCAGGGGAGGTGTAGGAATGCCTTAGCTCTATCTCTATGCTGTAGACGGCTGTGCTGGGATAGAGCATACATTGATGACATATAGGATTGGTTAGTTGCGAGCCCAGTTTACGAGCCCTGGCCAGTAGGGGCTTAGGTACTGGTATGGGTAGAGTATCAGGGGAGGTACGTGGGTATCTTAGCTCTATCTCTATTTCATGATGGGTGCATGTGGGCCAATTGGGGTGTGATCCATGAGGTGTCATACACTCGTGTATAGAGGTGCGGGGGCCACCAAACCTTTCTATAGCACATTGCAAACTTAAAACCAGACCACAACATAAAATTGATTGTTACTCAAGCATAATATTGTGAAACTGTCTGATTGTCTTACTGAGCTGTGTTGTGAGCTCACCCTTTGTATATACATTGTTTTTAGATGTTGATGCAAGATACACCGTGAACGACTACGTGAACGCTCCAGCGTATGGAGGTGTAGCTGCTTTGGATGTACAAGTAGGGGAGGACGAGCATGATGCTTCATGCGAGTGCCCTTTCTGTGTGTACTTGTGATGGAATTTTATTTAGTTGTTTCAGTTATTTTCGTTTGATATTAAAGGGATGTAAAAGATATTTATTTTATGTGTTTGAATTTGGATAATGGGATATTTATCTAAATTATCAATAGATACTCAGTTCATTCTATTTAAAGTCTTCCGCTGTATATTTATATTCTGATTGTGGTTATGTGTAATGGTTTGTATGAGTGGACACGGCCTATTCGAGATCCTGGTGTGAACCGTTGGTTCAATGACGGTTCACTCACACCATTCTGGTTGGATCAGAATTGGGGTGTGACAACTTGGTATCAGAGCTCTCGGGCTCTGTCCAACAGACCATATTGTACCTAACTAAGTCGATGAACTGAGTTTGGAAATATTAAAAATTTTAATACAAACACACCCTAAGCATTGTTTGATACCTGAGACTGGCTAAGAAAGAGAATAATGTAGTATTCTAAATATGAAACTTAACATGTCTACATACACTAGTAGGTGAAACATGAAAACTTTCATTTAATGGAAAATGAGTATCTGATAGATAGTGCTACAGGGTACAGTCCACAAACCGGATAGTTACCCTGTTATATAAACAGTCATATGCAAGAGGGACAATCATGGGGTAGGGGGCCTGGGAGGAATAGGGTCTGCTATATCATAATCTCGCTCGTAAGCGACCCCCGAGCGTGCACCTGATCCTGTGTGACTCGAGGTTGCGAGCCAAGCTGCGCCGGTCGCGGCTCATCTCACGCCGAGTGTCCCCGATCTCCATAATCATACCCATCATGGTGTCGGAGGGGAGGCGAGATGGTCCAATGGTAGAGGTAGATGGTGGTGCGCTTTGGTGTAGTTTGTGGAGCTGGCACTGGTACACCCTCGGCCCTATCCTCGTCATCATCCCGCTCGAGCTCGGCTGTATAGGCCGCATTGGCTGCTGCTGCTGTTGCCTCCGCGGTTGCTACCCTCCCAAGTGGGCGAGGGCGAGCCTCCAACTCATCATCGCTAACTGGCAGATCAACCATCTGCATCCTCTGAATGGCGTCCCAGTCTATGTCGGACGTCATAGTATCCTCAACAGTCACCTCGCCTCTCATGCTCACGCCCAGACGACGTAGCAGGGAGGTAATGAGACGACCGTATGGAAGATTACTGGCCTGATCGGCCAGGATGCGCCTAGAGGAAGAACAGGTCGAACAAGACCATGTTAGAGAGCCAAGTCCGGAAATGGAGGAGGAACAGGTTCCAGAAGTACCAACAAATTTACCTGGACCACCTCACAGGGATTCGGAGACCATTGTTACAAACCTGGTCTATCGGATGCAAGCTCAACGAAGGAGTTCTGGCGAGTGCGAAGATGCTCGGGCCAACAGGTTCTGTTCCCACGGGAGGTACGCCTGAGTCTGGAGAGAAAAATACTTCACATCCGATGCAGGGTAGTCCAAGGCCGATGGGCCAAGCACAGAACGTACCACCACCGCATCAGTTTCCGTCGCCTTCTGCTTACCCGGGAGCTTATCCGTATCCACCACCATGGTACGGAGCAGACACGCAGGGACAACATGATCTGAGTAGGGCGGTGGATAGATTCCTGAAGTTGAAGCCTTCATCATTCACCGGTAGGACAGGGAAACCATTGTGGCCAGCACAGTGGGTTGCAGAGATGGAGAAGAACTTCCGATTAATGACTTGTACTGAGGAGGAAAAAGTATTATTTGCCACTCATATGCTGAAAAAAGACGCAAATGCTTGGTGGAATTCTACACGGGCATATCTGGAAACCAAGTATACGCTGGTGGATTGGGAAGTGTTTAAAACTGTATTCTTTGATAAATACTTTCCGAAGAGCTTCAAAGATCAAATGGAGAAAGAGTTTCTCAATCTGCAGCAGTCTCAGTCGACCGTATATGCTTATCAACAGAGGTACGAAGAGCTATTCTTCTTCGCACCGGCCAGTATGCAAGAGGAGGAGACCAAGACACGTAGGTTCACTATGGGACTACGTGGAAGCATCAGAGAGCATATATTGGGATTGGACAAGAAGATCTACAACGAGGCTGTGTAGGTTGCGAGGGTGATAGAGTCCAGTCAGAGGGACAGCTTCTACGCTCAGAACAGGGGAGTGAAGAGACCTGCTAGTGAGAATTCGGGTGGCGGTAACAACAGACCCTTCCGCCCATATAGGGCTCAGACCGCTGCAGTACCTGCGAGCACCACCTGTGCCACAGTTCACTGGACACAACCCAAATATCAAATGTTATAACTGTCAGCAGCTGGGACATGTCGCAAGGAACTGCACTCTACCTAAGAAGCAACCCCCCCAGCAAGGAAAAGTGTATGCGGTCACCACTGAAGAGGAAGCCGCATCACCTGATGTGGTAACTGGTACGACTCTATGCCTTACTATTTGGTTTATTCTTTCATTTTTCATGACCATGTAGAACTAACGGGCAATAAATTCCAGGAATTGTAAATGTAGCTGGTATACCCGCCAGAGTATTATTTGACTCTGGGGCCACGCACTCCTTTGTTTCTATTTCTTTTGGGAAGCGAATGGAGTTACCAATCAAGCATTTAAACCCAAGCTTGATAGTTCGCTCTCCACTAGGAGCGAAGTGGCTTTGACCGAATATTATGGACCATGTATTGTATGTATTGAGGGCCGAGACTTAGAAGCAAGCCTAGTACTACTTGAGATGGCAGACTTTGATGTCATCCACGGGAATGGATTGGCTAGGCCATCATTCGGCCGTCCTTTTATGTGGTGAAAGGAAGCTTGTGCTTCTCGACAAAAGGGGAAGGGAGTATAGTTTCGTTGGGATCAAGCTATCTAGGAAGCGGAAGCTGATTCTCTCGCCCTAAAAGCCAAGCGATGCTTAGAGAAAGGGGGAGTGGGGTATCTAGTATCTGTAGTCGATCTCACGGCAGAGTCACTCAAGATGGAAGATATAGATGTGGTTCGGGAGTTCCCAGATGTATTTTCAGAGGAGCTTCCAGGCTTACCGTCGGACAGGGCTACAAAATTTGTAATAGATCTCATGCCAGGTTCGGCACCGGTGTCTAAAGCACCATACAGAATGGCTCCGACCGAGTTAAAGGAGTTGAAGACCCAATTACAAGAATTGTTGGATAAGGGCTTCAAACGACCTAGTATATCGCCTTGGGGAGCACCTGTATTATTTGTCAAGAAGAAGGATGGAAGTGTACGGCTATGTATTGACTACCGTGAGCTGAACAAGTTGACGATCAAGAATCGGTACCCTTTGCCTAGGATCGATGATTTTTTTGACCAGCTGCAGGGTGCAAAGGTGTTCTCAAAGATCGATCTCCGATCAGGGTATCACCAACTGAAGATCAAGGCCGGAGATATTCCGAAGACTGCTTTCAGGACGAGGTATGGGCATTATGAGTTTTTAGTTATGTCTTTCGGGTTGACCAATGCTCCAGCGTCGTTTATGGAACTGATGAACCGAGTGTTTCATGATATGTTGGACACTTCGGTCATCGTATTCATCGATGACATATTGATCTACTCTAAGGACATGGAGACTCATACAACACATTTGAGGGCAGCCCTACAACGTCTGAGACAGGAGAAGCTTTATGCTAAGTTCAAGAAGTGTGAGTTTTGGCTGAAGGAAGTGGCTTTCTTGGGCCATGTTGTATCTGAAGACGGTATCAAGGTTGATCCAAGCAAGATAACTGCTATAGTAGGGTGGGAAGCACCAAAATCTGTTGCGGAGATTCGTAGTTTCCTTGGGTTGGCTGGTTATTATAGAATATTCGTGGAAGATTACTCCAGGATCGCTGTTCTACTCACCAAGTTGACCAAGAAGGGAGAGAAATTCATATGGACAGATGAGTGTGAGAAGTGTTTTCAGACTTTGAAGTCAAGACTTGTCTCTGCACCTATCTTGACCATCCCAGAACCAAGCGTTCCGTTTACTTTATATACGGATGCTTCAGGGTTGGGTATTGGGTGTGTATTGATGCAAGGAGAATAGGTGATTGCTTACGCATCAAGACAGTTAAAAGAGCATGAGAAGAACTATCCTACGCATGACTTGGAGCTGGCAGCGGTTATTCACGCAATCAAGACTTGGAGACACTACTTGTACGGTGAGAAGTTTCAGATCAAGTCAGATCACAAGAGCTTAACTTATCTTTTCACTCAGAAGGATCTGAATATGAGACAGAGGAGATGGCTGAAAATGGTGAAAGATTATGATTGCGACATCCAGTACCATCCGGGTAAAGCTAATGTGGTGGCTGACGCCTTAAGCAGAAAGTGGGCATCGAAACCTGAGTCTGGGCCAAGTACAAATGCTACATTGTGTGCCGCAGCCTCTAGTTCAATCGAAGGTGATGATGAGCATATAATTGAAACTGCAGAAGATCCAGTTGAGCAAGGCTTGATTCATAAGTTAACTATGATGTTCGCCGCTTTGAAGATTTCACCGGACCTAGTTGATGAAGTCATGGCAGCAATCCTACAAGATCCACATCTCAAGACAGTGCAAGAAGACTTGGAGAAGGGTACGAGCAATCCTGACTTTACCTTGGATTCAGACAAGGTACTCAGGTATCGTGGACGGTTATGTATACCTGAGAGTGAAGACTGCGATATCAGAGATCGAGTTATGACTGAAGCTCATTACACTCCATATTCGGTGCATCTAGGAAGTACCAAGATGTACCATGATCTAAGAAGACTTTATTGGTGGAGGGGTATGAAGGCTGATATAGCTCGTTTTGTGTTCCAGTGTTTGAATTGTCAACAAGTTAAAGCAGAAAGGCAGAGACCCGCAGGTTTACTACAGCCATTACCGGAACCTGCATGGAAGTGGGATTGTATTACTATGGATTTCGTCACTGGCTTACCTTTGACACCAAGGTCAGTGGATGCAGTCTGGGTTATAGTGGATCGACTCACCAAGACAGCTCGATTTATTGCGGTCAGACCTCAGTATACCATGGAGAAACTGGCCAAGTTATATGTGGATAATTAGTCAGACTTCATGGCGTTCCAGAGAGCATAGTAGCTGACAGAGATCCCCGTTTTACATCAAAGTTCTGGGAAGGATTACAGAAAGCTATGGGAACAAAGTTGAAGTTTAGTACAGCTTTTCACCCTCAGACGGATGGACAATCAGAGCGAACTATTCAAATTTTGGAAGATATGCTCCGAGCTTGTGCATTGGATTTCAAGGGAGCTTGGGATGAGAAGCTACCACTTATCGAGTTCGCTTACAACAACAGTTATCAGGCTACAATTCAGATGGCCCCATATGAAGCACTCTATGGGAAGAAGTGTCGTACACCTCTGTTATGGAACGAAGTGGGAGAAAGAGGAATTGTAGGACCAGAGTTTGTTGAAGAAACTTGTCGAGTGATTGATCAGATCAAAGAGAGAGTAAAGACAGCTCAAGTTCGACAGAAGCACTATGCAGATAATCGACGTCGAGATCTGGAGTTTGCAGTGGGTGACAAAGTGTTTTTGAAGGTATCACCGGTGCGAGTTCTGAAACGGTTTGGTAAGAAAGGGAAGCTATGCCCCAGGTATGTGGGATCGTATGAGATATTGACCCGACGTGGTAATGTAGCATATCAATTGGCTCTACCACCATCTATGTCTAGCGTTCATAATGTGTTCCATGTATCATTACTGAAGAAGTATGTCAGAGATCCATCGCACATCTTGACCGCTGATCCCCCAGACTTGACTGAAAACTTAACTTTCGAAGTGGTGCCTGTAATGCTCTCAAGCTGAAAAGTTCAGCAACTTCGAACCAAGGATATCCACTATGTGAAGGTGCATTGGAGAAGCCAAAATGTGGAGGAAATTACTTGGGAAAAAGAGAGAACGATGAGGAAGGAGTACCCTAACCTTTTTGACGATCAAGGTATGTTCAAATTTCGAGGCCGAAATTTCTTTCAAGGGTGGGGGAGTTGTAGAACCTACATGCAAATTTTGGGACGAAATTTCTTTTAAGGGTGGTGGAGTTGTAAGACCCGCACTCTGAAAACCCGGTCTAAACCTTGGTTTTGTGTCATGACAAGTCTTCCGATCATCACCGGGCTAGACGGGGCAAGCGGATAACAAACAGGTACAAAATCGGACCGAAGTCAACCAATTATACCTGATTTTAGGTATACCGGTCGATGGTACCGGTCTTGGTACCGGTCGACCGGTATGGCCTGCGCAGCTAGGTGCGGGAATCTAGAAATTGGTCTCTGCGGGTCCCGCTTTCCTGATTTCAAATCCTAGAAGTTTCCTAATCCTAGTAGGGTTACTAAACCCTATTTCTAGCCTATAAATACACCCTTAAACCTCCTCAAATCCTTTCCATTGTCTCTCACAAACCCTAGAGAAGAGAAAGAGGTTGGAAAGGAGAAGGGGCTAGGAAGAAGAAGGAGATGCCGCCATTACCGTTCGACGACGCTCTCATTACGCCAGTCAACGGTAAGTGTTTGAATCCATCTTCTTACCCTATCTTACTTGTGTGGGTGGATCAATACCATGCAAAGTAGGTATTGATCTAAAACCCTAAAATGGCCAATAAATCCTAAGTTGCCGTCAAACTTTGATTCGAGTTTCGAGATGATATTCATCGAAACGAGACTTGAATGAGTTGGGGATAACTCTAACTCAAAGCCTAAACTTAGAATGGATAGGAGAACCCTGAAAATCCATGGAGGATGATCGTCGCCAGTCGAAAAACCCATGTATGGTCTTCCGGAGACATACCGGTCGACTATACCGATTGCACATAGTGCGACCGGTATGTTGCGACCGCTACCTCTAGGGAGGTTATCTGTGGGGACCGGCTGACCATACCGGTCGCCAGTCTTTCCCACAGAGCTGCGACCGGTACATGCCACCGGTCAGCTTTGTGAAGGTATTTTGTGATCTTTATTGGTTTCCGATCAACATGAAACCCTAAGAAAAATATTCTAATGAAACCCAAATAATCTTGTAGGACTTTGTGACTTATCGTTTGGATCTTGCGACGTGGAGCAAGTTATCGAACGAGCGTCAGGTAAGGGAATCTGACCCAAACCTAATAATTAATGGACAATAAATTGTTGTTAATCACCTGATTATATGAGATGTGTTGTTTGTGCATATTCACATGCCATCCTTTACTTTCAGTTATTATTACTGTTCATGCATTGATAGGATGTGATTGTTAGGTATGTGATTATTTTCGTTAGTGTGTGGAGTGGGGCATGGGTCTGGGATCGCTCTTCACATTAGCACCTTTTGTAGTATTCTGTCTTAACATGCTCGGTACGGGTGGGGCATCAGGGGAAGGTCGTGGTACGGTGGTCTCCGATATTGATGTTGTCCCGGCCATTGTTATGTGGTACTGTGGGTTCCGAGTCGACACTGGCTTGTCCACGTTGCTTTAGCTCTATCTCTATGCCGTAGGGAGTTATGTTGGGATAGGGTCTACCTGCGTATTGTATCTATCCTAGTGGGTTAGTTGCGGATAGGGCATCAGGGTAGGTGTGGGAATGCCTTAGCTCTATCTCTATGCCGTAGACGGCTGTGCTGGGATAGAGCATACATTGATGACATATAGGATTGGTTAGTTGCGAGCCCAGTTTACGAGCCCTGGCCAGTAGGGGCTTAGGTACTGGTATGGGTAGAGTATTAGGGGAGGTACGTGGGTATCTTAGCTCTATCTCTATTCCATGATGGGTGCATGTGGGCCAATTGGGGTGTGATCCATGAGGCGCCACACACTCGTGTATAGAGGTGCGGGGGCCACCAAACCTTTCTATAGCACATTGCAAACTTAAAACCAGACCACAACATAAAATTGATTGTTATTCGAGCATAATATTGTGAACTGTCTGATTATCTTACTGAGCTGTGTTGTGAGCTCACCCTTTGTATATACATTGTTTTTAGATTTTGATGCAGGATACACCGTGGAAGACTACGTAAACGCTCCGGCATATGGAGGTATAGCTGCTTTGGATGTACAAGCAGGGGAGGACGAGCATGATGCTTCATGCGAGTGCCCTTTCTGTGTTGTATTTGTGATGGAATTTTATTTAGTTGTTTCAGTTATTTTCGTTTGATATTAAAGGGATGTAAAAGATATTTATTTTATGTGTTTGAATTTGGATAATGGGATATTTATTTAAATTATCAATAGATACTCAGTTCATTCTATTTAAAGTCTTCCGCTGTATATTTATATTCTGATTGTGGTTATGTGTAATGGTTTGTATGAGTGGACACGGCTTATTCGAGATCCTGGTGTGAACCGTTGGTTCAATGACGGTTCACTCACACCATTCTGGTTGGATCAGAATTGGGGTGTGACATGTTGTCTTTTCTGGATGCATATTCGGGTTATAATCAGATTAAGATGTATAAATCCGACGAAATTAATACTGCCTTCATAACAAGTAACGAACTATACTGCTATAATGCGATGCCTTTTGGGCTCAAAAACACTGGTGCCACCTACCAGCGTCTAGTCAATAAGGTATTCACACAATCAATCGATAAAAATATGAAAGTTTACGTAGACGACTTCCTCGTAAAGAGTAGAGAAACAACTTGCCACCTTGGTGACTTGGAATAAGCCTTCGCAGTACTGAACAAGAATCAAATGCGCCTCAATCCTACGAAGTGCTCCTTCGGAGTCGAATCAGGGAAGTTCTTGGGGTTTATGGTGTCCAACAGGGGCATCGAGGTCGGGTGAAGATTGAAGCTATCATGAACATGTCGCCTCCAACCAAACCCAAGCAAGTTCAAGAACTGACAGGAAGGACAGCCACCTTGGGTAGGTTCAGGTCCAGGTCGGCAGACCAGTGCCTACTGTTCTTCAAAACGCTCAAAGGAGCCAAGAAAATTTGAGTGGACTGTGGAATGTCAAAAATCCTTCGACGAGTTAAAGGTATTCCTAACATTGCCACCTCTACTTACCCATCCCAAAGCCGGCGACCAACCACAGCTTTACCTAGCCATCTCGCCAGAAGCTGTCAGTTCTATCTTAATAAAGGACGTTGATAAAATCCAGTATATTATGTCAATAAGGTGCTATTGGATGCGAAAAAAAGGTACAAGCCAGTTGGGAAGTTAACACTAGCACTTGTCATCTCAGCCTATAAACTTAGGCCTTATTTCCAAGCCCACACTATACTAGTGCTGACCTATAAACCCTTAAAGAAAATATTGGCCCAACCTAACATCTCAGGCATATAAATAAATTGGGCAATCGAACTTGGCGAGTTCGACCTACAATTTCAACCAAGAACAGCTATCAAAGCATAAGTGTTAGCTGACTTCTTATTAGAAACCTCTACAGATGACAGCGCCGGCATCGACAAGACCCTAGAAGAGGAAGATGTTTGGCAGAAACAGAAACGGCAAAAGATAAAACCTTCACCAACTTGGACTTTGTTCATGGAAAAATCAAATAACAACCATTACTCGGGGGCCGGGGTTGTCCTGACCAATCCAGAGAATTTCAAAGTGCAAGTCACTCTGCATTTTGATTTCTATGCAACCAATAACTCGGCCAAATATGAAGCCCTATTGGCTGGACGCAGACTGGCGAAGTTCTTGATGGTAAGAAGATTGAACATCTACAGCGACTCATGAGTCAGTGTAAGACAGATTAACGACGAGTATGAAGCTAAACAAACGCATATGCTGGAATACTTAGCCAAAGCTAAATTAGAACTCACATAGTTCAAAGACTACCAAATCAGCAATGTGGACCGTGAGAATAATACAGAAGCTGAAGCACTATCACGCCTGATGGCTGAAGACTTATCTGCCTTAGATTCGTCAGTGTATATCGACATATTGAAGAAACCAAGCATAGGTGGCGATCCGAAGGTCCACCAAGTTATTACTGGGACGACTTGGATAGACCCAATCAAGACCTACATTAAGACTGACGAGTTAACAGAAGACAGAGTAAAGGGATGGCGAGTTCAAACAAAATTCTAAGGATACACTGTCCTCGATGGGAAGTTATATCATAAGTCTCTAACTCGCCCATTCTTGCTCTGCCTTACGCCAACACAAGCTGAAGAAGTAATGTGGGAAGTCCATGCTGAGATATGCAGCAGTCACCTTGGAGGATGAGCCCTATGCCAGCGACTTCTACAACAAGGCTACTATTGGCCAACAATGTTTGCTAATTGTATTGAATATACCGCTAAATGCGAAACATGTCACAAGCATGCTACGATTACTCATCTGCCCACAAATGACTTGCAACCTATTGCAAGTCCCCTACCTTTCGCAATGTAGGGGATCGACATAATTGGTCCTATGCTAAGTGGCAAGTCATCGAAAAAAATTCCTAATTGTGGTAGTAGATTACTTTTCAAAATGGACAAAGGCAGAAGCCGTCACTAAAACAGACACAGAAAAGGTTGAAGCTTTTAGTAGGAATAACATTATATATAGATATGAAATCCCGTAAGTCATCGTGACCGATAATGGGCCACAATTCGATAGCCAACAGTACAAAGCATTCCTCCAAGATTTCAATATCCAATAGCGCTTCATAGCAATTAATCACCTAGAGGCAGCTGGTCAAGTCAAAGAAACTAACAAGACCATCTCTTGCGGCATTGCTTGACGACTTAGGCCAACCAAAAGAAAGTAGGTCGACGAGTTGCCAAGCATGTTTTGGTCTTACAAGACAATGAGTAGAACTGCAACTGGGGAGACGTCCTTCATGCTAGTATATGGGGCAGAGGCAGTCATACCGGTTGAAGCAACTCATCTAACAATCAGAATCGTCAACTATGACAAGACGAAAAATGATGAGGACCTAAGAGCCAATCTGGACTTGGTAGAAGAAACTTGTGACAATGCACGACTTAAAATACTGGCTTACCAGCAAAGGCCAGGTATTACAAAACACGTGTTCGAGTTCAGAACTTCAAGGTCGGCGATTTAGTGCTTCACCGCACCCGCAGTTTCAAAACCCAAGCAGCAAGGCAAGTTAATGCCAACCTGGGAGGGACCATATAGAATAATCCGTATCACAAGGCTGGATACTTGTTATCTCGAGACGAGAAAAAGAAAATATATTGAGAAACCATGGCATTTAAAGAATTTACGAAAATTCTACCAATGATGTAATAGACTTTACTTAGTTTTAATGATTTGTCTTTGCATTACAACTCTTTTTTCCTAGCTGGATTTAATGTAACATTTCAAAGCAAGTCAAACACACGTCACCTTGTGGAATACTTGGGCGATTACACTTGCACACTAACCACATGGTGTGCGCAGCATGACTTGACATAATTCTAGACAACCCGCCTTTTCGGCCCATGCAGCCATACCACTAACCAAGTCGCAACCCGTGCCCTAGATGAACGACATAGGCTTTATCAACCAGGGGCATCCTTACATAGATCCAATTGCATGTAATAATGCTACTATTTATGAACTCGCAAAGAGGGAAACACTCTCAAGTTCATACCTTTGGCAAAAACTAAAAGAAATCGCACACCAGCATTTCATTATTTTCTTAACAGATACAACAGGACGCATACTTCTTAGCAGTGGACAAACCCCAATTGCTAAGAACTCGGGGGCAAGGACATAGTAAAAAAAAAAAAAAAAACAACAACTATCTACACTAAGGAGCTCCGCATCAACTTAGGTTGAGGCTCCCTCAACCTTTTGACATTTTCAAGTAGTTTCTTTGCCTCTAAAACTGTCTGATATCGTGCACTCCCACTTTGCTACGACATGGTGTCATAGATCTCCTGTATTGAAGGAAACACTATTTGATAATATATTCTCTTGTTTATCTTACCACCCAACAACTTGGCAATTTTTTCCTCCACTTTAGTAAGTTTCTATGCCAGTTTAATCATCCTTGCCTCAGCAATAGCCTTCAGGTGGTGATCTATAGCATTCTCTTCCCTCAAGTCAATGACTTCACTTCTTAATCAAGCGAGCTCTTTGCAACCCTCCATGTGTAAGTTATAGATCATTCTAGACTGACCATCTGATCAAGCCAACCTACCCCGTAGCATGCATATATCCTTTCTCCAAGACTCCTCTTGTTGCTTCTAAGTCTTGGTCAAAACATTGCTCACCTTGCAGCACACGGCATCATAGGAAAAGCGTTTAATACCAACGAATTGAGTTCATCTTCCAATCTCGCCACGAGTGCCGCAAGCCTATCTCGCTCTATCGAGATGTTGCGAAGATGGGTTTCAAGGACATGTCTTGAAGTAGGGGGATCAACACGCAGCTTTTCAAGCAAGGAGAAGTATTCCCTACTATAAACCTAAAGTGACAAGAGAAACATACTTTCAAGTCACGATTAAAAGAAGAACATAAAGAGAAAAAGGTCGACATACATACAAAAAATGCAAAAACACAAACACATATATTATATTCAAAATTTTCTTTCGGTACAAGGGAAAAGAAAAAATACATTCACACTGTCAGACAGATACATGAAAGGGAGAAGACAACTAAGGAAAATCCTTAAGGATCCTACTGTTCAACCTGAATGGCTTGGTCTGGCTAGGCGTCTGACCCCGGCAAGGCAAGTGGCAGGAATGGATCACGCGGTAGGATGGCGATGATGGGATCCACCTCAATGGTTTGGTCTAGCCGGTCTTGTAGGGTAGCTGACCCCACTTCTCTTGTAGCTCCCTCAACAAGTTCACCCTCACCTTCTCGACCTTTGCGAGTAGCATCCCCCGTATCAGCCTCATCGTTCATAGTTTCCCTCCCCGCACCTTCATCTTATGCGACTCCCTTGCTTTCCTCTTCTCCCTTGTCACCTTCAGAGACACCCTCCTTGGTATCCTCCTCATCATTATCGGGCTTGTTCAGGGGGAGGGAGTAGCCTGAGAAGTCGGTGTCTGGTAGGATCTTCTCACGTACGAACAGATTCAGCTCCCACGCCTCGTCGAAGAAATGCTTGGCACCAAATCAAAGACGAAAGTTGGCCATCTCAGGAACTTGTGTGACGTATGTCTCCAAGTCCATTGATTTCTTGAAATTACCAACATCCGTGTCCACCAACCTCGGGATGTTGGCCTTCACTTCTTCTAGCTCGGTGTGAAGCCTATCTAAGGTTATCCCGAGATCATCGCTCTTCTTCTTCTCGTCCTCCAGTTGGGACTCCAACTCTGCAGCCCTCTTGCTCTCGCCGTCAGTTCTGGCCTTTTCAGCTACCACCGACAATGCCAGGTTATCTGACCTTGACTTTTCCCCTTTGAGGGTGTCCTCTAGACGCTCCTTCTTCTCATCGATGAGTGTGGCATGGTCCTAAACGCCCCTCAACTCTTCTTTGAGGTCATCTTGCTCCTTCAGGGAGTCATTTATCTCAGAGAATAGGCGCCTTCCTTTGATGGTGCCGTCCCTGGTCTACTCGGCCACCCGAGAGCGTTCCAAGGGGTCATCCCTGTCAAGGGCCAATCAGTGAATCT
Source organism: Protea cynaroides (assembly GCA_028583415.1). Classification (NCBI taxonomy): domain Eukaryota; kingdom Viridiplantae; phylum Streptophyta; class Magnoliopsida; order Proteales; family Proteaceae; genus Protea; species Protea cynaroides. Next base: position 79,725,882 of record CM053275.1, read on the forward strand.
TCGCAGCTATATGCTCATCTTGCCTTTGGAGTTCTATCACAAGGTGGGCCTTCTACCAATAGAAGAGGCACCAGAAGCGTAAGTGACGTTCAAAAGGGCATAAAAATATAAATATCGAAAGGAAAGGTAAAGCCCTAAGAGGTCAATATTTACCTGTACTATGTCCGCCTTCAGCAATCAGTTGATCTCTGAGGTCTCCACCCCCTTGAAGTACTCCGCGGTGGTGGGAAGATAGATTCCCTCCACCAGCTGGTGAGATACGGAGGGCATTAGCCCATCTTCGGATGTTCCAATTCGGCCGGTGGAACTCGCTTGGGCTGGGCTCCCGTTCCTTAAGTTTGGTCATCGGGTCTACGCGGCGTGTCTATCTAGAAGGGCTCACAGAGAGCCTCATAGGTAAAGGTCATCGAGACACCGGCGACTCTGTGATCTGCCTCACCAATGGGATTTGAATGGTTTTGCGTCCATCCTTTCGCCCGCTGGTGGGGGGTAAGTCTAAAGGCCTCTGTGACGGAGACCTCGAGGGCACCCCTGTCCCATCTTGTGAGCCCACGAGTACGGTGGTGTCCTCTTGTTAGCAGAGTAAAGGAGGAGGAACTTCGATGATGTCATCTGACTCCTCCGTGACGACATCTCCTGTAGGGTCAACCCTCTCAGAAACCATGGGGAAAGTCAGTGACTTTGAACCCACCTGTGCTCTAGATGAAGCCTTCACGGTCTGTTTCTGTGGAGTTGACTTCGTCTGTGTGGTTTTAGTAACCCACGCTTTCTTCGCGGTGCCTTTGCTGGTGCCGTTCATCGACCTTTTCTTGTGTCTTTAACTGGAAAGCATCACAATCTAACTCGTTTCCTCCCACTGCAACATTAGAAGATCAAGGATTAGTAACAAAGACAGAAACACATTTCACGAGTTAGATCGAAATATACTTGAGCCTTCAACCCCTGCGGGTTCATCATCGATGTACCCGTCGTCTCCATTTCCGAAGTTGCCGGGGCAATTGACATCTGCATGCTTGAGTTTGGAGAAGGAGATGGGATCGCAAACCTTGATCATGTCATAACTCTCCTGGTCATCATCATCTAGGTCCAGAAAGCAGTTCTTTGCGGAGACTTCTGGAAGTCACCATACAATCGGGAGCGGCATAGGCCTCCCATCATGCCGACTGACGAAGAAGAACTTCTTAGACTAGTTGTGGACTTGTTCCGCACTGCGGTTATTTTAGGAGCCCCCGAGTGCACCTTCAAGAAGTACCAACTAGTGGGTGTCTTTTTCTTCGGGTCATCTTTGTTCAGAATGAATAGACTCCGAAACAACTCCACCAATGCAGTCCTATGGAGACGGCGGAGCATCACTATGAACTCCAGAATGGACGTCTAAGAGTTCGCGTGAAGTTGTGGGGGGGGGGGGACTGAGATTTTGAACCCATAGTCAAAAAACGCCAGGTATATGCACATCTCTGAGGCATTGGCTTTCCAATCCGCCTCGTCCTCCTCAGGTAGTCTGTATGTATCATTCCATTAGGTTGGCGAGAACCCACTGGAAGTCTTGTTCGTTCCCCTCAAGCCTGTTCATGACTCCTGCCACCTTGATTCATAGGGGTTGGGCGATGGCCGAGGGTTCTCCAGGTCTCACTCGGTCTTGCTCCATGGGTATTGCATGGGGACGCATTCTGTTTCTGCAATAGGAATGAAAAAAGGTGTCACTCCCAGGATCTGAGACCTTGCTAGAAGTTTTCCCTGGCAGTTGATCTCTGGACTGGGGCAATCAGACCAGTAGATCGAGCACTTGGAGACTTTAAAAAAAAAAAAAAAGAGAAAAAGAACAAAATGACCAAGAACAGAAAGGGAACGAAACTTACTGTTTCTTTTTCTGAGGAAGAAGCTGGTGATGGCAACAAACACTTCCCATGGAGAAGCTTGGTCGAGCAGCACGAACATAGACTTGCAGTGGCAAAAAACGTGACGGAGGTGAAGAAGACGATCGTACTCTCTGTAAAATGAACTTCCAAGAAAATCTAACAATGGCCTTGATTTTTCTTTTTATAAGCCTTCGGTGATGAAGAGTTAGCTTGCTTCGGAAGCTATTTATGCGCAATCATGATCCGATGCTTACAAAACTCTCCGACAGGATGTTTTGCCTCGAGCTCATACTTACAATTAAATGGCAAGCCTTTAAAAGAGGAGACAAAACCGTCGATGATGTCACTGCAGTTACGATGTTGTCAGATTTAGCCGTCAGAAGGACACGTGGCACACTATAATGGTTTGTCAATTCAAATTCCTTTTTGGCGTTCATATTTTCATGTGATCGTGTGAACGGAAAAGGCGGGATCACGAAGAATATCCCCTCAACTTTTGGGTTAAGGAGCCTTTACGACTTTATGATGCATTAAGTGCCGCAAATCCCATAATGGGTTACTCGTTATCTCATTTAATGTCATTCGTATGTTGTGGTCCGGAAGATATCAACATACCACTAACTCATGTTTTGGGTTGTAAGATGGTGTACGACTTGCCTAGGTTGAGTGGATATTGTGCGAGATCTACTTTAATCATGAGGGTCTTTTGTTGACAACAGATTGGAACTCTCTTTAAGTTGCTATACTTCCATGGGTTATTCTTGCGACAAGGGACGAAATACATCTTTCACTGGGATTGTCCTATCTTACTTGTTAAGTTCACTCGAACAAGGGACAACTATTGACGCTGTATTTCGCCCACCGACTGTTAGCTGACATGTGTCCCCAGGCATGATGATATGGGAGGGTGACATGTGTCAGAGCAGTCATTATTTCCAGCTCGCTACTTTTATTAGGTTAGAAGTCGCCGCATTCGGCGGGTTGGAACCCATCATTCATCCGTGCAGTACGACAAGTTGCGTGACTGACTGGCTTGCGACTTGGTAGTGATATATCTGAACTCGCCTCTCTAAAGATGGTCTGACCTGCACTCGCGTCACTTCTCGTCTAGCGTGCTCTTACGAGAGTCTTGAACTATCACGACAGCAATAAACCCGTCTAAGTGGGGAATCCACTTGTGGCGGACAATGCGGATAGCCAGAATGACTTAACAGGGAATCAATCATGGGATTATCATTTTACGATCGTACAAGATCATCGGACATGCTCTTGGCGGTTAGATGGTTATGCTTGGACCTTATCCAAAGATAATCCAAGATTCTCCAACATTTATATAACCACTCAACAGTCTAAGGTAAGATTCATGAGGCTATCCAACTAACACAATTGTTATTTGATTGATGTTTTTACTTTCTTAAATTCTCCTTCTTCACCATGTCTTAGGAGCTGGCTTTCTTCTTGCCAAGCTCTATATTGTTAGCTCCTATACTAATTAGATTGTCGGAGTGGACGTCGGACCATCTTGGTCCGCCCTCCGATAACTTTTTATTTCCCTTATCTTGTAGGAATACAAGAACCATAAGGCCGTCAATATTTCACAGCAATATGTCCCACACCACATCAATGGTGATGAGATCCCATGGAGAGTACTTGTACATGTAGGTGATCCGAACTTGTTTTCTTGAGGTAATACAATTTATACATCAAATATGTTAAAAAAATTGAATTAATTAATTGACTAATAATACCTATGAAGTTTCTTCGAGTCAATAAAATTTAGGGTAAATTACTCATACCACCCCCGACCTTTGATTATAATACGAATATAATCTAAAGTTAATAACAATTATATATATTATCCCTTTGATTTGTTTGGATCATCATACCCTTATTGTATTTATCAAAGAAAATAAATAAATAAACAAATAAAAAGTTGTTTTTGACCTTTTAAAAAAATAACATAATTACGAATGAAATACCCGATTTGTTTTTTGCCTTTTTTACTAAAAATACTAAAAGAGGCCTTTCGCTCTATGATCAAGCTCTAGGGCCGGTTGAAAGCAAAGCGTCAAAACTCTTTATCTTCTTTTTGGGTTGGTCCCTCCTCGACGATCTTCCCATCGAAATCAACAAGAGCAAGTGTCTGCCGAAAACAATGGCACCGGGAACCGGAGAGAGACCGGCGGCCGGCATAGTCAAGAAGTTCAAATTGCAAATACAACAACGGCTATCGCTTCACTAGTTCTTTCAGGGAGTTGGCTGGGGAGGCCTTGACTTAAGATGTCCCGACAACAATCTCCCAAACAGAGGGATGATACCAACAAGAAGAAGAAGGGATCTGTGCACCGATCTTGGTATCAGCCCCCATGTCAAGCACCTAGTGTGTTCTAAAGTTTCTGAGTAAAATGAGAAAAAAAAAAAGGGTTTCCTTTTTTTCTCCAGTCAAGAATGTAGGTTTCTTTTTCTTCGAAGGAGGGAGATTAGGAGAAGGAGCAAAGGAGGAAACGACGATGGGCTTGCAAGAGATTCTAGATGTAGTGGTGGACACCAGATTCCACAATACTGTCGACGATTTAGTGGCATTAATTCCCATTCAATCTCCAAAAATCAGAATGAGGAATGAAGCATCGGTATTCGACATTTGCAGAAGCCATTGCTGAGGAAGAAGATGAAGCAGCGAACAAAAAATCTAAAAGCCAACTTTTAGAAACCGGCATAGATCGGAAGAACAAAGAGGTGTTAAAAAATGTCTTTTCCTCCAAGAGAGGCCGCGTGAGGGAGAGATTGGAATCCGAAACCAAAACAACAGCTCTAGCTCTAAACCCCTCTTTTATTGTCCATTGCAAGAAGTCGTCGGCCTCCTCTCCCACTGCTCATCCACCTTCATGTGGGTATCTGTATTTTTTGTCCGTCGCCGTTGCCGTTGCGAAAGAAGAAGATAAGAAAGATAAAAGAAAAAAAGGTAAGGGGTTTTAAGCCAAAAGCCTAATTTCGTCTATTTACAATACCCAAAAAGTATTTTGGATATTAAAAAAATATCATCATACTATCATCAACATTTGTGGGTCCCAAAAAGATTTTTGGACATTAAAAAAGTTTCATCATACTGTCATCAACATTTGTGGGTCACTGTAACAAAGTTTAAGATTTAGGAATATCATGTGTAGTTGTTATCAAATTTAAGATGTTCCTATATTATTGTCAAAGGTCACGGATGATATGAGTAAATTAATTTCTATGCCAAAAAAATTGAAAATTGAAGTAATTAGTATATTAATAATACCTAAAAGCTTCTTCAAGGTAACACTATTTATAAGTAAAAAATGTTGAAAATCAAATAGTTTGTAAGACTATTTTGTTATCTTTGGTATGTCACACTTTTTATAGTAAATGTCAAATATTGTCATTTTACATGTATATTATTAATTTATTTATTTTTTGGTAAAATTTCACATGTATATTAAAAAAGTATGTAAAATAATGATATTGATTGAGCAATGACCTAATGATAAATCGCTTTCCAATGATCTCGTGGAAAGGAAGATTACATATTTTTTTTTAAATATATACGTCTATAAAGATGTCATTCAGAGAATCATTAATGTGTACATTAATGTGTAGAAGATTAAAAATAACAAGGAATGTGTGATTAATTAGACAACCATATGCAACCATATTTAACTTATTCCTACGATTAATTATTTAACAGTAATAGATGTGTGGTGAATAGGATGGATAGCTAAAAAATAAACAAGGAATGTGATTAATTTGAAACTGATAAGTTTGATATCATATATGCTTTGTTTGTTTTGAAGTAAAATTTTAGTATAAAATTTTATGTGTAATATTTTATATGAAAAAGAAAATTCAAAATTTGTTTCTAGTAGATAAAAGAAAGATGAAGTTCCTTTTCCATCCCCCTGTAGAGATCACTATATTTTATCTCTTGGAAATAAATATTGAATTTTTTTTTTACAAATAAAATGTTACATGTAATATTTTACGATAAAATTTTACATGGAAACAAACGAGCCATAGGGTAAATAGAAAAATAAGAAAAGTTGGATTAATTAGATTCTAATAAGTTAGGCACGTAAAAATTTTACGTCGAAACAAACGAGCCATAGGGTAAATAGAAAAATAAAAAAAGCTGGATTAATTAGATTATAATAAGTTAGCCACCATACTTAAAAAGGAAAAGATGATAATGTTCTCTTTCGAGAGCGACCATTGGTTAAGGTGATGAAACATCATTTTTTTTTCTTTTTTCTTTTGGCTAAATGTCTAGTATGAATTTCCAAACCATCACTTTTTTTATTGGAAAAAGACTCATACAATGTCCGAGTAGGATTCTTTTCTATAACCCTTTAAGTAATGAGCCATGGGATCCAGTATGACATTCTCTCTCCTTTGACAAATGTGATTCTCTTGATCATCCCTTCCAACCCTCTCATTGGTCCGATTTGCCAATAATATGTATAGAAACTACTAACCAATTATGTATAGAAACTACTAACCAATGGGTGAATGACATGTGATAATCAATGTCTAAAAATTCTAGCCGAGAGAATTATTTTTCATAATAGTCTCAAAAGCAGAGTTGAAATTTCTCCCAAAATCCCGATCTTATAAGTAGAGACACACATGCCAAGAGTACACTTGCAAACAGGCAGTCAAAACAAGGTGCTATATCTAGGTATTAGACATGGTACTAGGCATGTCTAAAATCGATCTGGATCTGAATCGGATCAGTGTATGGATCCAATTATACGTTGACACATATACGGTTCGCATGAAAATAATATTATAACAAGACTTACCTAAAAAAAAATATATTATAACAAGGATTGGATCAGGTATAAGATTGGGACCGACCATTCCCAAAACTAATACAAATCAGCCATATTGGCTGATCAGATACCGATACCTTTTTTTTTTTCTTCTTTTGAATATACCAATACTGATACCTTGTGCCATGACTCAAAATTGAACAGAATTATACTTTTTTTTTTCTACTAAATGTCAACAAAACTATATTTATGAAAATTAAAGAATGTACAATAAACATTAAAGAAAGAACCCAACCCACCTTCGGCAATTTTGCCTTCAGTAGGGAAGGGACCTTAACTAAACAAAACGAAAGTGAAGACGTTCAAAAGTGTCACTGTTTAAAATCTCTTTGCACAATCAAGGGGCAGGAATTCCAATATGTCGAAACCATCGTCCGAGCTGTCATTCTTGACAAAGTATCAGCAATACAATTTTTTTTTGCTAAAAGGTCAGCAAAATACATTAATAAGGAAAAAAGAAGAAAAAGAATACAAGCCTTCTATGGTAACACTCCACATTTGGCATTGCCATCAGCAAAGCCCATAAAGGCCTAAATATTTAACTGACATACATTAGCTATTATTAATAAAGTGATACTTAGGACGCTCAGATGCATCCCCGATAACCTCCTCAGAAATAAAAGATGAACAATTATTCCAAGTCAGACTGAGGTGGTCTGTGGCTCCTTTCGTTGCTAAGGTATCAGCCACCACATTGTTTTCCCTAACACAACGAGAGATTCTGAAGTTCTTCTTCTGTATTTGCTCCATAAGATAAAACCACTGATTGTTAAGCTGCCATGGTGGTTTAGAGGATAAAATACATGTTACCACTGCAGATGAGTCACACTCCAACCATAGCTTTTCAACCCCCAAATTGATAGTTCTTTAATACTTCTAATAACAACATTCCATTTAGCTTGGTAGTTAGTTGCTGTAAGCAGTTTAAATAGATCCTCTTTGGGTTTTTCATGGGATTTCTCATGAACCCTGATAAACACACTACACAGATTACTATAATACAATGGGTATTGAAAAGAGATGATTAGAGATATACCTCTTGCTACAGATTGATTTTCAACAGTTTACCTTCTTTGATTTGAATGCTTGGAATGTTGGAATGCTTGGATCAAAGTCTTCCACAGCCTGTCGGGATCCCTTGACCTTCTCTCTGCGTATGGGAACAGGAGAAGAAAATAACACCGTGGCTGTGGGGACTCTAACCATTGGTATTTATAATACCACCCCCAACCCTGGACCAGTCCCACATTGGACCAGGTTGGTCCATCTCCAATCATACTTAAACCGGTTTACCCGTAATTAGACTCCCACTGAATCAACTAACCTTATAATTAATTAAGCCCATAAAAATATCTTACAATCTCCCACTTGGGCTATATTAATTATAAATTCACCATTGATCCAATGTGGTCATGGAATCTAATTACACCAAAACCATCCTTTACCTTGATTCAGTTATCAAGTCTACCAATGTCGAACAACAACGGAAAGTACTCCTACACATCCGGTGTACCCCCTACTGTCAGTCACATACAGAGGTCTACTTAATGACATAAATCACTTTGAGATGAATACTTGAGTCCAATGATCGAATTACCATGATCCCGTTACCTTAAAATCCTTATAGGTCAACGCACTTTGATATTATCCAACTTTATATAGGCAAACCGCCTTCAATTTGGATTAATATCTTACTTTGGCTTACCGCCTTCTTTGGCTAAATACCGTCTTCTTTGGCTAAATGCCGTCTTCTTTGGCTAAATACTGCCTTGCAATTTTGACAAGTCTTAAATAATCAAAAATACATACAAGCAATAAATGCTCACCAATAATCCTGCCCATTAAACCACAGACAGAACAATCAATTACAGATAAACCATCAATACCAGATCTCCCACTAACCAAGCAGATCTAAACACTCCCACTGACTAAGAGAATCTAAAGACTCCCACAGATAAAACATTTTCAACTATTCCAAGAAAACCTTTTCAACCTGTCTCTACTTAGCCCTAGAGATCAACTATGACTGGTACAACTAGTCAAACCTAAGATTGCACAGTCAAACATGAAAAACTATTCACCACATTACATAACAAATACAATCAACATTACATGCAATCATTTACCTTACAACATCATAGGCATAATTTCTTTCAATTTAATTGAAAAGAAAAACTTTACATTCCGATATTTCAAATAATATCATTACATTTTAATATGGGAACAATATGCTAAGTCAAACAATAAACATAAAACAAAGTAAAATCAAAAGCAGAAAAAACATTTGAATGTAAAAGAAACTTTACAATATTCAAGCCAACAGTCTTCAAGACCCTCCTACCCCAAAAACCTAGGGAGTCCTAGAACCATTATCTCTTTTTAGATATACTTATCTGGCTTAACAGTACTTGGTCAAACCACCTATCTTTTGTCAATCTACCCATCTATGAGTAATCCACCTTAGAGTTACCCAACAACAATCTTATCACTAGCTATTTCTCCCCTTTGGTAATGTAAGCCACCTAGATCAGAATATATATATATTCTAGCAAGTAATGGAATATATTTAATATATCAATTACATTGGTCTCATTGTCCTTGAGCTTTTCAATGATAATTAACAGCTCCCAAAAATACTTCCTCACATTACCATTTTCAGCATAACTGGTACTAGAGAAATAGGTTAATAAACTATCTTCCGACCCCCTCTAAAATATTATTCTTATCCTTTGGATTTTTCTTAGATAATCCCTTTGCAATATTTTTCATCTTAATACTGGTACACATAACCTCAATAGTAGAATACCTCACAACTTATGTAAACCACTATGAAATATACATCTAGGTCAAACGATCCTAGACTAGTCTCCAACCTTTTCATAATAAATTTTATTCTTTGTCCTAGGAAGAGAAAAAAATAGATATCAAAACATTCTTTGGGACAGTCATACTTGGATGAACACATCAGTGTATGAGTTTAAATACAGTATCAAACAACTGAAGACTCATACATATACCCTTTACTTGCATTAACCATATAAAACTTTCATGCAAATAAATATCCTTTTCCAAGAGTTAACCAACTATACATTCTCCTTTGGGATAAACATGCAGTGGTCTTCTCAGTTTCTGTGTAATAACTGCGAAAGAATAATGACTCTTGAAAATCCCACCACCTTTGGATTAATGAGACTTCCTAAAGTCAAAACCCTTTCATGCAAATAAATATCCTTTTCCAAGAGTTAACCAACTACACATTCTCCTTTGGGATAAACATGCAGTGGTCTTCTCAGTTTCTGTGCACTATCTGCGAAAGAATAATGACTCTCAAAAATCCCACCACCTTTGGGTTAATGAGACTTCCTAAAGTCAAAACCCTTTCATGCAAATAAATATCCTTTTCCAAGAGTTAACCAACTATACATTCTCCTTTGGGATAAACATGCAGTTGTCTTCTCAATTTCTGTGCAATAACTACGAAAGAATAATGACTCTCAAAAATCCCACCACCTTTGGGTTAATGAGACTCCCTAAAGTCAAAATCCTTTCAATTCATGTGCATGAACATACCTTTAACTTTGACAATGCCACCTTTGGGTTAACACTGACTTTCTTAGCTGCTTTTCACACCATAAAGAATAGTGTATTCAAATATATCCTTTTCCAAGAGTTAACCAACTACACATTCTCCTTTGGGATAAACATGCAGTGGTCTTCTCAATTTCTGTGCAATAACTGCGAAAGAATAATGACTCTCGAAAATCCCACTACCTTTGGGCTAATGAGACTCCCTAAAGTCAAAATCCTTTCAATTCATGTGCATGAACATACCTTTAACTTTGACAATGCCATATTTGGGTTAACACTGACTTTCTTAGCTGCTTTTCACACCATAAAGAATAGTGTATTCAAATATATCCTTTATTATATATGTAAATGTATAAATTTGGGATTTGAGGACTACCATGATGGAACTGAGTGTACCACTTTGGTGGATTCCACCCAATCTTCACATGACACCCACAAACCTTAATTTGATTAAAACTTGACAATGCCACCTTTGGGTGTACATCGCCCTTACACAAGCATTTACAAATACATGAACTTTGAATTTTAAGACATCATGATGAAACTAGATGTACCACTTTGGTGGGTTCCACCCAATTCTACAATGATATCCTCAAACCCTACTTTGCAGCACATTGTGGGTCAATAAATAAAATTTCATGCACACATAACCTTCTATATGCATCTGGTACAAAAATAACTGATAAATAAGCAGAAAACTACAAACCAGATTAATTTGAGGCACCTTTTAATCAAAAATAAATTTCCCAAATCAGCAAACTGTATCAAACTATGTACCAAACTATAGAGCATCAAAATACGAAACTAATGCAAAAAACCGCGTCAAAAAACCGACGCTCCTAGCTCTCACAATCGCCGTTCAAAGTTGGCTTAAACATTCTTAAATCCTGAACCGGCTAGGACCGGTTCATCCGATTCGGTTCAGTCTGTCCGGGTTCGGCTATGGGCGGACCGAACCCACAAAACAGAAATTTTTTTTTTAATGGTTTGGTCCAGGCCAAACCAAAATGGTCTGGACCTAAACCGAACAGTAAACCAGCGGTCCAGCCACCGGTCCAACCAATCCATAATCCGGGTCACTGTGTCAAATCCTCGGGTTAATGGGCCGGGTTACGGGGCCAAATCCTGGGTCAACGGGTCGGGTTTTCAGACAAAAATCCTGGATTATTGGGTCAGGTTACCGGGTCAAATTCTCGGGTTGGAGGGTCGGGTTACTGGGTCAATATCCCGGGCCGATGGGCCGGGTTACTTATTTGGCCTAGCTGGGTTTACCCCCTTGTCCGGACTGGCCTGGGCTGGGCCAGCCCTGGCCCGACTAGTCTGGGCCTGGTGAGTCGGGGCTGGGTAGACTCGGCCCGAGTCAACCCAGCCAACCCGTTAGGGTTCACGAGTTAGCCCGAGTCGACCCGGCGATGACTCGGCGCCGTCTGAGTTTTTTTTTTTTTTTTAAACTTTTCCAACCCGGCGCGTGGATCTCACTCGCCTTTTCAGGCGGTGCGTGAGGGCGCGTGGGGTTGATTCCGGCGACCAACTTTATGTCGCCGGCTCCGTCTCTCCGAGTCTTACAATCCTGTATAATTTATTTTGCATTTTAATGGTCCGAATTTTTTTTTCAAGGTCCATATCCTAGACAGGTTCGAAGAGAATTTTGAGAGAAAAATATCTCCCTTTTTTTTTGAATTCATTGAAACATAAAGTTTTAACAATGCTTTCCCATGATTCTAGATCTGTGTAGGTGGCTCTGATACCACTGTAAGCAGTTTAAATAGATCATCTTTGGGTTTTCCATGGGATTTTCCATGAACCCTGATAAACACACTACACAGATTACTAGAATACAATGGGTATTGAAAAGAGATGATTATAGACATACCTCTTGCTGCAGATTGATTTTCGACCGTTTACCTTCTTTGATTTGAATGCTTGGAATGTTGGAATGCTTGGATCAAAGTCTTCCACAGCCTGTCGGGATCCCTTGACCTTCTCTCTGCGTATGGGAACAGGAGAAGAAAATAACACCGTGGCTGTGGGGACTCTAACCATTGGTATTTATAATACCACCCCCAACCTTGGATCAGTCCCACAGTGGACCAGGTTGGTCCATCTCTAATCATACTTAAATCGATTTACCCGTAACTAGACTCCCACTGAATCAACTAACCTTATAATTAATTAAGCCCATAAAAATATCTTACAGTTGCATCATTAAGAATTCAGAGAATGCAAAAATGACCAAACCTTTATCATTTCTGATGACTCCTCCTAGTCTTGAGTCTCTTGGGTTCCCTAGTGAACAACCATCCATGTTTAGTTTCCACCATCCCCTTGGTGGTTTTCTCTATAGATGCTATTGTATTGAAGCTGGTTTTACTTGCCCCGTAATGAGATTAATTTTTTTTTAATTTCTAGATCCTCTACTCTCTTGATCTTACATGGAGAGATAGATGAACTAGCCCTCACATCTATTTGAATGTCAAGCAAAATCCTCTCATGTAAAGCTCTATAGTCATCATAACATCAATGGTTCCTTGTCTTCCATAAGTTTTGTAAAATATTGTACAGCAATGGGGTCCAAATCTCATTAAGAAGCACAAATATTTTCTTTTTCCTCTACCATGAATAGAGATCTTCAGCACTCTCAAAGTTCATCCAATGTAGGTTATAAATAGATAGGATTGTTTTCCATACATTCACTGCAAAATTACACTGGACAAACAAATTATTAAAACTTTCCTCCTTTTTATGACAGATATAACACCAAGAGGTGATAGGCACTTGTTTTCTTCGAATAACATCATCTGTAGGAAGCTTGCCTAAGTGCCATCTCCATCCAAAAGCTGATGTTTTAAGTGGGAGATCCCTTCTCCATAAATTTTTTTGCCCAAATTGGTTTTTCATGTTCCACCCTCAGTGCATTCATTGCTGATTTCACAGAATAGACTCCAGTAACCTCTTTTTTCCATATAAAAGAATCCTGTTTGAGCTTGACCAGTTGAATCTTTCTAGCTTAATCAAAATAGTGCTTTAAGATGATCAATTCTACAGATGGCAGTCTTCAATTCCCATTTGTGATGAAGTCACCAACCTTAGCATGCAGAGTTTTATTAATGAGGAGAGATATTTAGTCTATTGGCTAGTGTACATGATCCCAACCAATAGTCATTCCATAAGCTAATGGAAGAACCATCACCAATTAGTCTTCTTGTTCTCTTACTAGTCTAATCCCATACCTTTAGAATGCTTCTCCAAATAGGAGAACAATCAGAGGTGTTTCTAGTCATTCCATTTGGAAGCATATACCTACTTCTCATAAAAACAACAAATTATGAATTACCTGTAATCACATTCCATGCCATTTTAGTCAACAGAGCTTGTTTCACCTCTTTTAGCTTTTTAAGACCTAAGCCCCCTTTAAATGTTGGTCTGCAAGCTACATCCCATTTAACCACAACTCCTTTACTTTTGTTGAAATCACCACTCCATATGAAGTTCTTCATCCAAGTTTCAGCTACTTTAATTACTCCTTTATGCCATGAATATGCTACAAATGAATGAATGAAAGTGCTACAGAGAACTGATTTCACCAGTTCAACTCTTCCTGCCATCGACAGTAGTCTTCCATTCCATACAGAGAATTTTTTCTTTAGTTTGTCCAGCATAGGTAAGAAAAATTCTTTTTTGATTTTTCCCGTAAAGATTTCCACTCCAAGGTATCTTGTTGGAAATTTACCTTCAGTATATCCCAAGCAATCCTGCAGCTTCTTTTTCATTGCAACAGAAACACCAACATAAAAGCATTTACTTTTATTAGGATTTATCTTTTGGCCTGAATAATCTGAGTAAGAGGATATCATCTTCTTTGAATTCTCTAATCCTTTTAGAGTTTCTTGCATAAAAAGTAAGATATCATCTACAAAGAATAAATGAAACGGAGTATTCACATTACTGCAATTTAATGGCTTTAGGTCCTTCCTCACTGCTAGTAGTTTGAGATTTCTACATAGCACTTCCTCTGCAAGCACAAATAGCATAGGAGATAATGGGTCTCCTTATCGAAGTCCTCTGGTAGCTCCAAAATAACCAATTGGTCTGCCATTAACCATTACTGAAAGTCTTACAGACTTTAAAAGAACAGATAGTCTTTTTGATAAAAGGATCTAAAAAGCCAAATTTCTACAACTCATCAAACATGAAAGACCACTCTAAGGTATCAAAAGCTTTTTGAATGTCCAACTTCATAGCTAAGGAACCATGCTTAGATCTTCTTTTCATCAAAGTAGCCAACTCAGACGCTAATCCAATGTTATTGTGAATTAGCCTGCCTTTGACAAAAGCCCCCTGTTCTTTAAAAATTAATGAGGTCATAATAACACATAATCTGGTAGGGAGGATTTTAGGAATCACCTTATAAATAAAGTTTCCTACATAGATAGGTCTGTAGTCTACTAGGCAAATTACCCCATCAAATTTTGGAATCAGAGATATGAAATTGTTGTTCAGTGCATTAGGCAGATAACCAGATTCAAAGAAAGACTGCACAGCTAAAGAAAAATCCTTACCCACAAACTCTGGAAAAACTACCAGGATAACCATCAAGACCAGGAGCACTATCAGGATTAAGATCAAATATAGCCTTTTTGACCTCCTCGTAAGATAAAATAGCATCCAATAGCAGAGCCTGGTCAGAGCTAATAAGGTTGGGAACACACTGTAGTAATGTAGAAGAAGGAGAGGACCCCTTGCTAGAGTAAAGGTTCTTATAGAAATCAACTATATGCTCTTTAATCTCCCTCTGGTCGTCAAGCAAAACCCCATCCACAATTTTCAGAACTTTGATGGAGTTTTTCCTTTGTCTGTATCATAATTATGGAAGTATTTTGTATTCCTGTCCCCATTTCGAAGCCACTGAATCCTAGATTTTTCCTTCCGCAAAGATTCCTCCAAATCTAGTATTGATTGAAGTTGAGCTTGAGCTGAGAGTTCCTTTCTTTCATACTATCTGAGAAGCCTAGCATATTAATTTCCTCTTGAACCTCTTCAAGATTGTTCTGAGCTTTCAGTAACTCAGCACTCAACTTAGGATAAGCTTCCTTAGAACACTTCTTCAAAACTCTTTTTAGATGTTTCAACTTGTGAATCAATCTATAATATAGATTTCTAGAGATCCTTAAATTTCATGTAGACTTTACAACACATGCAAGCTGGTCATGCTCTAGCCAATATCTTTGAAACCAAAATGGAATGTTTGTAGGTTTAGGAATATTATCCTCCCTCCCCCCCCCCAATAATAAAGCATGAATGGTCAGATACCGTTTGGGGCGACACCCTTTGATAGCAACCAACGTACTTATTCAACCATTCATCATTACAAAAGCATCTATCCAACCTAGCCTTAACATGACCAATAACTCTCTTATTTGTCCAAGTGTACTTCAGACCATAACTATTCAAAGAGCTCAAAGGAATGAACTGAATGCAAGCATGAAACTCATCAGCTGTAGAAGCATTAAAAATATTTGGACCCACTTTTTCATATAAACAGAGGCAGCAGTTCAAGTCACCAATCACTAGCCATGGCACTAGGGGGTTACCCATAGAAGATAGATCATACCATAAATCCCTTCTTTAACTTTTGTGACAGTCAGCATGAACAAAAGTTAAAAGATGCAACATACCATCAATACTAGCAGATAAAGTAATTTTTTGTTTAGATGATAAGATCACAGATGGCCTAGGCACTGACCTTTTCCACATGACCCAAATATTTGGGATCTTGTCTTCCTGATTATTATGAAAAATATCCATACTATAGCCCAATCTATGCATCATAGGCATAGGGTATTTCTTTGGCTTTACTAGAGGTTCTACCAGACATAAGACCCGCACTCCACTAATTTGGTCTAATCGTGTCGTGTCAGATTTTCCATTTTTCCATCATTTCTGGACCAAGTGGACCAAGCGTGTGAAGATAGATCACAAATCAGGTATGAGAATTGACTTAAAAACACTGAAAACATACCTAAGATCGCATACCTGGGTAGGTATGGTCGACCATAAGGAAGGGAACAAAAATCTCAAATCCAGAACCCCACGGTCAATGATTTTGACCTTACGATCGACGGTTTATGCGACCGTATGATTGATCGTGAGAACCCAGACCAGACTCTGAGTTTTGGAAACTTTCCTAAACTAAGGGATTGCTTTCCTAATTGAAAGAGGACTCTATATGGAGAGTTTTTCTCTATATAAAGGACGTCCCTTAGCCCTTTTTCACTCTTTTAGAACATTAGTAAACCCTAGAGAAAGAGAAGGAAGAGAAGGAGAAGAAGAAAAAGCTAAGGATAAGAATTTGCCGAGAAGAGATTGGCTCTCTATCACAGGCAAAGGTATGAAACGAATCTCTGGAGATGTAAACTCTAAGTATAAGGCTTCTATGGAAGATAGGTAATATCAACCTATTATGATCTATGTGATTTCCTTGAGAAAATCTCAAGAGAAATGAATTTGATGATTAGGGTTGATAAGAAACTACTAATGATGGCCATAGGATGACCTTAGAATAAACCCCATTAAAGAATAGAAGAATTGACCCAGGAAGAACTCGAATTGCATGTAGACTGTGACCAGAAATCTCAAGGTCCCAGCTACGATTGACCATAGCATGACCAGTATGACCACAGGATCGACCATAGGCATTCGAGAAGATTTCAGAAATCATATGGTCGCAACTACGATTGCACCATATGCGACCGTAGGGTATCGACCGTAGGCAGTAAGGTCGATACAACATGAGACCATAGGACCAATTAGACACCTATCAGTGCTCTGTTTCGATTTTTGACTACTGTAACATGTCACATATGAACCCTAACTTAAATTCATATAACTTATAGGTTGTTAAATGAATTTAAAGAGAATTTCAAGGCTTGAAAGGAGATCGAGTATTGCTAACAGGTGAGGGAACAATACCTAAACTAATTGGATAATAACAAACTGCTTTATTTTTATTGAGTCCAATGCCATGATTGATTCTATGCTTGTATGCTTGTAATGTGCATCTCACATGTCATCCAATATTCTTGCTATTACTGTTCATGCATATTTAATTTCGTTTATTTATAACATGATGATGATGATGATGTTGCTAGGGATAGGCATGTGAATGTATGTGTGTGGTTGGTGTGTTGGATGCGAGTAGAGCATCAGGGGGAGGACGTGGCATGGTGGTCTTTGACCTCATCACCAGACTCTAGCTCTATCTCTACTCAAGTCTTGCCCACAAACATCGTTGTATCGTTATTATCTTAGCAGAACTATTACGTTGTAGGGCATCAGGGGAGGTGGTCTTAGACCATGTGGTCTCTGACTCTGTCAGGGGGCCTTAGCTCTATCTCTATGGACGTATTGAGGGATGCTGGGGTGAGGCCTTGGATACACTATTTGGCATTAGGATTGGTTAGTTGTGAGCCCAGTTTGTAAGTCCTCACTAATAGGGGCTTACGTTTTGGTATGGGTAGGGCATCAGGGGAAGTGTTGGCGGTGTTTGATCCAGACACTTTAGCTCTATCTCTATTCCATGGTGGGTGCATGTGGGACGACAATGGTGTTTGATCCATTGGGCGGATTCACACACTCATGTATAGAGGTGCGGTGGCCACCAAACCTTTCTATAGCATATTGTAAACTTATAAACCAGACCAAATATATGAATTGAATGCATGCATATGTTTGTTGCATTGTTTTGTTTGCTCACTGAGCCGTGATGTGTGCTTACCCTTTCAACGTCGAATATTTTTAGTTGATGAGACAGGTCCTACCGTTGAAGAATATATGAATGCGCCGACGTATGGACAAGTTGCTGTGATGGACGTAAGAGCTGAAGAAGATATTTATGATTCATCATGCGAGTGCAACCAATGTGTTTTTGCTTAAGTTTAGTTATAATTTGAACATCAGATATGTAATTGATTATTTATTTTTATTGTTTTTGGTTTGGAGATAATTGGATTAAATACTTATTTATCATTGTTAGACTCTCAGTTCATTATCTGTAAGACTTTCGCTTATTTGTTTATTACCTCTGATTATTAATGTGGAATGTGTGTACGGTTTGATATGGTGGGTACGACCTATACGAGATCCTGGGTGAACCATTAGTTTATTGGCAGTTCATCACGCCATTCTGGTTAGACCAAAATTGGGGTGTGACAACTTGGTATCATAGCTTCTCAGGTTCTACCCATGGACCTAACTACTTCCACATGAGTCATGAACTGAGTTAGGATAAAATTTAAAAGCTGTAATAAGAACACACCATAAGCACCTGTGTTGTGTGAGACATAAACTAAGAAAGAGAATAATGCACATATGTAAAGGGGACACCAATTATATATATATGTCGAATAAAAATAAGACAAATGTACATCCAATTCAGAGTACAGTCCACAATCCGGACAATTACTCTGTAGTATAAAAAGGAAAAAGATATAAATGACAATCATGGAGCTAGAGGTGCTAGAGGAGGAGGTGCCTCACGATCTCTATCGTAGTCCTCAGCATATACTCTCGCGAGCCAGACCACCTGAGTCTGAGTCGCTAGGAGACTAGCTTTCAGATCCGCTACCCGCTGGTCTGTAGAGCGCTGGGCATCTAGAAGCTCTCCTACTCTCCAATCAGTCATGCGCTGAGCCTCCTGAATCTCACGTAACAAACCCATCATGTCATCTGGTGGTGGGCGTGAAGGGCCAACTGAATGAGAAGCCCTAGAAGGGCCAGCTCCAGTAGAATGCTATGGCGATGGAGGAGGGATGGCATCCACATCCATGTACATCTGATCATCATCCTCCTCATCATCACCCTCGTGTGCCTCTGCTACTGCCTTTGCTGCTACCTCTGCTGCTGCTGCTGTCGCCTCTGCATCTACTGCCACTACCCGAGTGAGAGGACGTCTCATAGCATTCCTCTTATCATCACTGACCTGTATCTCTTTCATGCTCATCCTGCTGATGGCCTCCCAATCAAGGTCAGTTGAGAAGGTGTCCTCAAGGATCCTCTCATCTACTAGGTCTACCTGTAAACGAGCGAGCAAGGTGGGGATCAGTCGCCCATAGGGTAAGTTACCTCTCGAGTCAGGCAACGTAGCTCTGTGCATAGTTCAAAGAATAATATATGGGAGGTAGACGGGCTGCCTAGTACAGATACAGTACAACAGGTACTGTGTCAACTGTGAGACCATCTCGTATTGTCTGCCCTGGGGAATAAGATTATGCTAGATAATCTTATAGTAGACCCATGGTACTGGACGTAGTTTGACTACTTTCATCTCCCAGCGGTCATCCCGAAGAATCTGATTATCTATTTCTGCATGTACCTGTGTAGACAGAACTGTAGCTCCCTGGGTGAACAGTAAACCAACTGACCATCGTTGGAAATGCCTAAGAGATCAGCCAACTCCTGATATTTAAAAGAGATCTGAACCCCTTTTACCTAGCTGGTGATACGAAGCTCTCTACCCCTATCAACATCATCTAAGTCACCCTCTACCTATAGGTGACAGTAGAACTACTTGACCAAGTCCGGGGGAGTGCAAGCCTCGTACAAGATCACTGGAAGCCAACCCATATCACCAAACGCCATTTCCACATCAAACAGGCTAAATGGGCTAGGTTCACATATCAACCCCCTTCAAATTTTTTCCGATCAAACCAAGGATATTGCACCTCTACTTCAACGGACTTGAAGCATCGTGGGTCATGAACTCGAGGAACCTTAGTGCGAACCATGATAACTGCAAGAGAAGAAAATAAGAAAACAAGTTAGATAAATTTGAAAATTTAACAGCATGACGACGTAAAATGGAAAAAAGTCTCACTTTTCACCCAAACATTTGGGCAGGAGGAATTACATAGGTCCCAAACCATCCTGCAAGGCTCATACAATTGAAAATTTAAACTAGGTAGGTTGAATTTGAAGAAATTTTGACAATTGGGAAAAACCTCAAAATTTAGGTCAAAAATGAGAATTTTCAAGTTTCTACTAAACTAACCGATGAAACTCAAGTTTTCTTGAGGGCTTCCATCCATTGGGTGGCCAATAGCAAAAGCCCCCAATAAAAATTAAATTTTTATAGTCAAAAAAATATTAATTAGAAGAAAACCCTACAAATAGCAAAAACCCTAGGTATGAAAGCTTAAAAATAGAGAAAAGTAGAGAACATACCTCAAGGAATGGAGTGACGGATGTTGATCGATGAAAAAAAATACCAAGTTTGTATGGTCGACACTATAGCAATTCACTGATGGCAAGTTGAGTAGAGACCGTAGGAGGAAGAAGGAGAATGAGTAGGAAAAATTTCAAAAAACAGGTTTAAAAACCTGATTTTGAATCATACAGTCGCACAATTCGACCAAAACCATCGACCGTATGATTGACCATAGGGTCTCGGTAAGTTGCCAGGATTTTGAAGGTTGCACCTATGGTCGCACAACATGCGACCGTAGGCCATCGACCGTATGAATGACTGTTGTCTACATTTTGATTCTGTTTGAACTTTTGCCTATGAATCTTATTTTTTTTCTCGCTTCCATTGTGAGACTAATCCAATACTACCATCATATCTTGTCTCACATGTACAGTCTTTTCAAGTACCATTTAACCAAGAGTTTAAATGGCTGGATGCAGAGTAAGTAGAAGGAGATAGAATGCAAGCCCATCTCCACCACCTGTAGAGAATAATGACAATGAAGGTCAGCAAGGACAGGAAGGAAATATTGGAACTCAAAATGCTGCACCTCAAAATGTGCACACTTAAGCCAACCCAACCAACCTACTTGCACCACCTACGAATTTGGCTACTGCGGTGATGAATTTAGCACAACAAATGCAGAAAATATAGCAAGTGCAAGCCAACATGCAAGCTGCTATGGGAATTTCTTTCCCAGCAACAAACACAACACCTCTACCTGCAGGACAAGCTAGTACTGCACCTGGTGGTAGCAACACTGTACCCCAAGCACTGCAGACACCAGTAGTACAAGGCCAAGTGCCAAACCCAGAAGCACCGCAAGGCGGGTATAACCAAGGTAATTATCAGTACCAACCGCCTATGTATGGAGCATGTGCACAGTATCAGCTTGATCACACCAGACTGATTGAGCGTTTTCTGAAGTTGAAGCCGAAGGAATTTACAAGCAAGCCATCAGATCTGTTATGGCCAACTCACTGGATCAATGAGATGGAAAGAAACTTTATGATGATGACTATAAATGAAGAAGAGAAGGTATTATGTGCTACTTTTATGCTAAAAGGTGATGCACACCATTGGTGAAAATCTAATTGGAGTTATCTATTGACAAAGCACGCCTAACTGACCTGGGCTATCTATAATGAAGCTTTCTTCAAGAAGTATTTTCCCAGGAGTCTCAGAGATCAAATGGAAAAGGAGTTTTTGAGTCTGTATCAGGGACAGATGATTGTAGATGCATATCAACAGCGTTATGAAGAACTATTTTTCTTTGCTCCCTCTACCATGCATGAGGAAAATACCAAAACCTGAAGGTTCGTCATGGGACTTAGGGGAAGCATCCATGAGCATGTATTGGGACTAAAAAAAAAATTTATAATGAAGCTGTACAGATTGCTTGAGTACTAGAATCAAGCCAGAGGGAAAGTTATTTTGCTCAGAACAGAGGTATTAAAAGGCCCAATGGAAACTCATACAACGGAGGGAAGTCAAAGACATTTAAACCCTTTCAGATTCAAGGCTTCAATGCTGCAGCCAAGACTACTCCGACAGCCCAACCTCAACAGAAGCAAAGTAATGCTGGAGTCAAATGCTTCAATTGCGACTAAGTAGGACATTATTCAAGGGAGTGTCTTAAGCCAAGGAAGCAGCTACAGCAAGGAAAGGTTTATGCAGTTATATTTGAGGATGCTGTCGCATCACCTGATGTGGTCACAGGTATGACCTGAACTGTTCATTTTGTACTACCTTGTGTGAGCATGTAGACTAAGTTTAATCAAATCATAGGTATCGTACCTATTAATGGCTTACCCGCCAGAGTATTCTTTGACTTTGGAGCTACTCATTCTTTTATATCTGTGTCTCTTGGAAAGAAGTTAAATCTACCCCTCAGACCTTTAGACTACAAACTACTTGTACAATTACCTATGGGCTTAGAAGTGGAACTAGACAAAGGTTATGGACCATGTCCAGTTCTTATCGGCGAGAAGATTTTAGATGCAACCTTAATTCAACTTGAGATGGCAGACTTTGACGTTATCTTGGGAATGGATTGGTTAGCTCGGCACTCCACAAACTTATTATGTGGGGAAAAGAAACTGACATTTAAAGACAAGGAAGGAGCAGAGTTTAGTTTTATGGGAACCAAACTATTTCATAAACGAAAACTCATTTTCTCTGCATTGAAGACTAGAAAATGCCTCAAGAAAGGAAGAATTGGTAATCTAGTATCCGTGATCGACCTCACCAAGGAAGCCCCACGAATGGAGGATATTGAAGTTGTGCGTGAATTTCCAGATGTATTTCCTAAAGAACTACTAGGACTACCACCTGACCGAGCGATAGAGTTCGTTATAGACTTATACCCGGAGCCACACCAGTATCGAAAGCACCTTATCGAATGGCTCCTACTGAACTGAAGGAACTGAAGGTACAATTACAAGAATTACTGGACAAGGGTTATATCAGACCTAGCATATCACCATGGGGAGCGCCAGTACTGTTCGTGAAAAAGAAGGATGGTAGCGTTTGACTATGTATAGATTATCGAGAATTGAATAAGCTTACAATCAAGAATCGATACCCGTTGCCTCGGATCGATGACTTGTTCGATCAGTTGCAAGGTGCCAAAGTATTCTCCAAAATTGATATTCGGTCAGGATACCATCAGTTGAAAATTAAGAAAGGTGATATTCCGAAGACAGCATTCAGAACCAGATATGGACATTATGAATTTTTAGTTATGTCTTTTGGATTGACTAAGGCACCCGCAATTTTTATGGAACTCATAAATCGGGTATTCCATGATATGTTGGATACGTCAGTCATTGTATTTATTGACGACATACTAGTCTACTCCAAGGACAAAGAAACCCATATCACAAATCTAAGAGTCGTTTTGCAGCGACTAAGTAAAGATAAGCTTTACGCAAAATTTATGAAGTGTGAATTCTAGCTGAATGAAGTCACTTTCTTAGGCCATGTTGTATGTACTGAAGGAATTAAAGTGGATCCTAGCAAGATTGAAGCCATTGTGAAATGGGAAGCACCCAAGAATGTTGCAGAAATCATAAGTTTCTTAGGTTTAGCTGGTTATTATCGACGATTCGTGGACGATTACTCTAGAATCGCTATATCTCTCACCAGTCTGACAAAGAAAGGAGAAAAAATTATTTGGACCGATAAATGTGAAGAGTGTTTCCAAACATTGAAAGCTAGATTGATATCCGCTCCCATCTTGACTATTCTGATCCGAGGACAACCATTTACCTTGTACACCGATGTATCTGGGTTAGGTTTGGGATGTATGCTTATGCAAGGAGAATAAGTAATTGCGTATGCCTCAAGATAATTGAAGACACATGAGAATAACTATCCCACTCATGACTTGAAATTAGCAGCAGTAGTACATGCTGTTAAGATATGGAGACATTATTTATATGGAGAGAAATTTCAAATTAAATCAGATCATAAGAGTCTCACTCATCTTTTTAATCAGAAGGAATTGAACATGAGACAAAGAAGATGGCTGAAATTATTGAAGGATTATGATTGCGATATCCAGTATCATCCTGGAAATGTTAATGTAGTTACTGCCGCACTAAGCAGGAAAGCAATGACAGAATCTCAAGAAGAAGTTAATGCAAATGCTGTGGCGTGTGTCACTGGGAGAGTATTTAATTACGGTAAAGAGCAGTTCGTGATTGATATTTCAAATGAATCAACTAACCAAGGGTTTATTCATCTATTCTCAAACATGTTTGCTACATTGAAGATTGTACCTGATCTATTAGACGAAGTGAAAGCAGCTATTAAATCAGACCCTTATCTGAGAATGGTGCAAGAAGACCTCGAAAAAGGTAGGACTACTCCTGAGTTTACCTTGGACGTTGAAAAGGTACTAAGATACAAAGGAAGGGTATGTGTTCCTGAAAATGAAGAGTTGGATATTAAACACAAACTAATGAAGGAAGCTCACACCACCGCTTATTTGGTACATCCTGGAAGCACGAAGTATCATGATCTGAAGAAACTATATTGGTGGAGAGGAATGAAAGCGGATGTAGCTAAATTTGTGTCTCAATGCTTGAATTGTCAGCAAGTAAAGGGTGAAAGGCAAAGACCTGCAGGATTATTGTAGCCACTGCCAGAACCAGCATGGAAATGGGACTGCATCACTATGGACTTCAACACCGGGTTACCATTGACTCCCCGAGTAGTTGACGCGGTCTGGGTGATTGTGGATCCTTTGACCAAGACAACTCATTTCATAGCTATACGACCTCAGTATACCCTGAAGAGGTTAGCTAAGCTTTATGTAGATGATATTGTCCGATTACATAGTGTACCTGAAAGCATTGTGTCCGACAGAGACCCACGCTTTACTTCAAAGTTTTGGGAAGGATTACAGAAGGCTATGGCTACAATATTAAAGTTTAGTACTGCATTCCATCCTCAGACAGACAGATAGTCGGAGCATACTATTCAGATTTTAAAAGACATGCTTCGACTTGTGTCATTGATTTCAAAGGATCATGGGATGAAAAATTACCATTGATTGAGTTCGCTTATAACAACAGCTATCAAGTGACTATACAGATGTCACCCTATGAAGCACTGTATGGTAGGAAATGTTGAACTCCTTTGTTTTGGAATGAAGTTGGAGAACGGAGTATTATTGGACCAGAGTTTGTTGAAGAGACTTGTCGAGTAGTCGACATTATCAAGGAAAGAGTCCGAATAGCTCAGAACCGTCAGAAGCAATATGTAGATAATCGACGCAGAGATCTCGAATTCACCATAGGTGATAAGGTATTTCTGAAAATATCTCCTATGCGTGGTTTGAAAAGGTTTGGACAAAAGGGAAAGCTATGTCCCAGATATATTGGACCTTTTGAAGTTCTAGATAGACATAGAAAAGTAGCATATCAGTTAGCACTACCACCATCCATGTCAATTGTGCATAATGTATTTCATATCTCATTACTGAAGAAGTACGTCAGAGATCCAACACACGTGTTAACAACGGTTCCACCGGATTTGACTGAAGATTTGACGTTCGAAGTAGTACCTTTTGAGATCACTAGCCGGAAGGTGCAATGTCTTCGCAACCATGACATTTACTTCGTTAAGGTTACTTGGAGAAGCCAAAATATAGAAGAAATTACATGGGAAGAAGAGAACGCTATGTGGAAGTAATATCCTTTCCTATTCGACTCGGAAGCTATGTGTAAATTTTGAGGACGAAATTTATATAAGAGGGGGGGGGGGAGTTGTAAGACCTGCACTCCACTAACTTGGTCTAACCGTGTCGTGCCAGGTCTTCCCATCATTTCTGGACCAAGTGGACCAAGCGTGTGAAGATAGATCACAAACCAGATACGAGAATCGAGTTAAAAATGCTAAAAACATATCTAAGGTCGCATACCTGGGTAGGTATTGTCGACCATATGGAAGGGAACAAAAATCTCAAATCCAGAACCCCACGGTCGATGATTTTGACCTTACGGTCGATGGTTTATGCGATTGTATGAACGACCGAGAGAGACCAGATCAGTCTCCAAGTTTTGAAAACTTTCCTAGACTAAGGGATTGCTTTCCAAATTAAAAGAGGACTCTATATGGAGAGTTTTCCTCTATAAAAAGGACATCCCTCAGTCCTTTTTCACTCTTCTAGAACATTAGTAAACCCTAGAAAAAGAGAAGGAAGAGAAGGAGATGAAGAAAAAGCAAAGGAGAAGAATTTACTGAGAAGAGATTGACTCTCTATCATAGGCAAAGGTTTGAAACGAATCTCTGGAGATGTAAACTCTAAGTATAAGAGTTCTATGGAAGATAGGAAATATCAACCTATTATGATGTCACACCCCAATTCTGAGCCAACTAGAATGGTGTGATGAACCGTTTATGAACCAACGGTTCAACCAGGATCTCGTATAGGCTATGCCAACGATGTTAAACCAAAACAAATTCCACATTAATCAGAGATAATAAAGTAAATAGCAGAAATCTTATTTATAATGAACTGAGGTCTAATCATGATAAATAATTAATATTTCAGTTATCTCCAAGTAATCAAAACATAATTTAATACATATTACAAATATCAAAATACGAAAGTTAAACACTAAGCGTATCCATAGTTGAAACGCTTGCTTAACAAATCATAATAGTCCTCCACAGTTTGTACATCCATAGCCGCCACCTATTCATATGTTGGCGTGTCGACATAATCTTCAACCATAATACCTGCAACATCAGAAAATAAAAAGAATTACGCGCGCGAGGGTCAGCTCCCCAACTTGAGCTTAGTGAGAAAACAAAACAATGCAACAAACATTTGCATGCGTTCAATTCATCTCTTTGGTCTGGTTTATAAGTTTGCAATGTGCTATAGAAAGGATTCGTGGCTGCCGCACCTCTATACACGAGTGTGTGAAGCCGCCCAATGGATCAAACACCATTGCTGTCCCACATGCACTCATCATGGAATAGAGATAGAGCTAAAGTGCCAGGATCAAACACCGCATAACACTTCCCCTGATGCCCTACCCATACCAACACGTAAGCCCCTATTGGAGAGGGCTTGCAAACTGGGCTCGCAACTAACCATTCCTAATGCCAATCAGTGTATCCAAGGACTCACCCCAGCATCCCTCAATACATCCATAGAGATAGAGCTAAGGCTCCCCTACAGAGTCAGAGACTACATGGTCTGACACCACCTCCCCTGATGCCCTACGACGTAATAGTTTTGCTAAGGTAATGGCGATACGACGATGTCAGAGGACAAGACTTGAGTAGAGATAGAGCTAGAGTCTGGTGACCAGGATGAATCACAATGTCACATCCTCGCCTTGATTCTCCACTGGCATCAAGCACACTAACCACACACATACATTCACATGCCTATTCCTAGCATCATCATCATTATCATGTTATAAATAAACAGAATTAAATATGCATGAACAGTAATAGCAGGAATATTGGATGACATGTAAAATGCACATTACAAACATACAAGCATAGAATCAATCATGGCATTGGACTTAATAAGTAAAAAAAACTTGTAATTAGCCAATTAGTTTAGGTCTTGTTCCCTCACCTTTGATCAATGTTTGTTCCTCTCTTAAGCTTTGGAAGTCACTTTGAATCTATTAAGAACCTAAACAATTAATGTATTTAAGTTAGGATTCAAGTTTTCCAAGTTACAGTAGTCAAAAACCTTGTTTGGTCTCAAAATATGCTTGCTGTTATCGTGTGGTCGCATGTGTGGTCGAACCTGTGGTCGCAATATATGAGACCACACACTGTGTGGTCGAACCCTGTGGTCACATTTTATGCGACCACACCTTTCCTGGGAACTTCCCGAATAGCTGTGGTCGATCCTCTGGTCACCCTGTGCTCGACCACAGGCTACGACCACATGATGTTTGGTCAATTTTTCATCTTCAATCCGAATTCTTCCTGAGTCGATTCTTTGGCTTATCACTTGGGTTCATCCTATGATTATCCTATGGCCATTATTTACATTTTCTCATTAACCATTATCCCTAATCTATTTTCTCATGGTTTTCATTAGAAATTCCATAACCAAAATCGTTACATTAGATTCAACACATCAACTTGATAAAAAGAATCTATCCTATCTGATCTAGCCTACAGAGTCAAGTTCATACCTTAAGCTTGCTGTAGGGGGATAAAATTTTTCTCTTCAAAACCTTCTTCTCCAAGCTTCTTCTCCAAATCTCCTTCTTCCTCTTCTCTTCCTTTCTCTTTCTCAGTTAGGTTTAGGTTTCAATTTGAGTTCTTAAAGAGTGAGAGAGGCTAAGGAACGTCCCTTACATAGAGGAAAACCTCCATATAGAGTCCCACTTTAATTAGGAAAGAGTCCCCCTCAAAATTAGGAAAGTTTCCTAAACACGGAGTCTGTTCAGCATCGTGTGGTCACACGTGGGGTCGTAGAATCCGTCGACCACACTTCAAAAATATGTTACCACACGTCATGTGGTCTCATGTGTGGTCGACTACACCATCGACCACACCCCTCAAAACTACTACCACACGACCAAAATTTTTTGGTTTTTAGTTTTTGACTGGTTGCTTCCACACGATCTTAAACGGTCAACCACACCAACTAAATTTGACTCGTTGCTTACATTATCTTATGGTTTCTTCATACAATTGGTTCACTTGAGCCTATTATGATGGGAAGACCGGTCACGACATGAAAACGTAAGGTTAGACCAGGTTCGTGGCGTGTGGGTCTTACAAATCCACCACCCTTAAAAGAAATTTTGTCCTCGAAATATGCACGTATGGATCTCACAACTCCCCCACCCTCAAAAGAAATTTCGTCCTCGAAATTAAATTTACCTTCCGAGTTGAATAGGTGGGAATACTGTTTCCGCATTCCATCTTCCTTTTCCCATGTAATCTTCTCTATATCTTGTCTTCGTCAGGTTACCTTCATATAATAATTATCTCAGCTTTGGAGATGTTGTACCATTCAACCAGTGAACGAGGCTGGTGCCACTTCAATAATTAAATATTTTATCTAATCCAGTGGATCCGTGGTCAATACCTTTGATATGGATCTCCAACGTACTTCTTCAATGGGGACATGCAAAATACGTCATGCACACTAGACATGGACAGCGGTAATGCTAGTTGGTACGCAACTTTTCTACGTCTCTCCAAAATTTGTATGATGTCCAAAACATATATAGGATACAAATTTCCCTTCTTGTCCAATCGTTTCAGACCATACATAAGTGATATCTTCAAGAACACTTTGTCACTTATGGCGGACTCGAGGTCTTGGTGTCTCTACTCACAAACTTGAGCTATCTTGGCCCTTTTCTTTGATCTTGTCTGCCACTCGACAGGTTTCTTCAACAAACTCAGGTCTTACAATTCCTTATTCTCCGACTTCATTCCAAAGCAAAGAAATTCGACATTTCTACCATACCATGCTTCATAGGTGACATCTACATGGTAGCTTGATAGAAAATTCAATCCGTGGTAACTTTTCAACTCAACCTCCTTGAAATCAATTTTACAAGCTCGGGGCATATCTCTTAGGATTTATATAGTCTGCTCCAACTGTCCGTCGGTGTAAGGTAAAATGCGGTACTAAACTTTAACTTTGTTCCCATTGTCTTCTATAGATCCTCCCAAAACTTTGAGATAAAGCATGAGCCTCTGACCGACACTATGCTCTCAGGCATACCGATCAATTTAGTAATATTATCCACATATAGCTTAGTTAGTCGCTCCAAAGCACACCGAGGTCATATAGCAATGGAATGAGCTTTCTTCATAAGGTGATCAACAATCACCCAAACTGCATTAACCGATCTGGGAGTCAGTGGCAAATCGTTGACATAGTTCATTGTAATGCAGTTTCACTTCCAGACTGGCTCCGATAGTGGTTGTAGTAAGCCATGTTGGTCTTTGTCTTTCATCCTTTACTTGTTGATAATTTAGACACTGGAACACGCACTAAGCCACATCTATTATCATTCCTCTTTACTAGAACAATCTCTTCAGGTCATGATACATATTGGTACTCCAGGATGTCTTGAATATAGAGTACAATGGGCACTTATCATTATCCTCTTCATGATATCAGAGTCTTTACCTTCAGGTATTCAGAATCTACCTCTGTATCTGAGTACCGTCTCCGCATCCAAAGCAAGTCAGGGTTAGGTTTTTCTTTTTCTAAATCTTCTTGCACCGTTCTTATATACGGATCTAACAAAATTACTACTTTTACTTCATCCATCAATTCAGAGATGATCTTTAATGCCACAAGCGCAGCCGAAGAACTATTGCTCCATAAGTTCATCCATAAGTTCTCGCTCAATTGGATCATCACGAGTTTCTATTATATGTTACTCTTCTTCTAAATCAAAATCAGTTGCAGTGAAACATAAGGCAGCTATTGTACTAGGTCCTCCTTTTGGCTTCATTATTCCTTGTTGCTCAAAACCTCTGCTATCATATTAGCCTTGCACCGGTGACATTGAATATCACGGTCTTAATCCTTTAGGAGTTCTAACCATCTCCTTAGCTTCCTGTTCAACTCTTTCTGGGTGTAGAGATAAGTAAGACTTGTAATCCTATTTAATCTGAAATTCTTCTCTGTATAGATAATGTCTCCAAGTCTTGATTGCATGAATCACAGTTGCTAACTCCAAATCATGAGTTGGATGATTCTTTTCATGCTCTTTCAGTTATCTTGAAACATATGCAATCGCTTGTTTACCTTACATCAACCTGCATCCTAAACCCAATCCAAAAGTATCAGTGTGTAGGGTAAAAGGTTCCCCTGGTACCAAAACGAACAAGATAGGAGCTAATATCAATCTTATTTTTAGAGTTTAGAAACATTCTTTACACTTGTCAGTCCAAATTTACTTCTCTGCCTTCCTGGTTAGCTTGGTAAGAGGTATTGCGATCCTAGAGTTATGAATCGTCTGTAATAACTAGTTGAACCCAAGAATCTTCTGATCTTTGTAATGTTCTTTAGGTGTTTCTCACCATACGATTACTTTTATCTTACTAGGGTCTACTTTAATCCCTTCTGATGATACTATGTGACCTAAGAAAATCACCTCATTCAACCAAAACTCACACTTCTTGAATAAAGCTTCTCCCTTCTTAGCAGTTGTAAGGCTGCTCTAAGATCCATTGTATGAGTTGCTTCATTCTTGGAATAAACCAAAATATCATCTATGAAAATTATGACCGACGTATCCAACATGTCATGAAACACCCAGTTCATCAGTTCCATAAAAGATGTAAGGGCATTGGTTAATCCAAACGACATAATCAAAAACTCATAATTCCCAATCCCAGTTCTAAAAGTTGTCTTCGAGATATCTCTGTCTAAATTCTTCATTTGATGATACTCCATCCAAGGTCAATCTTAGGGAATACCTTTGTGCCTTGTAGCTGATTAACAAGTCATGGATCTAAGGTAGTAGATATCGATTCTTGATCGTGAGCTTGTTTAGTTCCCGGTAATCTATACATAATCTGACATTACCGTCATTCTTCTTCACGAATTGCATTGGGGCTCCCCGTAACGTAATACTTATCCAATTAGAACCCTTGTCTAATAACTCTCGTAGTTGAGTTTCAATCCCTTCAACTCCATAGGAGCTACTCTGTAGGTGCCTTTGACATAGGTATCGTCCTTGGTAACAAGTCGATGACGAACTCGATCGCACGATCAGATGGTAACTCAGGTAAGTCTCCTGGAAACACATCAGGAAATTTATGCATCACATCAATATCTTTCATGTGTGGTGCTTCTTTGGTAACGTATACCACAGATATCATATATCCAACTCCTTTCTCTTCAAAGCATCTCTTCGCCTTTAGCATAGAGAGGATCAGCTTTCACTTCTTAGGCAACATGCTTCCAATAAAACTAAATTATATGCCGTCTTTATTCTTGAATGATAACCTCTTTTATGCACATAACAACTTTGTAGAATGTTGAGACAACCAGTCTATTCCTAAGATGACGTCAAAGACTACCATCTCAAGTCGATTTAGGTAGCATCCAAATTCTGTCCATCCATATGATTCGAACATTGTTCATAACACTCATTTAATACAACATCTAGTCCAAAATGGTTGGAACTAGCAAAATCTGGTATAAAGGTCTTAAGAGCACATCTAGCTCCTTAATCTGTTATGGTTTTTCAAAGACTAACGCCAATAATCTCACATCCCAAAAAGCTCATTAGCTTACACCTTCTTTATCATTGTTGTTCTACCTTGATCTCTCTTTCGTATACCTCAAAAATATCTTGTGATTGTTACTTACTTTCTTGCTCATGCACTCTTTTATAGACATGACTCATATCCATTTATCTAGCAATCTTAAAATAGATTCTTTACAACTTCATCTGAGGTTTCTTAGCTACATAGATTATTCTGAATTCAATCATCTTCCTTTCGATAATTCTTTATCAACTAAACATCTTATCAATGGATGTCGAAAAATGTAAGAATCAGAATGTTTATCCAAAAGTAATTCATTTCCTTCTTTCGAATTTAGTATGATGAAGGACACTTGTTTTATCTAATGAACTTAGGTTTAAAGGATCAGGAGTAAATCTATGGTAATTCAACCGTCATCCAAAGGTTTTTAAGTTATACGGTGGTCTGAATACATGGAAATAGAGGTTCTACAGCTCTTAATCTCATGGTTATAGGTTCTATCGAGTATATAATGCCATTGGTCGAGGCACTACAGGAGTAAATCTGGAGAAAGTTTTGGTACATCAATAAATCAGGTATAAATAAAAAAGATGTACGCTCAACATGATTAAACATTTAACTGTTCATTCAGTTCATATCTCTGTTCATGTTGTTGATCATGAGAGTGGCTCAGATTGGTATAATCAGGACTAATACTAAAGAAACAATATCTATAACTCCAATTGACAGGTTGAATTGAGAAGGTATCCTGTCAAGACACGAGAATTTAAAATCAGGTATGTGCATCCTCTATAATCATAAAAGTAAGTCAATGATGCACCGCATCCTATATAAACCTATCTAGTTATATGGCCACAATAGATTTGATCCTTTGCTGAAAATGTAAGAGGCTACATCGTCAGAAAACATTCCTCAACCCTTGTCGGATTATTTGTCATGGGACAGCTATCCCATACATCGATGGCTATTAAGGGTAACCACCTTGATACACTACTTGTTGTGCACCAAGCTTCTGCACTGAGGGGTGCATCACTAGGACATGCTGTATAATAGGCACTGTGTTATGAGTAACATATGCTGGAAGTACAGTGTTGATACCAATTGGTACTGTACATGGTCTGACCTGGAGGTATTGGTGTAGCATTGGCAACTTGATTAGTGATTTCCATGGCAACTTACATAGTCGGTATCATCTGTTGTTGTTTTTGTATTTTGTCAGGCTAAGTTTATTACAACCGTAGCCAAGGCACTTGGTAGTCTAGGTAGATTGGCTGGAGTGGCCTGGTTGTTTACCTCCTTTGATTTGTTCCAATCTAATTGTCATTATTTAGCATCTGCTCAGATGAGTTTTCACTATCCGTTTTCGACCCAGATAGTAGTGGGGTCAAGTTTCAACCTCTTCTTAATGCTCAGCGGGCAATGGATCAGCTTGTGGTGGATCTCACTCTGAGTCTCCACGTCACCCAGGAGTATAGTTTTATCTTCTTTTATAGTTACTCTCATTTTTGGTGTATGGCCATTGTTCTCGTATCTCTGTTGGATTTGGCCCGAGATCTTTCCATATACCTTTGTAGAGACTTAGCCGTTACTAGCCATTTTCCTTCTTCCTCTGTCATACATCGAGTTTCACATCTTGTGAGTATCAACTCGGTATTCCAATGTTCTGGCTACTATACTATATCCTTTGTATACACAGGCAACTATTCGACTTGTAGACCGTACTATATGTTATTTGTTTATCAGGATACATTTAGATTTTCTTTTCCTATCTGTGTATAAATACGGTTCCACCTTTTATACATATATTATTGTCTTGTTTAGGTTCTGTCTCAACCAACACGGGATTTTATGGTGTGTTTGTATTAAAGCTTTTAATTTATCCTAACTCAGTTCATGGACTTTAGTGGAAGTATTAAAGTTTGATGGGCAAGGCCTGAGAGCTCTGATACCAAGTTGCCACACCCCAATTCTGCACCAACCAGAATGGTGTGATGAACCATCTATGAACCAACGGTTCAACCAGGATCTCGTATAGGCTATGCCAACCAAGTCAAACCAAAACACATTCTACATTAATCAGAGATAATAAAGTAAATAGCGGAAGTCTTATTAATAATGAACTGAGGTTTAATCATGATAAATAATTACTATTCCAGTTATCTCTAAGTAACCAAAACATAATTTAATACATATTACAAATATCCAAATGTGAAAGTTAAACACTAAGAGTATCCATAGTTAAAACGCTCGCTTAACAAATCATAATACTCCTCCATAGTTTGTACATTCATAGTCACCACCTGTTCATATGTTGGCATGTCGACATAATCTTCAACCGTGATACCTGCAACATCAGAAACTAAAAAGAATTGCATGCACGAGGGTCAGTTCTCCAACTTGAGCACAGTGATAAAACAAAACAACGCAACAAACATTTGCATGCGTTTAATTCATATCTTTGGTCTGGTTTATAAGTTTGCAATGTGCTATAGAAAGGATTGGTGGCCGCCGCACCTCTATACACGAGTGTGTAAAGCTTCCCAATGGATCAATCACCATTGCCATCCCACATGCACCCATCATGGAATAGAGATAGAGCTAAAGTGCCCGGATTAAATACCGCATAACACTTCCCCTGATGCCTTACCCATACCAACACGTAAGCCCCTATTGGAGAGGGCTTGCAAACTGGGCTCATAACTAACCATTCCTAATGCCAATCAGTGTATCCAAGGCCTCACCCCAGCATCCCTCAATACGTCCATAGAGATAGAGCTAAGGTTCCCCGGCGGAGTCAGAGACTACATGATCCGAGACCACCTCCCTTGATGCCCTACGACGTAATAGTTCTGCTAAGGTAATGGCGACACGACGATGTCAGTGGACAAGACTTGAGCAGAGATAGAGCTAGAGTCTGGTGACCAGGATGAACCACAATGTCACGTCCTCCCTTGATGCTCTACTCGCATCAAGCACACTAACCACACACATACATTCACATGCCTATTCCTAACATCATCATCATCATCATGTTATAAATAAACAAAATTAAATATGCATGAGCAGTAATAGCAAGAATATTGGATGACATGTGAAATGCACATTACAAGCATACAAGCATAGAATCAATCATGGCATTGGACTCAATAAGTAAATCAGGTTGTTATTAGCCAATTAGTTTAGGTCTTGTTCCCTCACCTTTGATCGATGTTTGTTCTTATCCCAAGCTTTGGAAGTCACTTTGAATCTATTAGGAACCTAAACAATTAATGTATTTAAGTTAGGGTTCAAGTTACAGTAGTCAAAAACCTTGTTTGGTTTCAAAATATGCTTGCTGTTATCGTGTGGTTGCACGTGTGGTCGAACCTGTGGTCGCAATATATGAGACCACACACTGTGTGGTCGAACCCTGTGGTCACATTTTATGCGACCACACCATGCGACCACACCTTTCCTGGGAACTTCCTGAATAGATGTGGTCGATCCTCTGGTCACCCTGTAGTCAACTACAGGCTGCGACCACATGATGTTTGATCAATTTTTCATCTTCAATCTGAATTCTTTCTGAGTCGATTCCTTGGCTCATCACTTGGGTTCATCCTATGATTATCCTACGGCCATTATTTACAGTTTCTCATTAACCATTATCCCTAATCTATTTTCTCATGGTTTTCATTAGAAATTCAATAATCGAAATTGTTACATTAGATTCAACACATCAACTTGGTAAAAGGAACCTATCCTATTTGATCTAGCCTATAGAGTCAAGTCCATACCTTAAGCTTGTTGTAGGGAGATAGAACTTTTCTCTTCAAAACCTTCTTCTCCAAGCTTCTTCTCCAAATCTCCTTCTTTCCCTTCTCTTCCTTTCTCTTTCTCTCTTAGGTTTAGGGTTTCAATTTGAGTTCTAAAAGAGTGAGAGAGGCTAAGGAACATCCCTTATATCAAGGAAAACCTCCATATAGAGTCCCACTTTAATTAGGAAAGAGTCCCCCTCAAAATTAGGAAAATTTCCTAAATACGGAGTTTGTTCTGTATCGTGTGGTCGCACGTGGGGTTGCAGAATCCATCGACCACACGTCAAAAATATGCAATCACATGTCATGTGGTCTCATGTGTGATCTCATGTGTGGTCTCATGTGTAGTCGACCACACCATCGACCACACCCTTCAAAACTGCTACCACACGATCAAAAGTTTCTGGTTTTTAGTTTTTGACTGATTACTTCTACACGACCTTAAATTGTCAACCATACCAACTAAATTTGATTCGTTGCTTACCTTATCTTGGGATTTCTTCATACAATTGGTTCACTTGAGCCAATTATGATGGGAATACCAGTCACGACATGAAAACGTTAGGTTAGACCAGGTTCATGGCGTGCGAGTCTTACAAGTCCACCACCTTAAAATAAATTTTGTCCTCGAAATTTGCACGTAAGGATCTCACAACTCCCCCACCCTAAAAAAAAATTTCGTCCTCAAAATTTAGATTTACCTTCCGAGTTGAATAGGTGGGAATACAGTTTCTGCATTTCATCTTCCTTCTCCCATGTAATCTTCTCCACGTCTTGTCTTCGCCAGGTTACCTTCATATAATAATTATCCCAGCTTTGGAGATGTTGTACCTTTCAACCAGTGAACTAGGCTGGTACCACTTCAATAGTTAAATCTTCTATCTAATCCTGTGGATCCGTGGTCAATACCTTTGATATAGATCTCCAACGTACTTCTTCAATGGGGACAGCAAAATACGTCATGCACACTAGTCATGGACGGTAGTAATGCTAGTTGGTATGCAACTTTTCTACGTCTCTCCAAAATTTTTATGAGGTCCAAAACATATATAGGATACAACTTTCCCTTCTTGTCTAATCGTTTCAAACCATACATAAGTGATATCTTAAAGAATACTTTGTCACTTATGGCGAACTCGAGGTCTTGGTGTCTCTTCTGACAAACTTGAGCTATCTTGGCCCTTTTCTTTGATCTTGTCTGCCACTCGACAGGTTTCTTCAACAGACTCAGGTCTTACAATTCCTTATTCTCCGACTTCATTCCAAAACAAAGGAATTCAACATTTCTACCGTACCATGCTTCATAGGTGACATCAACATGGTAGCTTGATAGCAAATTCAGTCCGTGGAAACTTTTCAACTCAAGCTCCTTGAAATGATTTTTTTCAAGCTCGGGGCATATCTCTTAGGAACTGTATAGTCCGCTCCAATTGTCCATCAGTTTAAGGTAAAATGCGGTACAAAACTTCAACTTCGTTCCCATTGTTTTCTATAGATCCTCCCAAAACTTTGAGATAAAGCATGAGCCTCTGATCGACACTATGCTCTCAGGAAAACCATTCAATCTAGTAATATTATCCACATATAGCTTAGTTAGTCGCTCCAAAGCACATCGAGGTCGTATAGCCATGAAATGAGCTTTCTTCATAAGGCGATCAACAATCACCCAAACTGCATCAACTGATCTGGGAGTCAGTGGCAGATCGTTGACATAGTTCATTGTAATGCAGTTTCACTTCCAAACTGGCTCCGATAGTGGTTGTAATAAGCCATGTTGGTCTTTGTCTTTCAACTTTTACTTGCTGATAATTTAAATACTGGAACACGTACTAAGCCACATCTATTATCATTCGTCTTTACTAGTACAATCTCTTCAGGTCATGATACATATTGGTACTCCAGGATGTCCTGAATATAGAGTACAATGGGTTCTTATCATTATCCTCTTCAAGATATCAGAGTCTTTACCTTCAGGTACTCAGAATCTACCTCTGTATCTGAGTACCGTCTCCGCATCCAAAGTAAGTCAGGGTTAGGTTTTTCTTTCTCTAAATCTTCTTACACCGTTCTTATATATGGATCTATCAAAATTGCTACTTTTACTTCATCCATCAATTCAGAGATGATCTTTAATGCCAAAAGTGCAGCTGAAGAACTATTGCTCCCTAAGTTCATCCATAAGTTCTTGCTCAATTGGATCATCACGAGTTTCTATTATATGTTACTTTCCTTCCAAATCTGAATTTGTTGCTGTGAAACATAAGGAAACTATTGTACTAGGTCCTCCTTTTGGCTTTATTATTCCTTGTTGCTCAAAACCTCTGCTATCATATTAGCCTTGCACTGGTGACATTGAATATCACGGTCTTAATCCTTCAGGAGTTCCAACCATCTCCTTAGCTTCCTGTTCAACTCTTTCTGGGTGAAGTGATAAGTAAGACTCTTGTAATCCGATTTAATATGAAATTCTTCTCTGTATAGATAATGTCTCCAAGTTTTGATTGCATGAATCGCAGTTGCTAACTCCAAATCATGAGTTGGGTGATTCTTTTCATGCTCTTTCAGTTATCTTGAAACATATGCAATTACTTGTTTACCTTACATCAATCCGCATCCTAAACCCAATCCGAAAGTATCAGTGTGTAGGGTAAAAGGTTCCCCTAGTACTGGAATGATCAAGATAGGAGCTGATATCAACCTTGTTTTTAGAGTTTGGAAACATTCTTCACACTTGTCAGTCCAAATAAACTCCTCTGCCTTCCTGGTTAGCTTGGTAAGAGGTATTACGATCCTAGAGTAGTCCTTCATGAATCGTCTGTAATAACTAGTTGAACCCAAGAATCTTCTGATCTCTGTAATGTTCTTTAGGTGTTTTTCACCATACGATTACTTCTATGTTACTAGGGTCTACTTTAATCCCTTCTGATGATACTACGTGACCCAAGAAAATCACCTTGTTCTACCAAAACTCACATTTCTTGAATAAAGCTTCTCCCTTTTCAGCAGTTGTAAAGCTGCTCTAAGATCTATTGTATGGGTTGCTTCATTATTAGAATAAACCAAAATATCATCTATGAAAATTATGACCGACGTATCCAACATGTCATGAAACACCCAGTTCATCAGCTCCATAAAAGATGTAAGCGCATTGGTTAATCCAAACGACATAATCGAGAACTCATAATGCCCAATCCCAGTTCTAAAAGCTATCTTCGAGATATCTCTGTCTAAATTCTTCATTTGATGATACTCCATCCAAGGTCAATCTTAGGAAATACCTTTACGCCTTGTAGCTGATTAACAAGTCATGGATCTGAGGTAGTAGATATCGATTCTTGATCGTGAGCTTGTTTAGTTCCTAGTAGTTTATACATAATCTGACACTACCATCCTTCTTCTTCACGAATTACACTGGGACTCCTCGTGACGTAATACTTAGCCGATTAGAACCCTTGTCTAATAACTCCCGTAGTTGAGTCAAAATCCCTTCAACTCCATAGGAGCTATTCTATAGGTGCCTTTGACATAGGTATCGTCCTTGGTAACAAGTCGA
This sequence comes from Protea cynaroides, assembly GCA_028583415.1. Lineage (NCBI taxonomy): Eukaryota > Viridiplantae > Streptophyta > Magnoliopsida > Proteales > Proteaceae > Protea > Protea cynaroides. Next base: position 79,765,508 of record CM053275.1, read on the forward strand.
TGATGAACTCGATCGCACGATCAGATGGTAACCTAGGTAAGTCTCCTGGAAACACATCCGGAAATTTATGCATCACATCAATATCTTCCATGTGTGGTGCTTCTTTGGTAACGTATACCACAGATACCATATATCCAACTCCTTTCTCTTCAAAGCATATCTTCGCCTTTAGCATAGAGAGGATCAGTTTTCACTTCTTAGGTAACATGCTTCCAATAAAACTAAATTATATGTTGTCCTTATTCTTGAATGATAACCTCTTCTATGCACATAACAATTTTGTAGAGTGTTGAGACAACCAGTCTATTCCCAAGATGACGTCAAAGACTGCCATCTCAAGTCGATTTTGGTTGCATCCAAATTTTGTCATTCCATATGATTCGAACATTGTTCATAACACTCATCTAATACAACATCTAGTCCAAAAGGGCTTGAACTAGCAAAATCTGGTATAAAGGTCTTAAGAGCACATCTAGCTCCTTAATCTGTTATGGTTTTTCAAAGACTAATGCCAATAATCTCATATCCCAAAAAGCTCATTAGCTTACACCTTCTTTATCATTGTTGTTCTACCCTGATCTCTCTTTCATATACCTCAAAAAATATCTTGTGATTGTTACTTACTTTCTTGCTCATGCACTCTTTTATAGACATGACTCATATCCATCTATCTAGCAATCTTAAAATAGATTCTCTACTACTTCGTCTGAGGTTTCTTGGCTATATAGATTATTCTGAATTCAATTATCTTCCTTCCAATAATTTCTTATTAACTAAACATCTTATCAATGGATGTCAAAAAAATGTAAGAATCATAATGTTTATCCAAAAGTAATTCATTTTCGACTTTCGAATTCAGTATGATGAAGGACACTTGTTTTATCTTATGAACTTAGGTTTAAAGGATTAGGAGTAAATCTATGGTAATTCAACCGTCATCCAAAGGTCGTTAAGTTGCACGCTGGTTTGAATACATGAAAATAGAGGTTTTACAGCTCTTAACCTCATGGTTATAGGTCTTATCGAGTATATAATGCCATTGGTCGAGGCACTACAGGACTAAATTTGGAGAAAGTTTTGGTACATCAATAAATCAGGTATAAATTGAAAAGATATATGTTCAACATGATTAAACATTTAACTGTTCATTCAGTTCATATCTCTGTTCATGTTGTCGATCATGAGAGTGGCTCAGATTGGTATAATCAGGACTAATACTAAAGAAACAATATCTATAACTCCAATTGACAGGTTGAATTGAGAAGGTATCCTGTCAAGACACGAGAATTTAAAATCAGGTCTGTGCATCCTCTATAATCATAAGAGTAAGTGAATGATGCACCACATCCTATATAAACCTATCTAGTTGTATGGCCACAATAGATTTGATCCTTTGCTGAAAATGTAAGAGGCTACATCGTCAGAATACATTCCTCAACCCTTGTCGGATTATTTGTCATGGGACAGCTATCCCATACATCGATGGCTATTAAGGGTAACCAACTTGTACACTGCTTGTTGTGCAGCAAGCTTCTGCACTGAGGGGTGCGTCACTAGGACCTGCTGTATAATAAGCACTGTGTTATGGGTAGCATGTGCTGGAGGTTCAGTGTTGATACCAATTGGTACTGTACATGGTCTGACCTGGAGGTATTGGTGTAGCATTGGCAACTTGGATAGTGATTTCCATGGCAATTTACATAGCCAGTATCATCTGTTGTTGTTTTTGCATTTTGTTAGGCCAAGTTTATTACAACCGTAGCCAAGGCACTTGGTAGTCCAGGTAGATTGGTTGGAGTGGCCTGGTTGTTTACCTCCTTTGATTTGTTTCAATATGATTATCATTATTTAGCATCTGCTCCGTTGAGTTTTCACTACCCGTTCTCGACCCAGATAGTGGTGGGTTAAGTTACAACCTCTTTTAATGCTCAGCGGGCAATGGATCAGCTTGTGGTGGATCTCACTCTGAGTCTCCACGTCACCCAGGAGTATAGCTTTATCTTCTTTTATAGTTACTCTCATTTTTGATGTATGACCATTGTTCTCGTATCTCTGTTGGATTTGGCCCGAGATCTTTCCCTTTACCTTTGTAGAGACTTAGGTGTTACTAGCCATTTTCCTTCTTCCTCTGTCATACATCGAGTTTCACATCTTGTGAGTATCAACTCAGTATTCCAATGTTCTGGCTACTGTACTATATCCTTTGTATACACAGGCAACTATTTGACTAGTAGACCGTACCATATGTTATTTGTTTTTCAGGATACATTTAGATTTTCTTTTCCTATCTGTGTATACATATGGTTCCACCTTTTATATGTACATTATTGTCTTGTTTAGGTTCTGTCTCAACCAACATGAGAGTTTATGGTGTGTTTGTATTAAAGTTTTTAATTTATCCTAACTCAGTTCATGGACTCTAGTGGAAGTATTCAAGTTTGACGGGCAAGGCCTGAGAGCTCTGATACCAAGTTGTCACACCCCAATTCTGAACTAACCAGAATGGTGTGATGAACCGTCTATGAACCAACAGTTCAACCAGGATCTCGTATAGGCTATGCCAACCATGTTAAACCAAAACACATTCTACATTAATCAGAGATAATAAAGTAAATAGCGGAAGTCTTAATAATGAACTGAGGTCTAATCATGATAAATAATTAATATTCCAGTTATCTCCAAGTAACCAAAACATAATTTAATACATATTACAAATATCCAAATACGAAAGTTAAACAATAAGCGTATCCATAATTGAAACGCTCGCTTAACAAATCATAATAGTCCTCCACAGTTTGTACATCCATAGCCGCCACCTGTTCATATGTTGGCGTGTTGATATAATCTTTAACCGTAATACCTGCAACATCAGAAACTAAAAAGAATTGCATGCGCGAGGGTCAGCTTTCTAACTTGAGCTCAGTGAGAAAACAAAATAATGTATCAAACATATGCATGCGTTCAATTCATCTCTTTGGTCTGGTTTATAAGTTTGCAATGTGCTATAGAAAGGATTGGTGGCTGCCGCACCTCTATACATGAGTGTGTGAAGCCGCCCAATGGATCAAACAGCATTGTCGTCCCGCATGCACCCATCATGGAATAGAGATAGAGCTAAAGTACCTGGATCAAACACCACATAACACTTCCCCTGATGCCTTATCCATACCAACACGTAAGCCCCTATTGGCGAGGGCTTGCAAACTGGGCTCGCAACTAACCATTCCTAATGCCAATCAGTGTATCCAAGGCCTCACCCCAACATCCCTCAATACATCCATAAAGATAGAGCTAAGGCTCCCCAGTAGAGTCAGAGACTATACGGTCTGAGACCACCTCCCCTGATGCCCTACGACGTAATAGTTCTGCTAAGGTAATGGCAATACGACGATATCAGTGGACAAGACTTGAGTAGAGATAAAGCTAGAGTCTGGTGACCAGGATGAACCACAATGTCACGTCCTCCCTTGATGCTCTACTCACATCAAGCACACTAACCACACACATGCATTCACATGCCTATTCCTAGCATCATCATCATCATCATGTTATAAATAAACAGAATTAAATATGCATGAGCAGTAATAGTAAAAATATTGGATGACATGTGAAATGCACATTACAAGCATACAAGCATAGAATCAATCATGGCATTAGACTCAATAAGTAAAATAGCTTGTTATTAGCCAATTAGTTTAGGTCTTGTTCCCTCACCTTTGATCGATGTTTGTTCCTCTCCCAAGCATTGGAAGTCACTTTGAATCTATTAGGAACCTAAACAATTAATGTATTTAAGTTAGGGTTCAAGTTTACCAAGTTATAATAGTCAAAAATCTTGTTTGGTCTCAAAATATGCTTGTTGTTATCATGTGGTCGCACGTGTGGTCGAACCTATGGTAGCAATATATGAAACCACACACTGTGTGGTCGAACCCTGTGGTCGCATTTTGTGCGACCACACCATGCGACCACACCTTTCCTGGGAACTTCCCGAATAGCTGTGGTCGATCCTCTGGTCACCCTGTGGTCGACCACAGGCTGCGACCATATGATGTTTGGTCAATTTTTCATCTTCAATCCGAATTCTTCCTGAGTCGATTCCTTGGCTCATCACTTGGGTTCATCCTATGATTATCCAATGACCATTATTTATAGTTTCTCATTAACCATTATCCCTAATCTATTTTCTCATGGTTTTCATTAGAAATTCCATAATCGAAATCGTTACATTAGATTTAACACATCAACTTGATAAAAGGAACCTATCCTATCTGATTTAGCCTACAGAGTCAAGTCCATACCTTAAGCTTGCTATAGGGAGAGAGAACTTTTCTCTTCAAAACCTTCTTTTCCAAGCTTCTTCTCCAAATCTCCTTCTTTTCCTTCTCTTCCTTTCTCTTTCTCTCTTAGGATTAGGGTTTCAATTTGAGTTCTAAAAGAGTAAGAGAGGCTAAGGAACGTCCCTTATATAGAGAAAAACCTCCATATAGAGCCCCACTTAAATCAGGAAAGAGTCCCCCTCAAAATTAGGAAAGTTTCCTAAACATGGAGTCTGTTTAGCATCATGTGGTCGCACGTGGGGTCGCAGAATCCGTCGACCACACGTTGTGTGGTCTCATGTGTGGTCGACCACACCATCGACCACACCCCTCAAAACTGCTACCACACGACCAAAATTTTTTGGTTTTTAATTTTTGACTGGTTGCTTCCACATGATCTTAAACTGTCAACTACACCAACTAAATTTAACTCGTTGCTTACCTTATCTTGTGGTTTCTTCATACAATTGGTTCACTTGAGCTGATTATGATGGGAAGACCAATCACGACACAAAAATGTAAGGTTAGACCGGGTTCGTGGCGTACGGGTCTTACATATGATCTTGTGATTTCCTTGAGAAAATCCCAAGAGGAATGTATTTGATGATTAGGGTTGATAAGAAACTACTAATGATGGCCATAGGATGACCTTAGAATAAACCCCATTGAAGAACAGAAGAATTGACCCAAGAAGAACTCGGATTGCATATAGACTGTGACCAAAAATCTCAAGGTCGTAGCTACGGTTGACCATAGCATGACCAGTATGACCAGAGGATTGACTATAGGCATTCGGAAAGATTTTAGAAATTATATGGTCGCAGCTACAGTCGCACCATATGCCACCGTAGGGTATCGACCGTTGGCAGTAAGGTCGATACAGTATGAGACCATTGGACCAATCAGACACCTATCAGTGCTCTGTTTCGATTTCTGACTACGTAACATGTCACATATGAACTCTAACTTCAATTCATATAAATTTTAGGTTGTTAAATCAATTCAAAGAGAATTTCAAGGCTTGGAAGGAGATCGAGTATTGCTAACAGGTGAAGGAACATGACCTAAACTAATTAGATAATAATAAACTCCTTTATTTTTATTGAGTCCAATGCCATGATTGATTCTATGCTTGTATGCTTGTAATGTGCATCTCACATGTCATCCAATATTCCTGCTATTACTGTTCATGCATATTTAATTTCGTTTATTTATAACATGATGATGATGATGATGATGCTAGGGATAGGCATGTGAATGTATGTGTGTGCTTGGTGTGTTGGATGCGAGTGGAGCATCAGGGGGAGGACGTGGCATGGTGGTCTTCGACCTCGTCACCAAACTCTAGCTCTATCTCTACTCAAGTCTTGCCCACTAACATCGTCGTATCGCCATTACCTTAGCAGAACTATTACGTCGTAGGACATCAGGGGGGTGGTCTCGGACCGTGTGGTCTCTGACTCTATCGGGGGGCCTTAGCTCTATCTCTATGGACGTATTGAGGGATGCTGGGGTGAGGCCTTGGATACACTGTTTGGTATTAGGATTGGTTAGTTACGAGCCCAATTTGCATGCCCTTGCCAATAGGGGCTTACGTGTTGGTATGGGTAGGGCATCAGGGGAAGTGTTGGCGGTGTTTGATCCAAACACTTTAGCTCTATATCTATTCCATGGTGGATGCATGTGGGACGAAAATGGTGTTTGATCCATTGGGCGGATTCACACACTAGTGTACAGAGGTGCGGCGGCCACCAAACCTTTCTATAGCATATTACAAACTTATAAACCAAACCAAAGATATGAATTGAATATATGCATATGTTTGTTGCATTGTTTTGTTTGCTCACTGAGCCGTGATGTGTGCTCACCCTTTCGACGTCGAATATTTTTAGTTGATGATGCAGGTCCTACCGTTGAAGAATAGATGAATGCGCCGACGTATGGACACGTTGCTGCGATGGACGTAGAAGCTGAAGAAGATACACATGATTCATCATGTGAGTGCAACCAATGTGTTTTGCTTAAGTTTAGTTATAATTTGAACATCAGATATGTAATTGATTATTTATTTTTATGTCTTGTGGTTTGGAGATAATTGGATTAAATACTTATTTATCACTGTTAGACTCTCAGTTCATTATCTGTAAGACTTTCGCTTATTTGTTTATTACCTCTGATTATTAATGTGGAATGTATGTGTGCTTTGATATGGTGGGTACGTCCTATACGAGATCCTGGGTGAACCGTTGGTTTATTGATGGTTCATCACACCATTCTCGTTAGACCAGAATTGGGGTGTGACACATACAATAGATGGGGAATGTTCTTTAATCAAAAGCGTTGTAGCATGCCTCGACTTCGGGTTCGAGACACCCTGTATATTCCAAAATGTATCTTTATTTAGAAACTGCAGGTGTTTCCTTACCTCCCTTTGCAACCATTTTCTTTAGCCTACCTCTAGTAGGCCTTACCACATCAAAGGAATGTAGTTGACCTGCAAGCACATTATCTACTTTCAAGCACATTATTTACTTTTTCCACTTCATTATATGAAACAACAACAGTGCCAAGATCTGTAGAAGTAACTTGGCCATGTCCTAAGCCATTTATAGTACTGACCTCATTAGAATCAACATCCCCATTATTCTGGTCTTCCTCATGATGACTATGATCAGATTCATCCACATCAAATGAAACATCATTTTGTTCATCCTCCTTATTTGCAATATTTAACCAAAGCAGTCTTCTAGATGAAGAGGCCGAACCCATCCCGGTCTGAGATATAAAGTTTATATTTGTATTTTGTGCATTATTCCTCTCACCTCTATTACCCGAAGGGGTAGTCACTAGTAGTACAGACACTAGCACTGACTTCTTTGTCACTGGCACCGCATTCTCAACATTAGATGGATGATTATCTATATTAGAGACAACATTACTCTTTTGAACATCAGGTGGAATTACCTCATTAGGTCAAACTTTAAACCAGCAAGCTTCCTCTGAATGTCCAAACTTAGAACAAAAAGTACATATAGGTGGAGGTTCTTCATAGACAACTTGTTGCTTAAAGTAAAACTCCTTCCCTAGCTGACTGCATACCTTCCCCACCAGTATCTCTGTCAATCCTGGAGCATTTTGTTCCATCTCAACACCAACCCTAGCATATCGTCCAAGGATTGCACTTTGAGCTCTGATATCCATCTCCATAGGCCTCCCCACAGTTTAAGCAATAGAATATAGATTGGATTTCTCCCAGTATTCATATGGAAGCTTAGGGAATCTGACCCATTGCAGATTACTAGTGATAGCTTGCTTTTCCACATCAAAATCAGGTTCCCATCTCTTAAACCTTATTGCCCTACCTTCAACTTTGGTTGCACCTCTTTTCCACATCGAGTGCATCTCCTTCTCAGTATTAAACCTGAAAATAAAAAAACCACAGCCTAAAGAGACCATCTCAAACTGCATATTACCCCATTGCTTTTGTATTGACTATTGTATAACAGACAACAGCGGCCCCCGAGTTTTGATTCTTCTAATAAGAGCTGTCTCATATTTTTTCAATTGGCTATCATAGGCAGCTTGAGGGATCATCACACAAGGAATTCCAGCAATGCACGTAGGCGCTGTAACTCTAGCCAAATCAGTATTATGAAAGCCACGTGCCACATCTACAAAACATCTGATAGAACTACCATTATCAGCTAGACCAGTAACACTGCCATTACCAACATCTCTGACACCATCAGTGGACTTCTTATCCTGTTGAACTGCAGTTGAAGAAGAACCCCCCTTCTCTTGCTATGAGATCCTTCTCTGATGTTGAACAGGCCGCCAAACTAACCTTCTATGCCTAAACATACCTCTGCTACCAGCCTGATTTTCAACATTTCTGTTACTCACAGAAGAGGGTCCAGAAACACACGGCCGCTGCAAAGTCAATGCCCTAGCCAAAAAAGAACCTTCAATTGGATTTCAATTTTCAATCCTATGAGTAGAATCAGATGCAATGTTATGATCAGATTCCCTAATCCCCATGGCTACGGGATTCCCAACCGCCGACCGTAGATGACCATCCAAAGTTTTTGAAACCCTTGCACCTGGAATACCTCCATAGACCTCCTTACTTGCTTCAGAATCTTCTGCCAAAACCCTAGAATCAAGAGCACCACCTGAAACTTCATTGGAAGCATCGTAAACCCCAGCAGAAACCCTAGGCATTAGAGAATGATGATCAGGACTATGATTCCTTTCATTGGAAACAACAATTGAAACCCTAGCATCAAGATTGTTATGATGAGCCAACACCATGTCAAAACCTGAGTTCTTCATTGTATCAGATATGATTATGGAAATCAAAGATGCAAGAGCTTCAGCCACTGCCTTTGTAACGACAGAAGAAACATCCACAGATACCGCCGATCGAGATCCATGATTTTTTGTAGCATCATCGAACCTTAAATCCATGTCTCCCATGGACAAAGACAAAACCGAGCTATCTCTACCATAGCCACGACTAACAGATACTACTCCTCTTCCAAAGACGGCATGCTGCCTCCAGCAGGACTTATCTTGCTGAACACCCTAGCAGAGCCGAAAACCCTAGCAGGAATGTTGTTCTTTTTAGGAAAACCTCAAAATTCTGTTTCCTCTAATCCCGTATTTCGTGCACCCAACAATACAATTAACTTCGCGGTAACAATGTGTTGTATCTGCCATTGAATGCTATCCATATAATGAGATATGGACAACCAATCATGCATGCATTGCCACGTGAGGGTCTACCACTAATGCTGAATCCGATTCAATCCAAAGGTGTAAACATCCATGCTCTTGCAAATTTGGGATGCCAATCAATACAGATGAAAATTAATTCTCCCATATAATTTGTTGCCGCCCCTATATAGATTGAAAAGGCTAAGACAAAAACATCATTCGAAGCTCAAATCATACCTTCTATGTCACACCCCAATTCCGACTGAACCAGAAGTGTGAGTGAACCGTCACTAAACCAACGGTTCACACCAGGATCTCAATAAGACCGTATTCACTTATACAAACCATTGCACATAATCATAATCAGATTATAAATAAATACAGCGGAAGTTTTAATTTAAATGAACTGAGTACTTCTATTGATAAATAAAATAAATTATCTAATTATCCAAATATCAAAATGTAAATAAATATCTTTACATTGCTTAAAAAATCCAACTTAAATAAATAAAATAAGCTAAACCAAGAACATCCTAGAGGTACACGCAGTAAGGGCACTCGCATGAAGTGTCATGCTCGTCCTCGCCTGCTTGCACTTTCAGAGCAGCAACACCTCCATACACCAAAGCATCCATGTAGTCCTCCACAGTATAACCTGCATCAACATTTAAAAATAGTGTGTATACAAGGGTGAGCTCACAACTTAGCTCAGTAAGAAAATCAGACAATGCAACAAGCAACATGCGTGAGTAACATTCACATTTGGTCTGGTTTGTAAGTTTGTAATGTGCTATAGAAAGGATTGGCGGCCACTGCACCTTTATACACAAGTGTGTGAATCCGCCCAATAGATCAAACACCATTGTCATCTCACATGCACCCACCATGGAATAGAGATAGAGCTAAAGTGTTCAGATCACACACCACCAATACTTCCCCTGATACCCTACTCATACAAACACGTAAGCCCCCATTGGCGAGGGCTTACAAACAGGGATCTCAACTAACCAATCCTATATGTCATCAGAATAGGCCCTATCCCAGCACAGCTCCCTACGGCTTAGAGATAGGGCTCAAGTCTGGTGGTCAGGCAGGACACCACGGTGCCACGTCCTCCCCCTGATACATTATCCGCACCAAGCATGCTAAGATAGCAGTGATACAAAAAAGTACTAGTGTGAGGAATGATCCAAGACCCACGGTCCTTCCCATTCCACACACCAACGAAAACAATCACATGCCTAACAATTACATCCTAGCATAGCGAGTATGCACGAATAATATAATAATTGAAAGTAATGATGACATGTGAATATGCACAAACAACATTCCACAGAACAATAATTATTAACAACGTTTTACTGTTATTAAGTTATTAGGATTTAGGTCCGATTCCCTTACTTGTCACTTGATTGCTTGCTTGTTCTGTGTCACAGTGTCCAATCTCGCTACCACAGGGTCCTACACGATGTTAGGGTTTAGTTAAAATTGGTTCTTTAGGATTTTACATTGGTAAAAAACCAACTGGGTCAAAAACTAACCAATTCTGGACATACCGGTCGCAGGTCACTGTACAGTGACGTGATCGGTATAGCCGATAGCCTTGGCAGGCTACCTAAGAGGTACCAGTGGCATATACTGGTCGTACATAGTGCCACCGGTATGGTCAATCGGTATGCCTCCGGAAGACCACCAACTTGGTGTTCGTCTTTTATCGATCACCCATTATGGCTTCTAGGGCTCCTCCTATGCATTCTAGGCTTGATCAAAATTTTGGAGTTTGTTTTATCTTCCATTCAAGTCCTAAGTTCTAAGAAACCTTAGTTTAGCATTCAATCTAGGGTTCTCAACTGAATTAGGGTTTAACAACAATTTAGGGTTTTAGATCAATACCTAGCCTTGTATGGTATTGATCAGTCATCCATAATACTTAACTTAGAAAAAAGTTCAGGCACTTACTGTTGGTTCACGAACTATGGTGTTCTTCGTCCAACGGAGGTCCCTCTTCAACCTTTCTCAGCTCCTTCTCCTTTTCAGATCTCTTTCTCCTCTCTAGGTTCTCTGAGAATCAATCAAAGAGGTTTAGAGGACCTTAAATAGGCTAGGATAGAGTTTAGGAAGTTTTTCTATGTTAGAAAAGTCTCTAAGATTGAGATTTGACAAACGAGACCCATACAGATCAATTTTTTTATCTAACTAGTCTACCCGCGCAGACATACTGGTCGATCGGTATGTAGACCGATATCATGAGACCGGTATAACATTATTTCTTTGTTTTGGTCCGTTTTTATACCTAATTGTCATCCTCTCATCCCGTCTGGTCTGGTTATGATTGAAAGACCTATTACAACATGAAATAGAGGTTTAGATATGGTTTATGGAGTGCAGGTCTTACATCCTACACATATTCATCTTGGGTTTCCCAAGGAGGAACCATCCACATTCATCTTCATCCAGACCCCACTAGTTTTGTAAGACCTGTGTCGTACTAACCCGGTCTTACCACTTTGTATCAGGTCTTCTTATCATGGTCGGACCAAGTAGACCAAGTGTGTGAAGAAACCACAAGGCTAGGTATGAAATTGAACCCAAAATCATCTAATTAGGAGCATGTGGTCGCATGCTTAAAAAGGTGGGGTCGACCACACCTTAGAATAATGAGACCACTGGAGTCTGGGACGTGTGGTCGTAGTTTTTCGACGTGTGGTCGACGGGTTATGCGACCCCATGTGCGACCACACGATGTTATAACCGACTCCGTGATTAGGAAATCTTCCTAATCTGAAGGGGGTTCTTTCCTAATCAAAGTAGGACTCTATATGGAGGGTTTCTCTCTATATATAGGACGTCCCTTAGCCTCTTTCATTCTTTTAGAACTCAAACTGAAAGAGAGAGAAAGAGAGGAGTAGGACGAGAAGGAGAATTGAAGAGGAAGACTAAGAGAAAGAATTTTAGAGAGAGCTCTGATTCTTCAATAAGTTTGAGGTATGGAATCATTCCTACATTAGTTAAATGCCTAGAATATATCATGGAGGAAGTATTGATACAAAGTAGGATCTCAACCATGAGACTCGTAGACAAAAACTCAAAGGAAATCCATGAAGAGTAGGTTAGAGTTGATAATTATGAAAAATATAAAATTAAGACCATAGATCAATCATAGGAAGGACCCTAGTGATAGTTTATGGAATCAAATCATGAAGGGGTTAGACTGAGAATGAAAGTCGACCAAACACTCGTCTGGTCACAGCTATGGTCGACCACACGAGGCACATGTGTCGACCACACTCCCTCGGGAAGTTTCTAAGGAGGGTGTGGTCGCATGATATGCGACCACACGTATCGACCATACACCCTGTGGTCGCAGAAACTGAGACTACAGGCGCAGCCACACCTACGACCACTCAGCTTCTGGAGATCTGATTGATTTCAGATGGGACATTTAAACACTAAAATTAATGAATATGAACACTAACTTAGAATCAATAAATTTATTAGGTTTCCAAGTGGTCCAAAAGTGATTTACGAAGCTTGGAAGAGGAACAACCATCGATCAAAGGTGAGAGAACAAGACCTAAACTAATTGGATAATAATAAACTGTTTACTTTATTGAGTCCAATGCCATGATTGATTTTATGCTTGTATGCTTGTAATGTGCATCTCACATGTCAACCAATATTCCTGCTATTACTGTTCATGCATATTTAATTTTGTTTATTTATAACATGATGATGATGATGATGCTAGGAATAGGCATGTGAATGTATGTGCGTGGTTGGTATGTCGGATGCGAGTGGAGCATCAGGGGGAGGACGTGGCATCGTGGTCTTTAACCTCGTCATTAGACTCTTACTCTATCTCTACTCAAGTCTTTCCCACTAACATCGTCGTATCACCATTACCTTAGTAGAACTATTACGTCATAGGGCATTAGGGGAGGTGGTCTCGGACCTTGTGGTCTCTGACTCTGCCGGGGGCCTTAGCTCTATTCTCTATGGACGTATTGGGGGATGCTGGGGTGAGGCCTTGGATACACTCTTTGGCATTAGGATTGGTTAGTTGCGAACCCAGTTTACAAGCCCTCACCAATAGGGGCTTACGTGTTGGTATGGGTAGGGCATCAGGGGAAGTGTTGGCGGTGTTTGATCCGGACACTTTAGCTCTATCTCTATTCCATGGTGGGTGCATGTGGGATGGCAATGGTGTTTGATCCATTGGACGGATTCACACACGCGTGTATAGAGGTGCGGGGGTCACCAAACCTTTCTATAGTTCATTGCAAACTTAAAACCAGACCAAAGATATTAATTAAATGCATGCATATGTTTGTTGCATTGTTTTGTTTGCTCACTGAGCCATGATGTGTGCTCACCCTTTCGACGTCGAATATTTTTAGTTCTTGATGCAGGTCCTACTGTGGAAGATTACATGAATACGTCGACGAATGGATATGTAGTGCCGATAGACGTGGAAGCTATGGATGAGGCGCATGATCCGTTGTGCTTGTGCAACTCATGTGTTTTTTATTAGCTTAGTTATTTAGTTATTGGAACATGTAATTGATTATTTTACTTTATTTTATGTCTTGAGGTATATTGGAGATAATTTGATACTTAATTATGCTATCACTGTCAGATACTCAGTTCATTAGTATTAAAGACTTTCGCTATCATTTATTTACTCTGATTTTGCTTATGGGATGTACTGGTTTAATCGAATGGGCACGGCCTATGCGATATCCTAGTTGAACTGTTGGTCTATGGACGGTTCATCACACCATTCTGGTTGGTTCACAATTGGGGTGTGACAGCTTGGTATCAGAGCTCTTAGGCTCTGCTCTATTAAACCAAAATACTATCACAAGGGTCGTGAACTGAGTTAGAATAAAAATTAAAAGCTATAATACGGACATACCATAAGCACCTGTGTTGTTTGAGACATAAATTAAGAAAGAGAATAATGTACGTAAGGGAGAAATTTTTTTTATAGTTATATAAAAAAGAGAATAAGAAAAAAAATGTGCGTCCGAATCAGAATACGGTCCACAACTCGGACAGTTACTCTGTAATATGAAAGGAAAAAGAAATAAATGGTATCATGAAGCTGGGGGTGCTGGAGGAGGAGGTGCCTCACGATCTCGATCATAGTCCTCAGCATATACTCTAGTAAGCCAGGCTACATGAGTCTGGGTCACCTAGAGACTAGCTGCCAGATCCGTTATCCTCTGATCCGTGGTATGCTAAGCCTCCCGAATCTCAAATAGCAGTCCTATTATGTCATCTGGTAGTGGGTGCGAAGGACCAGTTGAGTGAGAAGGAGCCCGAGAAGGGCCAGCTCCAGTGAAATGCTGTGGTAATGGAGGAGGTATGGCATCCACGTCCATGTACATCCGATCATCATCCTCCTCATCATCACTCTCGTGTGCCTCTACTGCTACCTCTACTGCTACTGCTGGTGCTGCCTCTGCATCTGCTGCTACTACCCGAGTGAGAGGACGTCTCATAGCATTCCTCTCATCATCACTGACCTGCACATCTCACATCCCCATCCTACAGATGGCCTCCTAGTCAAGGTCAGTTGAAAAAGTATCCTCGTGAATCCTCTCATCGACCAAGTCTACCTATAGGCGAGTGAGTAGAGTGGTGATCAAATGCCCATAGGGTAGGTTACCTACCAGACCAAGCGTCGTGGCATGGTGCATGGTCCTGATAATGATATATGGAATGCAGATAGGCTGCCTAGTGCAGATGCAGTACAGAAGGTACTGGGTCAACTGTGAAACCTTCTCATAGTATCCACTCTGGGGAATCAGGTTGTACTGAATGATCTTGCAATACACTCGGGGCTCTGGACGTAGGTTAATTTCCTTTATCTGCCAGCAATCATCCCGAAGAATCTGGTTATCAATTTTTACGTGCGTTCGCACTGATAGGAACTGGGGTTCCTTGGGTGCGCAGTATACCAAATGACTGTCATTTAAGATACCCAGGATATCAGCCAACTCCTGGTAGTTAAATGAAACCTCTACCCCTTTAACTAAACTGGTGATCCTGAGCTCTCTGCCCCTATTTATATCCTCTGGATTACCCTCTACCTGTAAATTATAGTAAAACTGTTTTACCAACTCAGGACAGGTGCAACCCTCATACAGAATCACAAAGAGCCAGCCCATATCACCAAATGCCCCCTCCACATCGAATAGGGCTAGGCTGGCCAAGTTGACACAACGACCCCCTTTCACCTTTTTGTGCTCGTACCAGGGATATTGTGCCTCTATTTTAATGGACCTGAAGCGACAGGGATTGTGAACTCTGGGGACTTTAGTGTGAGCAATGTTGTCTGCAAGGGCATAGATCAACAAGCAACATATCAAATATAGTGAAAAATTCAAAATGTTGGCATTATCATGGCGCGATTGACCAAAAGTCTCATTTCTGCCCAAATGCTTGGACTAGAGGACTCACATACATCATAAGCAATTATACAATGACCAATTTAGTAAGAACTTGCTGTTCATTAAAACAAATTGAAGAAAATTTGAGATATGGTAAAAATCCCTAAATTCTAGGTCAAAACGTAAGTTTTCGATTGATTGACCCAAACCGACCGATGAAACCTAAATCTCTTAGAGGGCTTTTGTTCGTTGGATGCCCAATAGCAAGGTTTATCAATAAAAATTGAATTTTTACAGATAAATAGAATTTAATTGGGAAAAGATTGAAATGGGCGATGAAAACCTATAATGATTCAACAAAAGAATAATGGGAATGTGGAACTTACCAAGGAGATGAAGAATCCGTAGGTTGATGGAAGAAACTTCACTTCAGGTGGGTGGTCGGTACTGTAGCAACTTAGTGGAGGCGAGTTGAGTTGTGAATAGTAGAAGACAAATGAAAAAATAAAGAAAATGGCTCGAAATCAAATTTTAAAAACCTGATTGGTGTCGTGTGGTCGTAGAATTCGACCAAAAATGCGACCCCATGATCGACCCCAGGATCGACCACAGGCTTTCGGTGAGCTGACAGGGTTCGTGAGGTCGCAACCCTGTGGTTGCATATAGTGCGACCCCGCCCATCGACCCCACAATGAAAATGCCCTGTTTTGACTGAATGACTTTAAAAATTGAAACTTTGCCTTGTTTATTTGGAAATTAACATGAGATTAACATATATTATGCTTGCCTCATATGTTTCCTTGATTTTCAGACACTACCACCGCCGGAAACAAGAAATGGCTGACCGTAGAGTAAGTAGAAGGAGACAGAATGTCAACCCATCTCCACCACCTATGGAGACCAATGACAATGAAGGTCAGCAAGGACAGGAAGAAAATATTAGAACTCAACATGCTGCGCCTCAGAATGTTCACAATCAAGCCAACCCAACCAACTTACCTGCACCACCTACGGATTTGGCTACGGTGGTGATGAATTTGGCACAGCAAATGCAGCATATACAGTAAATGCAAGCCAATATGCAAGCGATTATGGGGATTGATTTCCCAGTTGCAAACACAACACCTTTACCTACGGGACAAGCTAGTACTGTACCTGATGGTAGCAACACTGTACCCCAAGCACCACAAACACCAGCAATACAAGGCCAAGTGCCAAATCCTAAAGCACTGCAAGGCGGGTACAACCAAGGTAACTATCAGTACCAGCTGCCTATGTATGGGGCATATGCACAGTATCAGCTTGATCACTCCAGACTAATTGAGCATTTCCTGAAGTTGAAGCTGAAGGAATTCACAGGCAAACCATTAAATCGGTTGTGGCCAGCTTACTGGATCGACGAAATAGAAATGAACTTTATGATGATGACTATAAATGAAGAAGAGAAGGTATTATGTGTCACATTTATGTTGAAAGGTGACGCACACTACTGGTGGAAATCAACTAGAAGTTATCTGTTAACAAAGCATGCCCAACTGACATGGGTTATATATAAAGAAGCTTTCTTGGAGAAGTATTTTCCAAGGAGTTTCAGAGATCAAATGGAAAAGGAGTTTCTGAGTCTGTATCAGGGACAAATGACAGTAGACGTTTATCAGCAGTGTTATGAGGAGCTGTTCTTCTTTGCTCCCTCTAGCATGCAGGAAGAAGATACCAAAATCCGAAGGTTCGTCATGGGACTTAGGGGAAGCATCCGTGAGTATGTATTGGGATTAGAAAAGAAAATATATAACGAAGCTGTACAGATTTCTCGAGTATTAGAATCGAGCCAGAGGGAAAGTTATTTTGCTTAGAACAGGGGCATTAAAAGGCCTAATGGAAATACATATAACAGAGGGAACACCAAAACATTGAAACCCTTCCGTACTCAAGGTTTTAATGCTGCAGCCAAGACTACCCCAACAGCTCCACCTCAACAAAAGCAAAGTAGTGCTTGAGTTAAATGCTTCAACTGTGATCAAGTAGGGCATTATTCAAGGGAGTGTCCTAAGCCAAGAAAGCAGCTACAACAAAAAAAGGTTTATGGAATTACTTCTGAGGATGTTGCCGCATCGCCTGATGTGGTCACAGGTATGACATGAACTTTTCGTTTTGTACTACCTTGTGTGAGCATGTAGACTAAATTAAATCAAATCACATGTATCGTACCTATTATTGGCTTACCTGCCAGAGTACTCTTTGACTCTGGAGCTACTCATTCTTTTATATCTGTGTCGTTTGGAAAGAAGTTAAATCTATCCTTCAGACCTCTAGACTGTAAACTGCTTGTACGATCACCTATGAGATTAGAAGTGGAACTAGACAAAGATTATGGACCATGTCCAGTTCTTATCGACGAGAAGATTTTGGAGGTAACCTTAATCCAACTCGAGATGGCAGACTTTGACGTTATCTTGGGAATGGATTGGTTAGCTCGGTACTCTGTAAACCTATTATGTACGGAAAAGAAACTGACATTTAAATACAAGGAAGGAGCAGAGTTTAGTTCTGTGGGAACCAAACTACCCCGTAAACGAAAGCTCACCCTCTCTGAATGTTAGGCTAGAAAATGCCTCGAGAAAGGAGGAGTTGGGTACTTAGTGTCCATGGTCGACCTCACCAAGGAAGCACCACTAATGGAGGATATTGAAGTTGTGCGTGAATTTTTGGATATATTTCCTGAGGAACTACCAGGACTACCACCTGACCGAGCGACAGAGTTCATTATAGATCTTATACCCGGAGCCGCACTAGTATCGAAAGCACCCTATCGAATGGCTCCTATTGAACTGAAGGAACTGAAGGTACAACTACAGGAATTACTGGACAAGGGCTATATTAGACCCAGCATATCACCATAGGGAGCGCTAGTATTGTTCTTGAAAAAGAATGACAGTAGTGTTCGACTATGTATAGATTATCGAGAATTGAATAAGCTTACAATCAAGAATCGGTACCCGTTGCCTCGGATCGATGACTTGTTCGATCAGTTGCAAGGTGCCAAAGTGTTCTCCAAAATTGATCTTCGGTCAGGATACCATCAATTGAATATTAAGGAAAGTGATATTCCGAAGACAGCATTCAGAACCAGATATGGACATTATGAATTTTTAGTCATGTCTTTCGGATTGACTAATGCACCCGTAACTTTTATGGAACTCATGAATCGAGTATTCCATGATATGTTGGATACATCAATTATTGTATTTATTGACGACATACTAGTCTACTCCAAGGACAAGAAACTCATATCACAAATCTAAAAGCCGCTTTGTGGGAACTAAAAAAAGAGAAGCTTTAAGCTAAATTTACTAAGTGTGAGTTCTGGCTGAATGAAGTCGCTTTCTTAGGCAATGTTGTATCCGCTAAAGGAATTAAAGTGGATCCTAGTAAGATTGAAGCCATTGTAAAATGGGAAGCACCTAAGAATGTTGCCAAAATCAAAAGTTTTTTAGGTTTAGCTAGTTATTATCGACGATTCGTTGAGGATTACTCTAAAATCATCGTACCTCTCACCAGTCTGACAAAGAAAGGAGAAAAATTTATTTGGACTGATAAATATGAAGAGTGTTTCTAAACATTGAATGTTAGATTGATATCAGCTCCCATCTTGACTATTTCGATCCCAGGACAACCATTTACCTTGTACACCGATGCGTCTGGGTTAGGTTTGGGATGTGTGCTTATGCAAGGAGAACAAGTAATTGCGTATGCCTCAAGACAACTGAAGACACATGAGAAGAACTATCCCACTCATGACTTGGAATTAGCAGCGGTGGTACATGCCGTCAAGATATGGAGACATTATTTGTATGAAGAGAAATTTCAGATTAAATCAGATCAGAAGAGTCTTACTTATCTTTTCAATCAAAAGGAGTTGAGCATGAGACAGAAGAGATGGCTGGAGTTGCTAAAATATTATGATTGCGATATCCAATATCATCCAGGGAAGGCTAATGTCGTTGCTGACGTGCTAAGCAGAAAAGCAATGACAAAATCCTAGGAAGATGTTAGCACGAATGAGGCAATGTGTGTCACAGGAAAAGTATTCAATTGCGGTAATGAGCAGTTCGTGATAGATATACTGGATGGATCAACCTACTAAGGGTTTATTCATCGGTTTTCAAATATGTTTGCCACATTGAAGATTATACCTGATCTGATAGATGAAGTAAAAACAGCTATTCAGTCAGACCCCTATCTGAAAACAGTGCAAGAAGACCTTGAAAAAGGTAGGACCAACCGTGACTTCACCTTGGACCTTGAAAAGGTGTTAAGATATAAAGGGAGAGTATGTATTCCTAAAAGTGAAGACTTGGATATTAAACAAAGACTTATGAAGGAAGCCCATACCACTGCGTATTTGGTACACCTTGGAAGCACGAAGATGTACCATGATTTAAAGAAACTCTATTGGTGGAGAGGAATGAAAGCGGATGTAGCTAAATTTATGTCTCAATGCCTGAATTGTCAGCGGGTAAAGGCTGAAAGGCAAAGACCTGTAGGATTGTTGCAGCCACTGCCAGAACCGACATGAAAATAAGACTACATCACTATAGACTTCATCACCGGGTTACCATTGACTCCCCGAGTAGTTGACGCAGTCTGGGTGATTGTGAATCGTTTGACTAAAACAACTCGTTTCATAGCTATACGACCTCAGTATACCCTAGATAGATTAGCTAAGCTATATGTGGATAATATTGTCAGATTACATGGTGTACCTGAAAGCATTGTGTCCGATAGAGACCTACGCTTTACCTCAAGGTTCTAGGAAGGATTACAGAAGGCTATGAGAACTACATTGAAGTTTAGCACGACATTTCACCCTCAGACTGACAGACAGTCAGAGCGTACTATTCAGATTCTAGAAGACATGCTTCGAGCTTGTGTTATTGATTTCAAAGGATCATGGGATAAGAAGCTACCATTGATCGAGTTCACCTAGAACAATAGCTATTAGGCTACTATACAGATGTCATCCTATGAAGCACTGTATGGTAGGAGGTGTCGAACTCCTTTGTTTTTGAATGAAGTCAGAGAGCGAAGAATTGTGGGCCCTGAATTTGTGGAAGAAACTTGCAAAGTAGTCGACATAATCAGGGACAGAGTTAGAACAACTCAGAATCGTCAGAAACAATATGCAGATAATCGACGTCAAGACCTTGAGTTCGTTGTAGGTGATAGGTATTCCTGAAAATATCACCTATGCGTGGCTTGAAACTGTTCGGACAGAAAGGAAAGCTAATTTCGAGGTACGTCGGGACATATGAGATTATAGTTAAACGTGGAAAGGTGGCATATTAGTTAACAGTACCCCTTTCCATATCAAGTGTGCATGATATATTTCATATCTCATTACTGAAGAAGTACATCCGAGATCCAACACACGTCCTAACAACGGATCCACCGGGTCTAACTGATGATTTGACGTTCGAAGTAGCACCAATCAAAATTACCAGTCGAAAGGTTCAACGTCTATGCAACCGTGACATTTACTATGTTAAAGTTACTTGAAAGAGCCAAGACGTGGAAGAGATCACATGGGAAGAAGAGAATGCTATGCGAAAGCAATATCCTCACCTTTTCGACTCGGAAGGTATGTGCAAATTTTGAGGACGAAATTTATATAAGAGGGGAAGAGTTGTAAGACCCATATCGTACTAACCCGGTCTTACCACCTTGTATTAGGTCTTCTTATCATGGTCAGACCAAACAGACCAAGTGCGTGAAGAAACCACAAGGCTAGGTATGAAATTGAACCCAAAATCATCTAATTAGGAGTGTGTGGTCTCATACCTAAAAAGGTGGGGTCGACCACACCTCAGAATAATGAGACCACTGGAGTCTGGGACGTGTGGTCGCAGTTTTTTGACATGTGGTCGACGGGTTCTGCGACCCCATGTGCGACCACACAATGTTATAATCGACTCCGTGATTAGGAAACCTTCCTAATCTGAAGGGGGTTCTTTCCTAATCAAAGTAGGACTCTATATGGAGGGTTTCTCTCTATATATAGGACGTCCCTTAGCATCTTTCATTCTTTTCGAACTCAAACTGAAAGAGAGAGAAAGAGAGGAGGAGGAAGAGAAGGAGAATTGAAGAGGAAGACTAAGAGAAGGAATTTCAGAGAGAGCTCTGATTCTTCAGCAAGTTTAAGGTATGGAATCATCCCTACATTAGTTGAATGCCTAGAATATGATCATAGAGGAAGTATTGATTCAAAGTAGGATCTCAACCATGAGACTCGTAGACGAAACTTAAAGGAAATCCATGAAGAGTAGGTTAGAGTAGATAATTGGAAAAAATATGAAATTAAGGTCATAGATCAATCATAGGAAGGACCCTAGTGATAGTTCAAGGAATCAAATCATGAAGGGGTTAGACTGAGAGTGAAAGTCGACCAAACACTCATGTGGTCACAGCTATGGTCAACCACATGAGGCACATGTGTCTACCACACGCCCTCGGGAAGTTTCCAGGGAGGGTGTGGTCGCATGTGTGTGGTTGCATGATATGCGACTATAAGTATCAACCATACACCCTGGTGGTCGCAGAAACTGAGACCACAGGTGCAGCCACACCTGCAATCACTCAGCTTTTGGAGGTCTGATTGATTCTAGTTGGGACATTTAAACACTGTAATTAATAAATATGAACTCTAACTAAGAATCTATAAATTTATTTGGTTTCCAAGTGGTCCAAAAGTGATTTACAAAGCTTGAAAGAGGAACAACCATCGATCGAAGGTGAGGGAACAAGACCTAAACTAATTGGATAATAATAAACTGTGTACTTCATTGAGTCCAATGCCATGATTGATTCTATACTTGTATGCTTGTAATGTGCATCTCACATATCATCCAATATTCCTGCTATTACTGTTCATGCATATTTAATTCTGTTTATTTATAACATGATGATGATGATGATGCTAGGAATAGGCATGTGAATGTATGTGTGTGGTTAGTGTATCAGATATGAGTGGAGCATCAGGGGGAGGACGTGGCATGGTGGTCTTTGACCTTGTTACCAGACTCTAGCTCTATCTCTACTCAAGTCTTGCCCACTCACATCGTCGTATCGCCATTACCTTAGTAGAACTATTACGTCATAGGGCATCAGGGGAGGTGGTCTTGGACCGTGTGGTCTCTGACTCTGCCGGGGGGCGTTAGCTTTATCTCTACGGACGTATTGAGGGATGCTAGGGTGAGACCTTGGATACAATGTTTGGCATTAGGATTGTTTAGTTGCGAGCCCAGTTTGTAAGCCCTCGCCAATAGGGGCTTATGTGTTGGTATGGGTAAGGCATCAGGGTAAGTGTTGGCGGTGTTTTATCCGGACACTTTAGCTCTATCTCTATTCCATGGTGGGTGCATGTGGGATGGTAATGGTGTTTGATCCATTGGGCGGATTCACACACTCGTGTATAGAGGTGCGGGGGCCACCAAACCTTTCTATAACACATTGCAAACTTAAAAATCAGACCAAAGATATGAATTGAATGCATGCATATGTTTGTTGCATTGTTTTGTTTGCTCACTGAGCCGTGAGGTATGCTCACCCTTTCGACGTCGAATATTTTTAGTTCTTGATGCAGGTTTTACTGTGGAAGATTACATGAATATGCCGACGAATGGATACGTAGCAGCGATGGACATGGAAGCTATGGAAGAGGCGCATGATCCGTCGTGCGAGTGCAACTCATGTATTTTTTATTAGCTTAGTTGTTTACTTATTGAAACATGTAATTGATTATTTTACTTTATTTTATGTCTTGAGGTATATTGGAGATAATTTGATACTTAATTATGCTATCACTGTCAGATACTCAGTTCATTAGTATTAAAGACTTCCGCTATCGTTTATTTACTCTGATTTTGCTTGTAGAATGTATCTAGTTTAATCGAATGGATACGGTCTATATGAGATCCTGGTTGAACCGTTGGTCTATGGATGGTTCATCACACCATTCTGCTTGGTTCAAAATTGGGGTGTGACAAGTTTGGTCAATTGTACTTGCATCAAGATTGGCTGAGCCACTTAGCAAAGATCCAATCTTCTACTGATTAGTAATAATAGTGTAGTTTCTCTCCATTCATGGTGAAGAGCGAGAAACAGTTTACGTAACTTTGGATCTTATTGTATCTTCTTCTCTCTGCTCCATGTGTGATTTCTGAGTTTTATCTTCTTTGTGATTTTGTTTCTTTGTTGAGTAGTGCTTGGTCAAAGCTCCATTTTTCCTCCTCCACCATTTCCCTAAGTTTACCATGGATAGGAAACTCATCATTTTCCCAGCTTCTTTGTAGAAACCTCCACTTGATCTAATGTTGCTGATGGAGAAAATAAGCTGTGAAAGATAAAATTCTTGAGATATCTCCACCAGATGACAATTCGTTTATTGTTGAAGAAGTTGATGACCTTGCCACTCGTTTTCCTGCCCATCTCACCCTCTTCGGCAAACTTATCACTGGTAACAATGCAGAAGACGAGCCGTTACGAAGGGACTATCGACTACTTGGAACCTTAACTATGGAGTTCAAGTGTCTTTTTTCTCCAGTGATCAATATCTACTTCTTCAAGTTCAATCATGAACTAGATCTGCAAAAAGTTCTGAAAGATTCACATGGTCTGTTAATGGTAATTTGATTATCTTGGAGCGATGGAACAGTAGCAAACTGTACACTTTTGATCATTTCAGTATTTGGATTCAAATACATGGTATTCCACCAGATTTGATCCTTGATAACATGACTCCAGAGCTGCTTGCAAAAATTGGTCCTCCAACAAAGGCGATGCTGGTTAATGGTGTTAGACTATTATGTGATTAGGGTTTCAACCAAACCCATCCTAATCCATACAATAACACCAGAACATAATGGAGAAGTTACAAATAATGAACATAAAGACAGCTGTTTGAAGAGATTGATTCCCACACGCTCCAAGATGCTCCAGGTTTTGATCCAAAACCCTCAGTTACAGTCTTCTACAGCCTCCATAGGATATCCCTAATCTCTTGCCAATGGGTACAGAAAGAATGCTTCAATAACTGTGGTTGTGGGGATTCTAACCCAATATTTATAGAATATTGACATAACCCTAATACCCTTCTCATAATAGAATTAGGGTTATATATCTCAACCGAGTGATGAACCAACCGGATCAGTTTTATCGTGTCAATCAGACTTCGAACAACTAGTTTAGGTAATTAATGAAGCCCATAAATTCTAATAATCTCCCACTTGGGCTAAATTAATTACAAAACTATCATCAATTAGTGTGGCCATGGAATCTAACATATTAAATGGTCACAAACTTTGATTCATCCATCAAGCTTCTCAATGCGAGTAACAACGGATAATTCACCTCAATATACGGTGTACAATCTTCTGTTAGCCACAATAGAGGTCTACTCAATACATGAATGGCTTGGGATAATGTATGAAAATAAACTCTCATGCAAGTCCAAACTTGATTAAAGAACCTTAATCAAAATACCCCAAAACCTTTATGGACAACTAAAACATGGTATTTAAATAAAGTGGAAGTATAATACCACACATTGGTTAGATACCACCTTCATTTTTTGGCTAAATATTGCCTTGTACATTATGACTAAATACTACCTTGTATATTCTTTAGCTAAATATTACCTCAGTAACCCCGATTGAATACTGCCTTGTTACATTGGCTGGATATCGCCTAAATTCTTTGACATGTCAAACACATAACTATGTAAACAAAATAGTAATTATGCAATGCTAAAATAAATAAAACCATAGTCACAAAACTATATCCATCAAACCATGAGTAATACAATCACACAGACAAACAATGTGAGAACATAACACGATTGAGCATATCAAGAGACTCCCACTGGTTCTCAGATATTTGACTACTCAAGCCTTTGATAAAATTAATTATTTTTCAATCATGAACAATTTTTACTAAGTCCCATGATTCTTTTTAAGCAGGTATATATGAAATTTATTCAAGCTCCACTTCATCCTCACACTACCATATCATAATTGGTATTTTGTAAACTAAGTCATTAAATTATCTCTCCCCTTTTTATTTTAGAATTATCAAATTTTCCTTGGATTTTTCTTAGATAATCCATGTACAATGAATCCATCTGAATGCCACTACACAAGACCTTATGGATAGAATACCTCATAGATAGAGAACATTTCTTAAAAGAAAACATCTAGGTCAAGTAATCTTACACCAGCTTTTAATTTTTTTCATATCATCTTCTTTGTGTAATTATAATCATGATAAAAACTCAAAATAATGAGACATGTATGATTAATTCACACAAAGTAAAACAACACCTACAGTTTGAACATATGCAGGCAAATCATCTCCGTGAGGGTTAACCAAACTACACACTCAGTTTTTAGGGACAAAATATGCATTGGTCCTCTCGATAGCTGTGTAATAACTACGAAGGGATAATGACTCTCAAAATCTCACCACCTTTGGGTGGATGAAACCTCTAAAGCTAAGGTCCTTTAATCATGTGTATGAGTTCTTTATAATCTTTGACCACACCACCTTTAGGTGAACAATGCCGTTCTTTGCTGCATCCATAAAAATAAAAATTTATGTCAGTGTCACTTTTGGATGAGTACTGTACTTCCTTGCTATATCTTATAAATGCATAAATATTAGATTTGAACATATTATGATAGAACCAATTGTGCCACTTTGGTGGTCCTATAAAATCCTTACACAACAACTACAAACCCTAATTTGAACAAACTTGAACAATGTCACATTTGGGTGAACACTGTCATACTGAAACATTTATAAATACAGACCCTTGAATTTAAATACATTTATATAAACATGCACATTAGCTCAACAATCAATTTGGTATGATAAATTTAAGAAAAATCAACAGAAATACTGTAAACTGGGCTCCAAAAGAGTATTATTTGGGAAAAACATGTTTTCCAATATACTAAAATATACCAAACTATATACTAGATTGAAAAGCATAAAAACTGGAGTATAATGATAAATAACCGCGGTCTAAATGGACCTCCCACGCGCCCCTACGCGCAGATTAAGTACTTTTTTGTTAAATAGATCAGCCAAATAGTCCTTCTGGGGTTGGACCGTACTAAACCCTGGTCTCAATTGAATCGAATGGTTCGACTCGAACAAACCAGACCGGTTCGCCTTTGTTTGGTTCGAGCCGAATATATCATTTACCTTTTTCTTTTAGTGTCTTCAGACCGAACAAAGTGGTCTGTCTAAAATGAACCACTGAGCTGGTTCACCGGTCCAGCTTTCAATCCAAACCCGGTTCATATATATGGGTTTTCGGATCAAATTTTCGTGTTTTTTGGTTGATATTCCAGGTAAGGTAATGGGTTAATGGGCCGGGTTCCGGATTTCCCATTGCTCCATGTTACTGGGTCACCGGGTTAACCCGAATTCATGTTATTCAGTTCGGGTCTTAGTTAACCCAAGGGCCAGGTCTAAACAGGGTTAGTCTCGGGTTGGCTGTTCCTTGTTGGTCTTGAAACCCAGGCCTGGCTGGCTGGTTGGTTTTGGTTCGGCCCTAAAATCTAGGTCTGGCTGGCCGGTTTCAAGTCGACCTGGATCGGGTTGACCAGGACTGGGTTGAACCACCGATCTATCCATTAGGGTTTTCAATTCATCGCCGGATCAACTCGGCAATGAATCGATGGCGATAAAAATATTTTTTTTTTAAATTTCCCCCTACAAGTGAGATCCACTCTCAGCTACAGCCGGCGAGTGGCGGTGAGTCCTATGGCCAGCGTCGACGATTTTTATATCGCCGGAACCGTCTCATTGTCTTCTTTCCAATGGTATATGGGTTGACTTATTTTTTCGATCGAAAATATTCCATCGATGGAAAACCTCTGATAGATTCGATCCAAATTTGAGAAATTCATCTCTTTCAATTTAACCATTCACTACAAGTTTTTATAATCAATACTCATTGATCCTAGGTCTGTATGATTGGCTTTGATATGAACTATTAGATTATTATGTGATTAGGGTTTTAACCAAACCCATCCCAATCCATACAGTAACACTAGAGCACAATGGAGAAGTTACAAACAATGAACATAAAGACATATGTCTTTAAAGAGATCGATTCATGTACACTCCAAGACGTTTCAAGCTTTGATTGAAATCCCTTAGTTACAATCTTTCACAACCTTCAGAGGATATCTCTAATCTCTTGCCAATGGGTGTAGAGAGAATGCTTCACTAACTATGGTTGTGGGGACTCTAACCTAGCATTTATAAAATACTAACATAACCCTAATACCCTTCCTACAACAGAATTAGAGTTATCTATCTCCACCGAGTGATGAACCAACCAAACCGGTTTTACCGTATCAATCAGACTCCCTACTGAACAACTAGTTTAGGTAATTAATGAAACCCATAAATTCCAACAAATGGCACCATGGCAAGGAAACAACTTATGTTCCTATGGGGAAGAATCACCCTTCTAGTTGCACAACGTTTGAGATCATCACTTACCATCAAAAGAATGTTCAATAAAGATGAGACTGTTTTGATCAAGTATGAGAGACTTTGGTAACTTTTGCTACTTCTGTGGGAGAATAGGTCATGAGTAGGATAATTGTGAATCCTTCTTTGAAGCCTGCAAATCACATTAAAGCAGCATGGTTGTAAGTTGCAACCCAGATGTTCTATGTACCTCAGCCCCAACCAGTAAATTCAGTTCTGATCTAAGAGGAATGATTTCTCCAAAGAGAATGATTGAAAATGCCCAACATTTCTCTTGCATCACAGTTTCTGGTCAATCTTCTTAGGCCACGGGAATTTCCTCGGCGAGTTATGGAGGAGCCAACTCAGTAGACCAACAGTCACCGAGTTCTGAATCGGTAAGCCAAAGGTCGTCAAGTTCAAATGTCCATCTCAAGGCTCATTTAAGAAATATGCCAAGTGGCACCCCTCTTGTTGATCAGTATTCTGCTGAGAGTGTTTTTCAAAAATTCCCAAGGTATATGCATTCCAACCAGAGCTCCTTGAAACAAGGGAACAATTATGATCATTTGGGGAAATCAAACGTTTTACCATCAACCCACTCTACCCTTGGAACTTTATCTCAAAACAACCCCTATCCAGCTCAAACATTAAACAGCTCTAATCCCTCTTTTTTATAATCATTAAATCGGGATACCTCTTATCGGATTACTTTATGAAGAATCCTATTATAGCTAAAGACCTCTTAAATTTGTTCCCACAACTTTCAAAATTTTCCATCTCCCAAACGCACAACCCAACATCATATGATCCAGATCGTGTGACCCTAGATTTAAACAATCCACTTTCCTACCCATTATCCGAACTATCCCCACATCAATACCCAATGTTAATTGCGAATCCTCACCCATCGGCTACACCAATCTCAAACCAAAACGTCTGTTGTGCCTCCATCATCTGTTTCCCCTGTCAACCAACGCAACCAACACAACCAAAAATTTATGGGTAACCTTCTATACCACCCTTCTTCCCCAAGTGAGCACAAACAGTTTCCAGTAAAGAGAGCCCGTCCTTCTCCAAATTCTGAATTTGAAGAAACCAGTGACAGCACCGGTAATTTTTATTGTTTGGCCCCGTGGTGGCTGGGGAGAATCAGCCCCACAGGTCGAAATGAAACTTTTAAGCTGGAATTGTCAAGAATTAGAGAGTTAATTGACAATTCAAGCTTTGCTGAATCTCGTAAGAATGGATAACCCGGGTATAATTTTTCTCATGGAAACAAAAATTCTTAGCAATCTCTTCAGAAAATTTTCAAGAGGATTCGATACAAAAATATTTTCCATGTGGATCCAATTGGTAACACGGGTGGCCTTGCTCTCATATGGCATGATCAGATAAATATCTCCATTCTCCAATAATGTACCAGATTCATGGATTTCTCAGTTCAATTGCCTCATCAGTCAGAAATTTATGTCACATGTGTTGAGCCATCGAAATCTGGACGACAATAGGTCTGGGTTCAAATTACAAATATACATCTTCAAAGGAATTGTGATTGGCTGTGCATCGGGGACTTCAACTCTTACCTTACTTAGCAGGAGAAAAGTGGAGGTCTAGAGATTGTCAAAATTTCAAAAATTTCGTTAACTCATGTCATTTTATGGAACTACATTCCAAAGGACCTACCTTTGCTTGGAATAATAGAAGAAGAGCGTCAGATAATATTAGAATAAAATTGGATTGAGTTTTCTCGAATCCAAGTTGGTGGCAAAGATTTGGGAACACTGTTGTTTTCATCAAACCTGTCTTCCGATCAAACCATAATTCCATTTTGTTGGACATTCAAGGTGGTTCAACTAAGGCAATTGTCCATTCTGATTTGAGGCTATGTGGGTCAGACATTATGATTGTCAAAGAGCCATTTCTAATGGTTGGAATCCACCATATTGTAACCATCCTACCTTACACTAGAGATTTGATTGTAAAAGGACTCTTAAAAAATGGAATAGGGATGTGTTTGGTAAAATTTAGTCTAACATTTCTTATTATAAAAATGAGTTTGAGAAAATTCAGTGCTTGCCTACCAAGGATTTCTCTTTTTCTAAGGAAATAGAAATCCTTCAAAAGCAGAGGAGGAACTTATTAGGGAAGAGATAATGTGGAAACAAAAATCCAGCGTTGATTGGTTGAATTTTGGAGACTCTAATACCAAATTCCTTCATGTTACTACCATTCAGAGAAGGAACTCTAATAAAATTGTTCAATTAAAGTTATCTGATCCTTCTTGGACCAGTAATGAGAAGCAGATCAAGAGAGCTTTTCTTCTTCATTTTCAGCAGATCTTCTCTTCAAGTGAAGTTTCAAATCAGGCCATCAATGTTGCAATTTAGCCAGTTCAATCCAAGGTGACATCTGAGCTTAATAATATTCTTTGTACCATTCCCTCTATTGATGAAATTCAGCAAGCAGTTTTCTCTATGGGTGCTCTTTAAGACTCCGGGCCCTTTATATTTTTAGAAATATTGGGATACTTCAAAAGCTGATATTATAAAATTTGTCTTGGATTTCTTCTCTACAGGAATTATGCCAAATGAGTTCAATAAGACTTACATATGTCTCATCCCAAAAGTAAAGGATCATGAATAAGTGGAGCATTTTAGACCCATCAGTCTTTGTGGTGTTTGTGTGAAAATTATCTCCACAGTAATGGTTACAAAATTGAAACCTTTCTTTGATGATTTAATCTGTTTTTCACAATCAACTATCTTTTCAAATAGATTTATTTTAGATAATATTTTAATTACTCGTGAAGTTTTTAATTTTATCAAAAAGAAAAGGAAGGGAAGGACCTTTTTTATGGCTTTAAAAATTGATATGCAAAAGACATATGATAAATTAGAATGGAATTTCATTGAGGCCATGCTTTTGAAATTGGGTTTTGCTCCATCATGGGTGAACCTTGTGATGACTATCATTAATTCAATCTCTTATTCTCACATCATCAATGGAGTTAAATATGGAAATTTAATCCCTTCAAGGGGAATTCGACAAGGTGACCCTCTCTCTCCTGCTCTTTTCATATTGTGTACACAAGTTTTATCATCATTTATCCAAAATGAGATGGAAGCTCAAACAATCCAAGGTATTCATCTTCGTACTTCTTTTCTTCCATTTACTCATCTTTTATTTGCAGATGATTGCTTACCTTTCTCTCAAGTGAAGTTCGATCAGATTTTGTCTCTAAAAAAAGTTTGGATATTTATTATTGTGCATCTGAGAGAGCATAAATTATAGGAAATCATCCCTCACTTTTAGCCCAAATACTCATTCAAAGATCAGAAAATGGTTTTCTCGAGTCGTCAAAATCCCTATGGTTGCGGCCCATCCAAATATTTGGGCATTCCTTTGGAATTTGGTCCGAACAAAAGGGATGCTTTTAAGGACATCTTGGATAGAATAACAAATAAAATGAAAGGCTGGAAGTCTTATCTTCTTTCTCAAGTAGGCAAAGAAGTTCTATTGAAATCTCTTATCTTATCGATGTCAAACTTTACTACCTCTCATTTTAAAATGCTAGCGTCTTATCATAATACTATTAAAAAAGAGGCTATAGATTTCTTTTGGAAATCTCATGGGAACAAAGCTGGAATTCCATGGATATCTTGGAAAAGACTATGTAAGTCTAAAGAGAATGGTAGGCTCGGTTTAAGGGATCCAGCTTTACAAAATAGAGCTTTTCTTGCTTAGCTTGCTTGGAGAATTTGGATGGAACCAAATTACAATTTTCAAATCTTTAAGGGCTAAGATTTTCAAATCTTTATACTTTCCTAAGTCTTCATTTGTGAAATCTAAACTTACAATAAATCTTCCTTGGCCTGGAAAAGTATTTTGGAAGGAAGATCAGTTCTTCTTGATGGCCTCATTTGGCAAGTTGTGGTTGGAGAATCCTGGGCTCAGTTTAAGGGATCCAGCTTTACAAAACAAAGCTCTTCTTGCCAAGTTTGCTTGGAGAATTTGGATGAAACCAGATTCCAATTGGGCTAAGATTTTCAAATCTTTATACTTTCCCAAGTCTCCATTTGTAGAAGCTAAACTTAACAATAAATCTTCCTTGGCCTGGAAAAGCATTTTGGCAGGAAGACCAGTTCTTCTTGATGGATATGAACGGTAATGGGATCCCAAGGAGGATACAAGTACATGCAGGTGAACTATTCTCATACTTTGACAACTATTATGCACTCTATCTCATGGCCCTAGAATTGAATGCTATGTTTGGCCATGTGAGAAACTCTGATTAGGGGATACTTGACTTATGAATAAGGGATCTCTCGAGCTCTATTTGTTTTTAGAACATGGATTCCACCTGACCTGGCACATTACATTTATTGGCCTTTAAATGGGGAGTGTAGAGAAGGTTCTTACCAGGGCATGGAGAGAGAGTGTAAGTGTACATTATCCTACTTCATTCCTTGTTCTCTCTCTCTCTCTCTCTCTCTCTCTCTCTCTCTCTCTCTCTCTCCTTTTGTGTAGGTTAAAAGTTATTGTATTTTATTATTATTATACGGTTCGGGTCAGCTTCGGTCCTGTCTAAGTTGGTTTTGGGCTTTTAAGGGGCACCTCGAAACATGTCCAATAAGAGATTCAAGTTGGGGTGGGCTGCAGTATATGTAAGCACCCCATTTTTGCCACCCTCGGCATAAGTGAACCAATATGGCAGGTTTCAGACCTTTAACCCAAAGATCTGTGATTTTCCACCGATCCTCACAACAGGGTCATGGGCTATTATCTGCGTGGATGCATAGGTCATAGAATTATCTTGAAACGAGACCGGGAATTGCTCAATTCGATATCAAATGAGGAAGATATGATCATTTTATTCGGATGCTACATATAAGGGAGGTTTCCGAAATTATTATAAAATAATAATCCCGGGGGCCTTCATGCAAATTATCCTAAGTTGGATTGCTTGAATTTCAAATCATCATATCTTGATCATCGACATCAGATTCGGATGATTCCAAGACCATTATTCTTCATTCATGATGTTCTACAAAGTGGACGTAAAAAATCCCGGGTAGAAGTCGCCGGTGGGTCCCATGCAAACTTGCATGCAAAATGATCATTAGAACTTGAAGCTGCATATCTTTTCCGTTCTACATCGGATTCGGGTGATTCGGTCTCATTATGTTCCATTTTTAGTGCTCTACAAAGTGGGCGTAAAATATTTTCGGTAGAAGTCTCAGAAGGATCTCATGCGGAATGGTCAACCAAATTATCGGTAATTGGTCCGTTTAAACTTCAAAAATTCATAAGTTGACCATTTTACTTCCAAATGAGGTGGTTCAAGTTCCTATATTTCTCATTTTTTATGTTCTACAAAATGAGCGCAAAAAATTTGGAATAGAGGCCATCGGGAAAATTCCATGCGGGATGACAGCGGAAATGACCCGTGAAATGACAAGGAGAGGAAACCCGGTGAATTCCAATCGGTCCGGTCAACTCAATTCAAATCGGTTGTCAACCTAGGTCAGTCTCTATATATATTATAATATATATATATATATACATATATATATACATGTATGTATGTATGTATGTGTATGTATGTTATTAAATATATATATGTGTAATATACATGTGTAAATCATAATCCAAAAGATTTTTGAGAAGAAAAAAGGAAAGAGGGGAGAGAAAAACGTGGAAAAGAATAGAGATTTCAATTGTGGAGATAATCCAAAAGATTTTGAGAAAAAAAAAAGGAAAGAGGGGGAGGGAAAAAACGTGGAAA
This sequence comes from Protea cynaroides, assembly GCA_028583415.1. Lineage (NCBI taxonomy): Eukaryota > Viridiplantae > Streptophyta > Magnoliopsida > Proteales > Proteaceae > Protea > Protea cynaroides. The sequence continues at coordinate 79,799,266 of CM053275.1, forward strand.
AGAATAGAGATTTCAATTGTGGAGATAATCCAAAAAGATTTTGAGAAAAAAAAAGGAAAGGGGGGAGAGAGAAAACGTGAAAGAGAGGGGGATTTAGGGTTTTGAGATAATCCAAAAGATCATGAGAAGAAAAAGGAAAGAGGGAGGAATAAAAAAAAAGAAAAAAGGGGAAAAGATTCCCCTTCACGTTTTCTAGAAAGAAAACGTGAAAGAGAGAGAGGAGAAAGAAAGAAAGAAAAAAGGAAGGAAAGAAAAAGGAAAAAAAAAATATTTTTTAGAAAAAAGGATCTTTTAGAAAATGAGTGAAAAAAACTATAAATAGGCAAAGAGGAGGATCCTTTTTGGGGAGAGAGCAAAAAGAGAGGAAAGCGTGGGGGAGAGAGAGAGAGAGTGAGAGAGCGAGAGAGAGGAAAGCGTGAAAGAGAGAGAGAAAGAGAAGAGAGAAAGAAGCGAGAAGAGAGGGGAAGGAGGATTCACATTCAAAGGGGATTGATACAATCCCCAATCACCCTTCATCAACGGTTTCGCTCGATTTGAGCCCAAGGTTAGTACTCTAAACAAATTTAGAGGTCGTTATAATGCCCGAATGCCAATTTTGCTTGAAAAAGGCTAATTTTCATGAAATCTCAATCATGAATGCTCTATTACATGCTTGTTAATGTTAGGATGCCTATGTCTAACATTTTTCATGAATGATAATTTGTCTAAGCTATTCAATGATGAATTTTTGATTGATATACAATGATGTTTGATGTTTTTTGTAAATTTCATAAAGTGATTTTCTGATCTGAAAATTCCAGATTTAGGGTTCAAACTTAGGACGTACATCATATGTATTTTTTCTAAGATTTTGAAGCCCAAAATTTTATGGGAGTCTCTCTGATATGATAGAAGACTACCCTAAAAATTTCGTTCCATTTGGAATTGGGGAAATATATCAAACAATTTGTCTTTGACATTGCTATTTTTCTCGGATGTAATGCAATCCTCCATCGGAAAGTCTCTAGACAAAGGCTTTATGGCCATAATCAGAAATTCCACTTAACATGAACTTTTTAGACATGAAAGTCTTCTAAAAAATGGCACTGGTTTCATATTTTTTCCATTTTTTGTTGAATTGATATCAATTTTTAAGTGCATAAAGCTTTGATTTCAGATCTGCCATGATGTGCTGATTTGCATGATTGAAAAGAGTCATTTTTCACAAAGAAAATATACTGTTTTAACTTGTTTTTCTTAATGAAATTTTAGATCAGATAGTTATCTACATAGACATATGTCTGTATTTAATTTTCATTAAGAATAGAATTTTATTTGGAATTTATGGTGCAACTGGTCAAAAATCTGGAACAGACCTGACCAGTGTATTTACCTGTACTTGGGGAATGTTTTCGACCTGCCTATGGTCTCTTTTAGGAATATCTCCCTTGAGACAAAATGTTGGCCTCTGAGTCTTCTTTCCGGGGATATATTTTTAGGAATTTTTTGAGTAAGTACAGTGCCCTATGTGCCCATTTTGGTCCAGCGACAAAGCTGTTATCTTGCTGCATGTTCCATCATGTTTTGATTGATTCTCATATGCTTTGGTTGTTTCTCACATGCCATATTTGATGTTATGCTATGTTCGGATGCTCGTATGCATACACTGCCATAATTGGAATGATCACATTGCCATAATTGAAATAATCACATTGCCATGATTGGAATGATACACATGTTTATTGCCATATTTGTCTGCTACACTTGCTCGCATGCTATATTAAATGCTTATTGTCACAATTAGGGTAGAAAACCCTAAAAATGGAAAGAAAATAATTAGGGAGAAAACCTAAAAATGGAAAGAAAATAATTAGGGTAGAAAACCCTAAAAATGGAAAGAAAATAATTAGGGTAGAAAACCCTAAAAATGGAAAAGAAAATAATTAGGGTAGAAAACCCTAAAAATGGAAAAGAAAATAATTAGGGTAGAAAACCTAAAAATGGGAAAGAAAATAGCAATTAGGGTAGGAAACCCTAAAAAATGGAAATAAAATTACAATTAGGGTAGAAAACCCTAAAATGGAAAGAAAGTAACAATTAGGGTAGAAAATCCTAAAAAATAGAAATAAAATAATAATTAGGGTAGAAAACCCTAAATATGGAAAGAAATAGCAATTAGGATCTTGCCATGCTTAGAAGATAGCATACTAGATCATGCCATATAGGCTCTTGCCTTATTTGCAATACATGCCATATTTGAAAGATTTCTAAACAATCTTCTTGTATGTGATTTTCTTGCCATAAATGTTTTATGTGCCATGTCTAGATAGAATATTCTATTTTTTGGCAATAACTTATTTTATGCAACACCCTAGTCAAAGCGCCATATATGCACACCTCTAGAAGACAACATAGGTGTGGGGACGTGCATTTAGGCACCCACATTCTTGGGAAGGGCATAATGGGAATGATAAAAAATCTTAATGAAGAAAGAGAATGCCTTGCCAAACCTTCCAAAATTAGAATTCGGAATGAAAAGGGTAATTTAGGGCGATTTGCCCCTCGGCAAACCCTAAACCTAGAATAGGTTCTAAACCCTAAACCTAGAATAGGTTCTCAATCATTAACCTAGAACAAAAAGGTTATCCATCCCGACCTACGCACCCGGATTCCATTCCTAGGTCGAGCCCAGGAACGAGGCCATTTGGGAAACCGTTCGGGTCAAGGGGGCAAACCATCCCGAACTACGCGGATTCCGATTCCTAGGGCAAACCCTAGGATACGTAGGCTATTTGGGAGAAACCCAAATTCGGATCCACGTCTTAGTCCACTTGGACTATCCATAGATCCACTAGGATATTTACCCAAACCTTTAGTCCCTCGGACTATCCATAGATCCACTAGGATATCCCCCGTATTTTAACCCAAATAGGGTTATCCACACCTTAGTCCACTTGGACTATCCATAGATCCACATAGGGTTTATCCACATCTTAGTCCACTTGGACTATCCAGAAATCCACTAGGCATTATCCATATTTCAACCCAAATAGGGTTATTCTTGGATCCACTAGGACTATCTATCGGTCCACATGGACTATCCGGATCCTAACCCATAGGATTTCTCAACCATTCAAGCATAAATTTCAACTTGAACAATGAACTTAATCATGCACAAGCATAAATCACATCCATAAACTTTAATCACTTCGAACTACGATGGTGAACCTGATTTTTGAATAATTCCGTGATACGTAGGCAATCGATGGATCTGATTCGGTTCAATGATATCAAACCCCTTGGTTTGGTTTAGTTTAACAAATAGAGTCTAGCATAGGAAAGGTATAGGAGACCGATTTCGATCGGGCGGTTTGGGTGCCTAACCCCTTCCCATAACCGTAACGACACTTACCCAATCTCGATGGACCGGAATTCCAATCTAAGGGTCATGAGTCAATCGAAGTCCTGGGGATATAAATGTCAAACTCCTAAATGAGAACTTTCCTTGTGTGAATTGGATGCTAGATTTTAGGATATTATATTTATGCTTGTATATTATTGCTTTGGGGGGGAATGGGTTCAGTCACACATTCGTGCGAGTAGCCGAACCGGGTCCCATGCATATGGGGCAGCCCGCTAGGCGAAACACACACAATGTTTGTTATTTTTTTGGTTCATCCACTGAACCGACCCGGTAAAATCGGCTTAACCATGACATCCATGTTCGAGGCGTCGAAGTTCTGCCCGTTTTTGTCCTCGATTGGTCAACATGTTAGATTCTACGATGAGCATCTTGAACTCTCACCCATTGGGAGCATGGGGTATGTATACACCTGTTCTACATCATAGTAGGCGGTCACTATACACCCTCCATTAAGTAAGCTCGATGTGTTGAATCTCTCATTGTTAACACGTCGATTTCAAAAAAGCAGTAGAAAATCCCTGTCAAGACTTAGATACCATGGTCAAGAAGAAATTTACTAGTTTGTTCATCTATGAACCGCTTTTGCTAATCATCCCTAATAAGGGCGGCGGGTTAATATATCCATTTCAATTTCATCGAATTCGGTAATCAATTGGCCGGACCTGGTACCGCGATTATCCATTTTTTGAATCACGAGGTCCCAAGGCCGAACACATGGCTTAATCAAATTCGATTAAATTGACTTTCGGTCAATGTTTACCCGATCGTTCTTATGGGGGCTAACTCTTGTTTGGTTGAGTCATCTTTGATTGTGTACTTAACTTCTTTCCACTTCCGTAATCTTAGTGTCCTAATATTTATCACTTTTGGGTTCCTTTCCGGTACCCAAGCCAAGGAGTCAGCCCAAACTACAACCATTTCTACCTCTTGGATAAGGGATCCCGTTCTTTGGGAGATTATCTAGGGTGTACACACCAAAGCCCGGTTAGTCCCATCTCAACCACATCAAGGCGAATCAATGGCGAAGGATCAAACCAAGTCCCGAACACTATGGATGCTAGAATGGAAAAGATAGGGGATACCATGGGAATGATAGCTACCGCGGTAAGGGATATCCAATTACAGCTGCGGGCTCAAGGGTTGACCTCCGAAAGGGTAAATATGGCATCACCACAAGGACCGAATACCCCTAATGCAGCTGCGTCAAAAATTTTCATAAACCCGGCATTCGAAGATATGGAAGGTGTCGTACCCCATAAGCAGTCCATCATTCGGGCTACCCGGTGACTAAGAAATCGAAGGAAGAAGATGGCCCATACGGTGGACTGTTGAGTCAAGTGGAAAAAATACTAAGGGGCATGAAAGGAGTAGAAAGTCAAATTATTGATGCCGAAGGATTATGCTTCTTTCCGGAAACTAAACTACCTCCCAAGTTTAAATGGACCACCGAGAAATTTGATGGGACGGGGAGATCCCGGGGCCCACTTAAGATCATTCGCGGGTCTATTGAAGCAAGGCGAAGGATTCAGCGATGAGCGGTTAGGGCGGGCATTCCAATTCTCCCTCACGGGTGGGGCTCATCGATGGTTGATGAATGCGAAACCATCACGGATACATTCTTGGTCGGATATCACTAAAGCATTTATCAATTTCTATTCCTACAATACGGAGTTGGGGACCCACCGTAGGCGGTTGGAGACCATGGTCCAAGCACAAGGAGAGGCGTTCGCGGCCTATCGGCCCGGTTCGGAAGTGTTGCAGCGAAGCTTTGGGATCGACCCTGCGAAAGAGATCAAGTGCGGGATAATGATGAGAGGTTTAAGTGGGCCATATAAGACATACATCTTCGGCCGGGCCATCCTATCATTTGAAGGGCTCGTGGTTTGGGACAACAAGTGGAGGGACGCCATAACCCGAGGAGATATATTACCGGGGAAAGTCGGGAAGGTCGGAAGGAGTGTCAAATAGAAGGGCGTACCCACCAAGAAACCCGGGAAATCAATCCAAGTAAAGGCAAATAGCTAATACCAATTCCGAACCATTGATCTTGGGAAGTTCAAATTACACCCCACCACGGCAAGCAAGACCAAGGAGGCAGTTTACCGATTTGGGGATGACCCGGTCCAAGGCTGCGGATAAATTAATACAAGCCAAGAAGTTTGTGTCCCGACCCTCGTCCACCTCCAAGCCCTCTTCCGGCGAATTTTTCGTATGGATCTTTTTTATAAGTACCACAATCGGCATGGGCATGATACGGACAATTGCTATACATTAAGGCATGCCATACAAGATCTGTTGGATTACGGCAAATTTAAGGTCCAGCCCCGGCAAGTGTCGGTGGCGAATAATCCCCTCCCTCACCACGGCATCAATTTCATAGAGTGGGGAGATAACCCCTCGGACCTTACTACGGTCATAGAAGGAGTAAGCAATATGGTTGTCACATGCGGTGGCACGAAATAAACATGTTGGGAAGTCATCAACAAGAAGAAGAAGAATATGATTTCTATTTCCCGGAAGATTCATCACACCTTATAGCACAAGCACAAGAAGAAGAAGAAGAAGAACCATTCATCATCTACCTCTCCGATGAGGAGAGAGAAGTAGATCAAGTTGACAACCGTTTCCTTGAGATGGAGTTCATATTCCCGGAGGATGAGCAAGAAATAGCGAAACCGGAGCGGGGAAGAACTACAAACCATCTCACTGATGGTAAGTGATCCGGCCCAAGCCGTAAGAGAGAAAGGTAAAGGACCCGCCAATCAACGGAACCTCCAAACCCGGTCTTGAAACAACTACAAAAGACCCAAGCCAATGTGTCCATTTGGGAACTCCGATGGCTTCCAAGGTCCACGGGGGCGCGGTGCTGAAATCTCGGCAAGCATTCGGGTCCAGTTTCAATGGGGGGAGAAGAACTAGCCATGCTAGTAGGGGGTAGATATGCCGTTAATGCAATTGTTTTTTGGAGATGCGGATCTTCCTCAAGGAGGTAAGGATCACATACAAGCTGCGCATATTACCATCGGATGCGGGGCAATAGCATTTTTCAGGTTTTGGTTGATAATGGGTCGGCCTTAAATGTATTCCCTTTCCGTGCGTTCAAGCATCTAGGCTGCGGCGAGTCGAGTTGAGACCATCCGGATATGACCATCAAGGCATACGACAATACCCGGAAGGGCTATATTGGGTGTCTTCACGGTACCAATTCAAGTAGGACCGGCTGAGTTTGAAAGCGAGTTCCAAGTCATTGATATCTGCGCCTCATTCGGCATGCTTACGGGTAGGCCTTGGATCCATCGGGCCAATGCGGTGGCATCCGCTTTATACCGGAAGATTAAATTCATCTACAAGGGTACAAATCGTGACAATACACGCAGGTCCGCATTTGTGAATACATTGGCCCTTTGGACAAAGTAATGAAGAGTTACAAGGGGATACAAGGCGGGACTTCTCTCTCGGAGGGTTTCAAGTTGACAACATCTTAGCCACAAGCCGGCCGGATCCTGCAGTGCGCATGCGCCTTTTTCATTTTCGTCAATTACTTAACATGCTCTACTTTCCGGGTATGGGCCTTGGTTCCCACCAACATGGTAGTACCACTTTCTTATCTCTATTGATCAATGAGTATAGATTTGGGCTGGGATATACCCCCACCGAAGGGGATCCGAAAGTAATCAAGCAAAAGCGGAGCGAGGCGGCGAAGGATTTCGGAAGTTCGAGAGGATGAAATACAAGTATAGTGTTAAGTATGGTAGCGGCAAAATAAGAGCATCGGATAGAGTTAGTGGGGGCCGGCGACCTCAAAGGACGGCGGCGGCGTCCGTCATGCAATATCGAGGGGTTATACAATGTACAAGATATCCGGTTTTCAAGGACCCTAAATGGGTATTTTTGTCAAAGAAGGAGAAAACAACATTTATTGTGGATTTTCGGGACCTTGGTTCAGCACTCACCTTCAAAAGCAAGTACCGGGTTCGAAATATTCCATGATTGTACTCTTGATTGGGAAGAGCTCGAGCAAGTCAAGATCCAAGAGCGAGCAAGAAGCAAAAATCTGAGAGAGAAGTGATCAACATCAGCAAAGCGTTCGGCGATGATCAAGTGATGGCGCTCACGGTGAAGACCAAGATAGGAGTCCCGATGTACAACAATTCACCCTACCCATCAAAGGAATAATCCCCAATTGGAGTTGTCATGATAATTTTGTCTACCCAAAGGGGTTGCCATGTAATCCACATATAATGACTATGTGCGAGCCTAGGGTCTGAGGTCTTTAGATAAGATTGAGTCCGTTTCAAAGTTTGAGTCCGTTCCACTTGGAACCATTTCCTCTGTACCTCTGCTTTTGAATATGAATAAAGATGACATTTTGAATTACTCTGCGTCTACTTCTTCCTTTCCTTCTCCTTCTAACTCTAACTTTGAAAATGATGAGAATGATGAACCATTTCCTGAAATATTACAATCCATCCAAGCCTCGGAGGAAAAGAAAGCTCAACTTGTTGGTGAAGACTTCAAGATAATCGGCCTTGGTTCGTTAGAGCAACCTCGGAAATAAAGATCGGTGCTACCTTGACGGGAAGGAAACCAAACAAATGGCGGAATTACTAATGGAATTCCAAGAAGTATTTGCCTGGTCCTATGAAGATATGCCCGGCATAGACCACGAAGTGGTACGGCATAAGATACCTTTGGTCTCGGGGCGTAAGGCCATGTAAGCGAAGCTAAGGCGGTTAAGGCCTGAATGGACCCTTAAGGTTAAGGAGGATATCATGAAGCGGTTTGATGCGGGATTCCTGGAGGTTCTGAAGTATCCGAGTGGTTAGCAAATGTGGTCATTGTACCTAAAAAAGATGGAAGGCGAGGGTGTGCATTGATTACGAAACCCGAATAAGGCCAGCCCTAAAGATGACTTTCCATTACCAAAGATAGACATCCTAGTGGATAACACTTGCAAATCATGCTCTGTTGTCCTTCATGGATGGATTCTCGAGTCCTGTCGGATAAAGATGGCTCTGAAGACAAGGGAAGACCGCCTTCATAACAGGGCGGGGCACCCCTTTTGTTACCTTTGTAATGCCATTTGGGCTGAAAAATCTTTGGGGCAACTTATCAAAGGATGGCTACTACAATCTTGCACGACCTAATCCATAAGGAGGTAGAGGTGTATGTAGATGATATGATTGTAAAATCGTTCACGAGAGAAGGTCACATCCACTGCGTTAAGGAAATTCTTTGAAAGGATCAAGCACTACAAACTAAGGCTTAACCCCCCAAAAATGTGCATTCGGGGGTTATAGCCGGCAAAATGCTAGGTTTTATGGTCAGCCAAAGAGGAATTGAAATTGACCCAACCAAGATAAAAGCCATCTACGAAATGCCGGCTCCTCAAGCGAAAGGGAAGTAAGAGGTTTCTTGGGAAGACTTCAATACATCAACCGGTTTATTGCACATCTCACATAGCGTGTGAACCAATTTTCAAACTACTCGGGAAGGACCAGCCAAAGGATTGGAACCCTCAATGTCGGATGGCTTTTGACAAGATTAAGGCATATCTGTTGAACCCACCGGTCTTAGCCCCACCGGTCCGGGAAGGCCGCTACTCCTTTGCTTGTCGGTACTAGAAGTTTCTATGGGGTCAATGATAGCCCGCCCAGCATGATCCGAGATGGAAAGGCGAGAAAAGGCGTATACTATCCGAGTAAGAAATTCACGGGATCTGAAGCCAATTATACACGGTTGGAGAAGACATGCACAGCCACAGTGCGGATAACAAAGAGATTGAGACATTACATGTTATCCTACAAGGTCATACTCATTTCGAGAATGGACCCCCTGAAGTATCTATTCGAAACCGGCTTTGCGGGAAGATTGGCTAGGTGGCTATTGTTGTTGTCGAATTTGACATCACATACACTACTCAAAAGTCTATCAAAGGGGGCGTAATCGTGAGAACATCGTCGGCTCTACCAATTGAAGATAACCTCGGACATTTGGAAGATGTATTCCACGATGAAGAAGTCTACACCACTCAAGAAGGGGAAGAATGACACATGGATAATGTTCTTCGATGGAGCCGCAAATCATATGGGATACGGGGCCGGCGTCTTATTCATAGATCCGGAAGGGGCATTTGTACCATTTTCATTCGGATTAGACTTATTTGCACAAACAACATTGCGAGTATGAAGCATGTATCATGGGACTAAAAGCGGCTTTGGCCATAGGGGTCCCATGATTAAAAGTCTATGGTGACTCATCAATTGTTATCTACCAAGTCGGGGGGGTTGGAAAACCAAAGATGGAAGGCGATACCTTATCGGCAATGTGCAATAACCTGGCTCGGAAGTTCGAGCAAATTGAATTTGACTACTCCCCAAGAGATACCAATAAGTATGCTGATGCATTGGCCACCTTGGCCTCAATGATTGGAAATGATCCGTTGGGGCGTATCAAACCACTAATCATAGAGAAGAAATACGGCCGGTCCACTTGGAAGAAGTGGATGCATTGGCGGTCGATGGTCGGCCATGGTTTGCTCCTATCATAGATTTCATCAAAGAAGGAAAGTATCCGGTGGAAGCTACAACGGGTGAGAGGAAGTCTCTTAGGAGATATGCCTCCCAATTCATACTATGCGAAGATATCTGTACAAAAGATCCCATGAAGGAGTGCGGTTAGTGCGTATCGATGAGGAGCGGGCGCAAAATGTTATCGAGCAGGTCCATCAAGGAATATCGCGGACCTCACATGGGCGCTAGAATGCTTGCAAAGAAGATTCTCGAGAATGGGATATTATTGGAACACAATGGAGGCAGATTGTTCGAGTTCGTAAGGAAATGTCACAAGTGCCAAATCCATGCTAATTTGATACACGTGCCTCCAGCGAGTTGCATACTCTTAGCTCTCCATGGCCTTTCTCAGCACAGGGCATAGATGTGATTGGAAAGGTTCACCCTAAAGCTTCGAATGGGCATGAATTCATCTTGGTTGCCATCGATTACTTTACAAAGTGGGTAGGGGCACAATCATACGCCAAGCTCACGGCAAACAAAGTGGCTAAATTTCTACAAGAGTATATCATATGCCGGCATGGAATGCCTCGGTCTATAATCTCGGATCAAGGACAACACTTCAGGAGGAGAGTCCAAGAATTATGTGACAAGTTCCACATCAAAAGGCATCGGTCCTCTCCTTACCGTCCACGGACAAATGGGGCGAGTAGGCGGCCAATAAAAATGTTAAGGTTATCCTCCCGGAAGATGGCGAGAATCTAATGTTGTGTGGGCGGACAAACTACCTTATGCACTACGGGCATCGGAACATCCATAAGAACATCTTGGGGCAGCGCCGTATTCACTAGTATATGGTATGGAAGCGGTCCTCCCGGTAGAAATAGAGGTGCCCTCACTAGGGGTCTTAATGGAATGCAAGATTCCGGAGGCGAGTGGTTGCAATCCGGATATGGCGAGCTGAACTTCGTTGATGAAAGAAGAATGAATAGGCAATGGATAATGTAAGAAAATACCAACAAAGAATGGCGGCAACCTTTAGCAAAAGGTGCGTGTTCGTCACTGGCGAGTAGGGGACTTGGTATTGAAAGAACAAAGGCACCTGTCCATGACCCTAGGGGCAAGTTTCGTCCTAAGTGGAGCGGACCGTTCATGATAAAAGAAATCTTACCGGGGAAGGCTGTTCGGCTAGTCAACATGGAAGGCATCGGGTTACAATACTTGACCAGCTTGGATCAAGTGAAGAAGTATTATGTGTAGCCTCTACGCTCCTTCAAAAAAAAAAAAAAAAAAAAAAAAAAAAAAAAAAAAAAAAAGGGGTCTGTAGAAGGCTTGTCTCTCACTGTGACATCAACAACGGGCATCAATCATTTGGGGAACTTCTTGACATGGTTATTTGGATTCTCCAATGGGGCACAACACCTTTCACCCGGGAATGGTTCTTCTTATCATCATGATCAAAGAAAGAATTTCTGTTTGTTGGCTAAACTCTTTCATCCGTCCATCTATCCAGCGGTTTCCCAAGGGTTACATATCAAAGCCCGTTTTTCATATCATTTGATGTAAACTCTCATGAGTATATCAATCGAAATAAATAAAAATAAAAAAAAAAAAAAAAAAAAAGAAGAACGAAAAAAGAAGAAGAAAAGTAACATTTGGAACTCTTATACGTCGTTCATTACATCCGGCGGCGTCCCAAGATTCCAATAAGCCCATCCATTCCAAAGCCCATAAAATGGGATCTTCTCGGGAAGATATGCCCATTCTACATAAACAACCACAAACTCCTTCGGGCGGCAAACCCACCGGGCGGTTTCTTGTCGGTCCCTTTTGGACCTCCATTTTAGCTCGTCATGTCTCTAGATTTATGTACTTTAAGCTCCAGGCGAGTCAATCATATGTATACATTTCGTGTGCAACCTTCTAAGGGCATTTTCAACATATCTAAACAACAATAATTGAAGGTAATTCCAATGATTCATTTTTTTAACCTCTATTTGTATGTCGGGATTCCTACGGGTCACGGCGGGAAGGCGATAATACATTGATCCGTCGAGGCGGAATTACGAGAGATGGGCGGGGCGCGAAAAATTGGGCTGGCGTATTGAGTTCCGCGAGAAGATAGCTCTTTCTTACGAAAGCATCAATTGGAGGCACTTCCTCAATTAACAACCGTAAAATTATGCCCGGACCTTTTTAAAGCGGCCGCTCAGTCTTTGGGATCCGGCCGGTTCATGTTTTTCGGGATGGGAGAAGTCGAGTTATGCCCAAGCGTGGAAGAATTTGGAGCTTGCCTTTTGCTCGCACCTAAGCGGAAGATCTTCGAGCCATATCCGGGGGAAAGATTACGAGGCGGGAGATACAAGACTTTTTCAAGCGGGATAAGAAAGAAATGTGCCGTTTTGTACAAGATCAGCGGCTCCGAGATAAAGCGCATGATCAAGTCATATGCTCATACAAGTCCAACAAGGAAAGAAGCACAAGTTCGGAGAAGACATGTTTACCTATATTGTAGCATAGCCCGGCTATTGCTACGAAGTTGCCTGATCTGGAATCTCCCATCATAATAGATCTCATAAAGCATGCAAGACAAGGTTTTGATATCATCCCTACGGTGTTGGCCGGGACATTAAAGGGCCTTGACTTCATGGCAGCTCATCAAGACCGGTTTGGGTTGGACAATTTCAGCGGATCACCATATCTTCTTCAAATCTGGTTAACAAGAAGGTTAGGATTAGTTGGGGAATCTGAAATGGCGACCCTCGGCCCTTTTCAATTGGCAAAGAGGCAGATCCTATGGCTTATCGGATGGACCGGGGCCGGTTTAGCCGCCTCAAAGAAATAACCACGGCCGGACATCGGATGGAAATGCACTTGGTGGAAGCAAGAGCGGGTTGTCACAAATCCGAGAAAATAGTTTGCATGTCGGATCATGGGGTTGACTCATACCTCGTTCTACTCTCCAATAAGATTACCTCGGCAATTCAATATCCCGGCAAGCACCAACGGAAGTAAGCGATTATGAACTTCCCATAAAGTTGACATCGGGTCCGGTTGATACCATTGCTCGTGAATGGAACAATAGAAATGTTCAAACACTCCCTAGAGTCGCACCAATCAAGAAGCCAATAGCATTTTAGGTTATTTTTTTTTGAATTCTAGTGTGTTTCATGAACTATGTCTCTTAGATTCGATAAAGAAGCACTTGATTCAACATAATCATTCATATGCTCTATGAAATTCTCAATGTTCGGCAAATGCGGGTACTCAAGCCAAAATCTTAATCAAGGAAAGACATCAAGTCTTCCATCCGGACAAATCAAATCCGAGCCCAAGCTCATGCAATCGGCCTTGTATTCACGGCCTAGCTCCATACAAGAAGAGGTTTATCGGCCTACAAATGGATCAAGCCGGGTCCAAGCCCGCACATACCTTGCATTGAGTTCCACCTTAGCAAGAAGAGGTTCCCGGCCTACAAATGAGCCTTGTATTCACGGCCTAGCTCCATACAAGAAGAGGTTTATCGGCCTACAAATGGATCAAGCCGGGTCCAAGCCCGCACATACCTTGCATTGAGTTCCATCTCGGCAAGAAGAGGTTCCCAGCCTACAAATGAGCCTTGTATTCACGGCCTAGCTTCATACAAGAAGAGGTTTATCGGCCTACAAATGGATCAAGCCGGGTCAAGCCCCACATACCTTGCATTGAGTTCCACCCTCAACAAGAAGAGGTTCCCGCCTACAAATGAGTCTTGTATTCACAGCCTAGCTTCATACAAGAAGAGCACTCACCAATCTTCCGAGACAAGCAAACCTTCTTGCCGGTCGAACTACGTTTCGGGCTTGATTTCTAGGACACCCTTAGAATACGTAGGCGGTTTAGGAAGAAATACCCTAAGTGCAGCCCAATAAACAATGTCACTCATACCCCAAAAATGTGGTTCTTTTTATCTTTAGCCTTCAGCGATAACAATCTCGGCTAAAGAGGGGCATCTGTAAGCACCCCATTTTTGCCACCCTCGGCATAAGTGAACCAATATGGCGGGTTTCGGACCTTTAACCCAAAGATCCGTGATTTTCCACCGATCCTCACAACAGGGTCATGGGCTATTATCTGCGTGGATGCATAGGTCATAGAATTATCTTGAAGCGGGACCGGAATTGCTCAATTCGATATCAAATGAGGAAGATATGATCATTTTAGTCGGATGCTACATATAAGGGAGGTTTAGAAATTATTATAAAATAATAATCCCGGGGGCCTTCGTGCAAATTATCCTAAGTTGGATTGCTTGAATTTCAAATCATCATATCTTGATCATCGACATCAGATTCGGATGATTCCAAGACCATTATTCTTCATTCATGATGTTCTACAAAGTGGGCGTAAAAAATCCCGGGTAGAAGTCGCCGGTGGGTCCCATGCAAACTTGCATGCAAAATGATCATTAGAACTTGAAGCTGCATATCTTTTCCGTTCTACATCGGATTCGGGTGATTCGGTCTCATTATGTTCCATTTTTAGTGCTCTACAAAGTGGGCGTAAAATATTTTCGGTAGAAGTCTCAGAAGGATCTCATGCGAGAATGGTCAACCAAATTATCGGTAATTGGTCCGTTTAAACTTCAAAAATTCATAAGTTGACCATTTTACTTCCAAATGAGGTGGTTCGAGTTCCTATATTTCTCATTTTTTTATGTTCTACAAAATGAGCATAAAAAATTTGGAATAGAGGCCATCGGAAAATTCCATGCGGGATGGCGGCGGAAATGACCCGTGAAATGACAAGGAGAGGAAACCCGGTGAATTCCAATCGGTCCGGTCCGACTCAATTCAAATCGGTTGTCAACCTAGGTCAGTCTCTATATATATTATAATATATATATATACATATATATATATACATGTATGTATGTATGTATGTGTATGTATGTTATTAAATATATATATGTGCAATATACATGTGTAAATCATAATCCAAAAGATTTTTGAGAAGAAAAAAAGGAAAGAGGGGAGAGAAAAACGTGGAAAAGAATGGAGATTTCAATTGTGGAGATAATCCAAAAGATTTTGAGAAAAAAAAAAAAAAGGAAAGGGGGGGAGAAAAAACGTGGGGAAAGAATAGAGATTTCAATTGTGGGATAATCCAAAAAGATTTTGAAAAAAAAGGGGAGAGGGGAGAGAAAGCGTGAAAGGGGGGGATTTAGGGTTTTGAGATAATCCAAAAGATCATGAGAAGGAAAAAGGAAAGAGAGAGGAATAAAAAAAAAAAAAAAAAAAGGGGGAAAAGATTCCCCTTCGCGTTTTCTAGAAAGAAAGCGTGAAAGGGGGGGGAGAGGAGAAAGGAAGAAAAGAAAAAAGGAAGGAAAGAAAAAAGAAAAAAAAATATTTTTTTTAGAAAAAAGGATCTTTTAGAAAATGAGTGGAAAAAACTATAAATAGGCAAAAGGAGGATCCTTTTTTTCAGAGCAAAAAAGAGAGGAAGCGTGGGTGAGAGAGAGGAGGAGAGCGGGAGAGAGGAAAGCGTGGAAGAGAGAGAGAGAGAGAGAGAAAGAAGCGGGGAAGAGAGGGAGAAGGAGGATTCACATTCAAAGGGGGTTGATACAATCCCCAATCACCCTTCATCAACGGTTTCGCTCGATTTGAGCCCAAAGGTTAGTACTCTAAACAAATTTAGAGGTCGTTATAATGCCCGAATGCCAATTTTGCTTGAAAAAGGCTAATTTTCATGAAATCTCAATCGTGAATGCTCTATTACATGCTTGTTAATGTTAGGATGCCTATGTCTAACATTTTTCATGAATGATAATTTGTCTAAGCTATTCAATGATGAATTTTTGATTGATATACAATGATGTTTGATGTTTTTTGTAAATTTCATAAAGTGATTTTCTGATCTGAAAATTCCAGATTTAGGGTTCAAACTTAGGACGTACATCATATGTATTTTTTCTAAGATTTTGAAGCCCAAAATTTTATGGGAGTCTCTCTGATATGATAGAAGACTACCCTAAAAATTTCGTTCCATTTGGAATTGGGGAAATATATCAAACAATTTGTCTTTGACATTGCTATTTTTCTCGGATGTAATGCAATCCTCCATCGGAAAGTCTCTAGACAAAGGCTTTATGGCCATAATCAGAAATTCCACTTAACATGAACTTTTTAGACATGAAAGTCTTCTAAAAAATGGCACTGGTTTCATATTTTTTCCATTTTTTGTTGAATTGATATCAATTTTTAAGTGCATAAAGCTTTGATTTCAGATCTGCCATGATGTGCTGATTTGCATGATTGAAAAGAGTCATTTTTCACAAAGAAAATATACTGTTTTAACTTGTTTTTCTTAATGAAATTTTAGATCAGATAGTTATCTACATAGACATATGTCTGTATTTAATTTTCATTAAGAATAGGATTTTATTTGGAATTTATGGTGCAACTGGTCAAAAATCTGGAACAGATCTGACCAGTGTATTTACCTGTACTTGGGGAATGTTTTCGACCTGCCTATGGTCTCTTTTAGGAATATCTCCCTTGAGACAAAATGTTGGCCTCTGAGTCTTCTTTCCAGGGATATATTTTAAGAATTTTTTGAGTAAGTACAGTGCCCTATGTGCCCATTTTGGTCCAGCGACAAAGCTGTTATCTTGCTGCATGTTCCATCATGTTTTGATTGATTCTCATATGCTTTGGTTGTTTCTCACATGCCATATTTGATGTTATGCTATGTTCGGATGCTGTTATACACTGCCATAATTGGAATGATCACATTGCCATAATTGAAATAATCACATTGCCATGATTGGAATGATACTCATGTTTATTGCCATATTTATGCCGCTACACTTGCTCGCATGCTATATTAAATGCTTATTGTCACAATTAGGGTAGAAAACCCTAAAAATGGAAAAGAAAATAATTAGGGTAGAAAACCCTAAAAATGGAAAGAAAATAATTAGGGTAGAAAACCCTAAAAATGGAAAAGAAAATAATTAGGGTAGAAACCCTAAAAATGGAAAGAAAATAATTAGGGTAGAAAACCTAAAAATGGAAAGAAAATAATTAGGGTAGAAAACCTAAAAATGGAAGAAAATAATTAGGGTAGGAAACCTAAAAATGAGGAAGGAAAATGGCAATTAGGGTAGAAACCCTAAAAATGGAAATAAAATTACAATTAGGGTAGAAAACCCTAAAATGGAAAGAAAGTAACAATTAGGGTAGAAAATCCTAAAAAATAGAAATAAAATAATAATTAGGGTAGAAAACCCTAAATATGGAAAGAAATAGCAATTAGGATCTTGCCATGCTTAGAAGATAGCATACTAGATCATGCCATATAGGCTCTTGCCTTATTTGCAATACATGCCATATTTGAAAGATTTCTAAACAATCTTCTTGTATGTGATTTTCTTGCCATAAATGTTTTATGTGCCATGTCTAGATAGAATATTCTATTTTTTGGCAATAACTTATTTTATGCAACACCCTAGTCAAGCGCCATATATGCACACCTCTAGAAGACAACATAGGTGTGGGGACGTGCATTTAGGCACCCACATTCTTGGGAAGGGCATAATGGGAATGATAAAAAATCTTAATGAAGAAGAGAATGCCTTGCCAAACCTTCCAAAATTAGAATTCGGGAATGAAAAGGGTAATTTAGGGCGATTTGCCCCTCGGCAAACCCTAAACCTAGAATAGGTTCTAAACCCTAAACCTAGAATAGGTTCTCAATCATTAACCTAGAACAGGTTATCCATCCCAAACTACGCGGAACGATTCCTAGGTCAAACCCCAGGATACGTAGGCCATTTGGGAGAACCCAGGGTCGGATCCACACCTTAGTCCACTTGGACTATCCATAGATCCACTAGGATATTTATCTTAGTCCACCCAAAAAATACCATAGATCCAACTAGGATATCCAGCCATATCCACCCCCCCGGCGATTCCTAGGGCAAACCCTAGGATACGTAGGCTATTTAGGGAAACTCAAATTCGGATCCACGTCTTAGTCCACTTGGACTATCCATAGATCCACTAGGATATTTATCCAACTTTAGTCCACTCGGACTATCCATAAATCCACTAGGATATCCCCATATTTTAACCCAAATAGGGTTATCCACACCTTAGTCCACTTGGACTATCCATAGATCCACTAGGGTTTTATCCACATCTAGTCCAACCCGAGGATGGGTTATCCATATTTCAACCCAAATAGGGTTATTCTTAGATCCACTAGGACTATCTATCGGTCCACATGGACTATCGGATCCTAACCCATAGGATTTCTCGACCATTCAAGCATAAATTTCAACTTGAACAATGAACTTAATCATGCACAAGCATAAATCACATCCATAAACTTTAATCACACCGAACTACGATGGTGAACCTGATTTTCGGAATAATTCCGTGATACGTAGGCAATCGATGGATCTGATTCGGTTCAATGATATCAAACCCCTTGGTTTGGTTTAATTTAATAAATAGAGTCTAGCATAGGAAAGGTATAGGAGGCCGATTTCGGTCGGGCGGTTTTGGGTGCCTAACCCCTTCCCATAACCGTAACGACACTTACCCAATCTCGATGGACCGGAATTCCAATCTAAGGGTCATGAGTCAATCGAAGTCTTACCTTGGGGTGAGATTTCACATTTCTAAGGTCCTAGACCTAAATCTGGGTGGCGACTTCTAAAGATTTCCATCTTTGTCCTCCACAACTTGAAAAGTTTCCAATCATGGAAAACCTTCCCAAGAACGGCTCTCTTCTATTTATAGGGATGATCCCACTCCATTGATCATTCTCAAACCCTAGCCATCTGGAGAAGAGTTGAGAAGGAGCAAGGAGGAAGAGGCCGCCCAGGAAGGAGACTTCAATGGAGGAGCACGCCGCCAATCGACGAACACCATCGGTTAGTGCTCTATACTATTAGTAATATTAGGATGTCGGATCGGAGCCGCGAAGCAGCGTAGTGATCCAAAAAGCCTAGGATTTCCATTAGTTTTCTCATTCGGATCTAACCTAGATTTGATACGGCATTCTAGTCAAAATCAAAAGACCAATAGAGTATTTGAATCTTAGAATGGGTTAGGAGAAACCCTAGAAATCGAGCCAATGACCAAAGGGAAAGGGAGATCCGAGATCGGGCCCTCGGATCCAGACCACGGACTATACCGGTAGGACACAAGGTTTGGCGGTATAGGCCTGCGGTGTATACCGGAGGCACATACCAGCTTCACATGTGTGCAATCGGTATATACCACAACCGGTATACATACCGGTGGCACATACCGGTCTCACTATACTGAGCCCAGTACCTGCGACCGGTATGCTTCCCGAGCCAGGTTTGCTTGGACAAACCTGGTTCTGACCTCTGAAACCTTAATAAATGGATTCTAACATAAAGATATGATTATGTAGGACCTGTAGACAACGTGAGTAAACCCTGTGACGCAGAGTGGGAGTTTTATCACGTGTCAGGTAAGGGACAAGACCCCAAACTCTAATTAATTAAAGAACAGTAAACCTTGTGAATAATTTTATGTTTATCTAATTGCTTGATGTTTGTGCATCTCACATGCCATGTAGTTGTCTCTGTTATTATTATCTACTCATGCATTTCATATGCTTGGATTGTTGGATGTTAGGCATGTGTATGTTTTAGTAAGTGTGTGGAATGTGAAGGGGGGTGTCCTGGAAATATCCACAGCTAACACTTTTCTCGTATCACCTTCTACCTTAGCAAACTCAGTGCGAATAGGGTATCAGGGGGAGGACGTGGGATTGTGGTTCTTCCTGCCCACCAGACTCGAGTCCTATCCCTATGTCGTAGGGAGTTGTGCTGGGGTAGGGTCATATAGCCTTTTACTTTAGCAGACTGGGTGCGAATAGGGTATCAGGGGGAGGACCTGGGATTGTGGTTCTTCCTGCCCGCCAGACTCAAGCCCTATCTCTATGTCGTAGGGAGCTGTGCTGGGGTAAGGCCATTGATACTGTATTGACATTTAGGACTGGTTAGAAATGGAACCCACTTGCAAGCCCTTGCCAGTAGGGGTTTAGGTACTGGTACGGTGTGGGGTATCAGGGGGGACGTGGGATTGTGGTTCTTCCCGCCCACCCGGACTCGAGTCCTATCTTCATACCGGAGTGAGTGATGTGGGGCAATAGCAGTAGTGTGGTAGGTGCCTGACTATTGGGGTGCTCACACTCTCGTGCATGGAGGTGTGGTGGCCGCCAAACCTTACCATAGCATATTTGCAAGTTATACCTGACCCAATTGTAATGTTATTCCATGCATATTGTATGTTGCATTGGTCATGTACTTACTGAGCTAAGTTGTGAGCTCACCCAAATACATATATATATATATATATATATATATATATATATATATATATATATATATATATATATTTATATATATATATATATATATATATATATTTCTTTTCGGGATCTTGATGTAGGGTATACGGTGGAGGACTTTATGACTGCTCCAGCTTACAGCACGGTGGCTGTCCTGGACTCCCAGACAGTGGAGGACGAGCATGATGCATCATGCGAGTGCTCGTTATGTGTCTTCTCTCAGTGATTAGTTTTATTTTCTGTTAAACTTGTAATAATTATTACTTAAATTTTATGAATGATGAAATAATTGGAGTATTTATTTTAATTATAACATAGAGTTCAGTTCATTTATATTTTAATTCTGTTGCTATGTATTACTCTTGATTAAGTTAGATTGCTTGGGAATGATTGGTTGACACGGTCTATTGAGATCCTGGAGTGAACCGTGGTTTGGAGTCGATTCACTCACTCTTCTGGTTCAGCCGGAATTGGGGTGTGACAACTTGGTATCAGAGCTCTTAGGATCTATCCAGCTAACCATTCTGCATCTAACGGTGTCTAGTGAACTGAGATAGGAAAATTAAAAACTTTAATAAAAACACACCATAAGCTTGTTTGATGCCTGAGACATAAAGGAAGATGCATAATATACTGACAATGAAAGAGATATTATAAGCACTGATGACTAGGGAGAAAAACCAAATAAACATGTAATAACATGAACAAAAAGGAGAAAACATAAAGTGTGCGACAGGGTACAGTCCACAGGTCGGACAGTTACCTTGTTATCAAAAATAACAGTATATAAGAGAAGGAGATAATATTTGGGCCTGCAACCATAAATGTGTTACCAAAAACCACAGAAAATGTGAACACCGTATCGATGGATGGTAATACAACTGCCAAGGGACAGCCACAACAAGCAATGCAACATACAACTTTCCCTCAGTAGTTTTCAGGAATGCCCATCCCTAACCAAGACCAGGGTGAATATCAGGGTCCATATCAGGGTGCATACTATGGTGGGAATCAGGGAATAAATCAAAGTGGCTACTCTTACCAGCCACAATGGTATGGTCAGATAGTGTATGGACAAGCACCACATGGACAGGTCCCTTACGGACAGAGTAGTCTTTCTAGAGCGGTGGATGGATTTTTAAAGCTAAAGCCACCAACTTTTACAGGGAAGTCAGGGAAAACACTATGGCCAGCACAGTGGATAGCCGAGATGGAGAAGAACTTCCGCCTGCTGGAGTGTCTTGATGGGAAAAAAGTGTTATAAGCTACCCACATGCTGAAGGAAGAAACCAATGGATGGTGGAATTCAACCAGAGTGTATCTGGAGACAAAGCACCAGATAATCACTTGGCCCATATTCAAGGAGGCCTTCTTTGAAAAATATTTGCCCAGGAGTTTTCGCGATCAGATGGAGAGGGAGTTCCTTAATTTGCAGCAATCCCAATTGACAGTAGAGGCATACCAACAGAAGTATGAGGAGTTATTCTTTTTCGCTCCAACCAGTATGCAGGAGGAAGAAACTAAAACTCGTCGATTCACCATGGGTCTTTGGGGTGTCATAAGAGAACATGTGTTGGGGCGAGGGTTGAAAATCTATAATGAAGCTGTACAGGTGGCTTGAGTCATTGAAGCAAGCCAGAGGGATAACTTCTTTGCACAGAATAGGGGTCTGAAGAGGCCTAACCCTGATGTCCAAGGTGGAAGAAGCAACCGACCATACCGTCTATTCAGGCCACCAGCTAGTACAGTGCCTCCCAGACCTGCTCTTGCAGTGACACAGCAGGCAACGGGATAGAACCCCAACGTAAAGTGTTTTAATTACCAAAAGATGGGTTATTATGCCAGAACTTGTCCACTACCAAGAAGGGAACAGCAGCAAGGCAAAGTTTATGCCGTTACTTCAGAAAAGGCAGCTGCATCACCGGATGTGGTTACAGGTATGATTCTATATTCATTCCTTAACTACCGCATTGTTATTTGAGCATTTAAAACTAAAGGAAAATTTTGAAAAACCCAGGTACAGTAAATATAGCAAGATTACCCGCCAGAGTCCTGTTTGACTCGGGGGCCACCCATTCCTTTGTGTCTGTGTCATTCAGAAAAGAACTAGATCAACCCATCAAGACTTTGGAATCCAGTCTGTTAGTTCGGTCCCCCATGGGAATGGAGGTGGTATTAGAAGAATATTATGGGCCTTGCCCAATGCTTATTGAAAGACGAGAGTTGGAAGCCAATCTAGTCCAGCTGGAGATGTCAGATTTTGATGTCATTCTTGGCATGGACTGGTTATCTAAACATTCAGCAAACCTATTATGTGATGAGAAGAAGTTGGTGTTCAAGGATAGTGAAGGGTCGGAGTTCAACTTTAAAGGGGCTAGGCTGCCTAGAAAGAGAAAGCTTATACTCTCAGCCCTAAAAGCAAAGAAGTGTTTAGAGAAAGGGGGATAGGATACCTCGTATCAGTGGTGGATGTGACCGCTGACTTGCCAAAAATGGAGGACATCAAAGTAGTACGGGAATTTTCTGATGTATTTTCAGAAGACCTACCCGGGTTGCCACCAGACAGAGCTACTGAATTTGTGATAGACCTCCTACCAGGGGTAGCACCTGTGTCTAAAGCACCTTACAGGATGGCTCCCACCGAGTTGAAAGAGTTAAAAACTCAGCTGCAAGAACTGTTAGACAAGGGATTTATAAGGCCTAGTATCTCACCTTGGGGAGCACCTGTGCTCTTTGTCAAGAAAAAGGATGGTAGCGTACGTCTTTGTATGGACTACCGAGAATTAAACAAGCTCACTATCAAGAACAGGTACCCACTATCAAGAATAGATGATTTGTTTGACCAATTACAAGGTTCGAGTGTATTCTCGAAGATTGATCTGAGGTCAGGGTATCATCAACTCAAGATTAAGGAGGCAGACATCCCCAAGACAGATTTCAGGACGCGGTATGGACACTATGAGTTCCTTGTGATGTCCTTTGGTTTGACTAATGCACCTGCATCATTTATGGAGCTAATGAACCGAGTATTCCATGACATGTTGGATACGTCGGTTATCGTATTCATCGATGATATTTTAGTATACTCTAAGGATCAGGAAACACACGCAGTGCATCTAAGAGCAGCATTACAAAGACTAAGGAGAGAGAAGCTTTATGCAAAATTCAAGAAATGTGAATTCTGGTTAGATGAAGTGGCCTTCCTTGGTCACGTGGTGTCTGCTGAAGGAATCAAGGTCGATCCCAGTAAAATTTCTGCCATAGTAGGATGGGAGGTGCCAAAGACAGTTGCTGAAATTCATAGTTTCCTAGGCTTAGCTGGATACTATAGAAGGTTTGTGGTGGACTATTCCAAGATTGCTGTCCCACTCACTAGGTTGACCAAAAAGGGTGAAAAATTCATATGGACTGAAGAATGTGAGAAAAGCTTTCAGACATTGAAGTCAAGACTGGTATCAGCACCTATATTGACTATTTCAGCTCTAGACCATCCATTCACACTATATACAGATGCTTCAAGTTTGGGACTGGGTTATGTGTTGATGCAAGGATAACAGGTGATAGCCTATGCCTCAAGACAGCTGAAAGAGCATGAGAAAAATTACCCTACACATGACCTAGAATTGGCAGTGGTCATTCATGCTATCAAGACTTGGAGGCATTATCTGTATGGTGAGAAATTCTAGATTAAGTCTGATCACAAAAGACTGATGTATCTTTTCACCCAAAAAGACCTGAACATGAGGCAGAGAAGGTGGTTAGAATTACTCAAGGACTACGACTGTGACATTCAGTATCACCCTAGTAAAACTAACATTGTAGCTGATGCGCTGAGCAGGAAATGGGCATCAAACCCTGAAGCAGGACCAAGTACTAATGCAGCATTGTGTGCTGCTGTTTCTGGCTCATCAGAGGATGAAGAATAGCTCTTAATAGAGTCAACAGATGATCCTATTGAGAAAGGATTAATACACTAGTTTACCCTTATGTTTGTAGCATTGAAGATTTTTCCCGACTTGAAGGAAGAAATAAAGGCAGCAGTCCTACAGGACCCATACCTCAGGACAGTTCGAGAAGATTTGGAAAAGGGTCGAGCCAACCCTGATTTCACCTTGGATGAAGACAAGGTACTCAGATATCATGGGAGTTTATGTGTACCTGAGAATGAAGACCTGGAAATCAGAAACCGAATCATGTTGGAAGCTCACTCTACTCCATATTCAGTACATCCTGAAAGCACCAAGATGTTCCATGACCTAAAGAGATTATACTGGTGGAGGGGTATGAAAGCAGATGTGGCCCGATATGTGTTTCAATGTTTAAACTGCCAGCAAGTCAAAGCAGAAAGACAGAGGCCTGCAGGATTATTACAACCGTTACCTGAGTCGGCATGGAAATGGGATTGCATTACCATGGATTTTGTCACTGGATTACCTATGACTCCAAGGTCAGTGAATGCTGTTTGGGTAGTATTAGATCAACTTACCAAGATCGCCAGATTTATCCCAGTCAGATCGCAATATACCATGGACAAGTTGGCAAGATTGTATGTGGACAATATAGTCGGACTGCATGGTGTTCCAGAGAGCATAGTATCTGATAGAGATCCACGCTTCACATCGAAGTTCAGGGAGGGGCTACAGAAGGCAATGGGAACGAAACTAAAGTTCAGTACAACCTTCCACCCTCAAACGGATGGGCAGGACCATCCAGATCCTAGAAGATATGCTTCGCGCATGTGCTATCGACTTTAAAGGGGCTTGGGATGAGAAGCTTTCCCTCATTGAGTTTGCCTACAACAACAGCTACCAGTCTACGATCTGGATGGCCCCATATGAGGCCTTGTATGGCAAGAAATGTCGGACACCATTATTATGGGATGAAGTTGGAGAAAAAAGGATCGTCAGACCAGAATTTGTAGAAGAAACCTGCAAGGTAGTAGATCAAATCAAGAACTAAGTAAAGATAGCTCAGATGCGTCAAAAGCACTATGCTGACAACAGGCGACGAAACCTTGAATTCTTGATTGGTGATAAATTTTTCTTGAAGGTGTCACCAGTAAGAGGACTGAAGCGGTTCGGCAGAAAAGGAAAACTATGTCCTAGATATGTGGGACCATATGAAATTCTATCCCGATGCGGCAAAGTGGCCTATTAACTTGCATTGCCACTAGTGATGTCTAGCGTCCACAACGTCTTTCACGTGTCCTTACTAAAGAAGTACGTGAGAGACCCTTCGCACATTTTTGTTGCAGACCTCCCAGATTTGACAGAAGACTTAACCTTCGAGGTGGTGCCAATCCAGCTCATTAGTAAAAAGGGTACAACAGCTTCGAAGGTGAGCTATCGACTATGTCAAGGTAGTTTGGAAAAATCAGGACGTAGAAGAAATTATTTGGGAGGAGGAGGATGCCATGCCACAAGAATACCCTCATCTTTTCGACTCTAAAGGTACGTATAATTTCGGGGACAAAATTTCTTTTAAGGGTGGGGGAATTGTGAAACCAACACCCAAATTTTGGGGACGAAATATCTTTTAAGGCTGGTAGAGTTGTAAGAACCGTACTTTGAAAACCCAGTCTAATCCATGGTTATATATGATGACAGGTCTCCCAATCATAATCGGACCGGAAAGCGAAGCCGGGTGACGAGCCACTCAAATTTCAGGTAAGAAAGCCTGTAAAAAAAATGTCTAAATCTCATACCGGACTATACCGGTTACGGTCAGTGCAACCAGGATGTGCAACCGGTATGGTATACCGGTCGGACTATACCGGTTGCGGTCACTCCAACTGGTATGTGCGACCGGTATGCTTATTTTATGCGGGAGACAGACTCAGCGGGTCCCTCCCTCCGAATGGAAACTTGGAAAGTTTCCAATCATGGAAAACCTTCCCAAGAATGGCTCTCTTCTATTTACAGGGATGATCCCACTCCATTGATCCTTCTCAAACCCTAGCCGTCTGGAGAAGAGTTGAGAAGGAGCAAGGAGGAAGAGGCCGCCCAGGAAGGAGACTTCAGTGGAGGAGCATGCTGCCAACCCACGAACACCGCCGGTTAGTGCTATATACTATTAGTAATATTAGGATGTCAGATCGGAGCCGCGAAGCGGCGCAGTGATCCAAAAGGCCTAGGATTTCTATTAGTTTTCTCATTCGGATCTAACCTAGATTTGATACGGCATTCTAGTCGAAATCAAAAGACCAATAGAGTATTTGAATCTTAGAATGGGTTAGGAGAAACCCTAGAAATCGAGCCAATGACCAAAGGGAAAGGGAGATCCGAGATCGGGCCCTCGGATCCAGACCACAGACTATACCGGTAGGACACAAGGTTCGGCGGTATGGGCCTGTGGTGTATACCGGAGGCACATACCGGCTTCACATGTGTGCAACCGGTATATACCACAACCGGTATACATACCGGTGGCACATACCGGTCTCACTATACTGAGCCCGGTACCTGCGACCGGTATGCTTCTCGAGCCTGGTTTGCTTGGCCAAATCTGGTTCTGACCTCTGAAACCTAATAAATGGATTCTAACATAAAGATATGATTATGTAGGACCTGTTGACAACGTGACTAAATCCTGTGACGCAGAGTGGGAGTTTTATCACGTGTCAGGTAAGGGACAAGACCCCAAACTCTAATTAATTAAAGAACAGTAAACCTTGTGAATAATTTTATGTTTATCTGATTGCTTGATGTTTGTGCATCTCACATGCCTTGTAGTTGTCTTTGTTATTATTATCTACTCATGCATTTCATATGCTAGGATTGTTGGATGTTAGGCATGTGTATGTTTTAGTTACTGTATGAAATGTGAAGGGGGGTGTGCCCTGGAAATATCCACAGCTAACACTTTTCTCGTATCACCTTCTACCTTAGCAAACTTAGTGCGAATAGGGTATCAGGGGGAGGACATGGGATTGTGGTTCTTCCTGCCCACCAGACTCGAGTCCTATCCCTATGTCGTAGGGAGTTGTGCTGGGGTAGGGTCATATAGCCTTTTACTTTAGCAGACTTGGTGTGAATAGGGTATCAGGGGGAGGACGTGGTATTGTAGTTCTTCCTGCCTGCCAGACTCGAGCCCTATCTCTATGTTGTAGGGAGTCATGCTGGGGTAAGGCCATTGATACTGTATTGCCATTTAGGACTGGTTAGAAACGAAACCCAATTGCAAGCCCTTGCCAGTAGGGGTTTAGGTACTGGTACGGTATGGGGTATCAGGGGGAGGACGTGAGATTGTGGTTCTTCCTGCCCGCCAAACTCGAGTCCTATATCCATACCGGAGTGAGTGATGTCGGGCAATAGCAGTAGTGTGGTAGGTGCCTGAGAGGACGAGCATGATGCGTCATGCGAGTGCTCGTTCTGTGTCTTCTCTCAGTGATTGGTTTTATTTTCTGTTATACTTGTAATAATTATTACTTAAATTTTATGAATGATGAAATAATTGGAGTATTTATTTTAATTATAACATAGAGTTCAGTTCATTTATATTTTAATTCCGCTGCTATGTATTACTCTTGATTAAGTTAGATTGTTTGGGAATGATTGGTTGACACAGTCTATTGAGATCCTGGTGTGAACCATGGTTTGGAGCCGGTTCACTCACACTTCTGGTTCAGCCGGAATTCGGGTGTGACAACTATTCATCAAACAAGCACGCATCGCACTTGCAGTCTGCGTCGTGTGCTTCATCTTCGTACTGTATTCCTCCTAGCTAAGCCTGGTGAGTAATTGCTGGCACGTTCAAATAGTCAGCCATGGTAGTACCTACAAGACCGTCTGAAAATTTAACATACGCGAGGGTCAGCTCTCCAACATGAGCTCAAAGAGAAATAGACAAGCAAGCAATCAAATATGCATGGCTAGTTTATTACACACAGTAAATGCAATAGTCGGGTATCATGTGTGCCATGTGCTATGGTAATGCCTAACCATACCTCCTAGAGGCTGACTTCGACCTCTATGCACGGGAGTGCTAGGTACTCACTAGCCTACCCAGTGGCCCTAGTGCCCCCACATGATGTCCCAATCAGAATGGTGATTGGGTAGCAAGTCCGGCCAGTGATGCTACAATGAACACTATCTACCCTTCTCCCTCGTTACTCCTTTCTACTTGTACCTGACCCCCTACTGGCCAGGGTTGCATATAGGGGTAGTGCCACTAACCAAAAAATTACATGTCATCCGATGTATCCCTCTCACCAAGCCCAGCAAGAATCCCAGACCATCCATTTTGCCACACTCTAAGATGATGTCATCCCACTAAGGGTGAGTAACATACTCATCAATTATCATAATAAAGGGTGGATCCAAAGGTCCTCGACCATTTCCCCATTAATTATCAATTTCAGTCACATACAGTTACACAATAGTTCATAGTACAAAATGCAAATGCATGCACAAGCAGTTATTAGATGGCATGTTATCACAGCAAGCATGTAGCACAACAATTATATATTTAAAACACTCCAAAATTAGTCAGGGGTTCTATTCCTCACCTGATATGACTTGTTTGAGATTGTTCCCACTAGTAAGGTCTGTGTTTACAAGGTGTTTTATGCCTACACACGATGTACGGTCATTAATTTGAAGTCTGCTATGACTTACTTCTAATTTATACAAGTCTGGGCTTTACCAGTCGATGTATCGGTCGGTACACTATTGACTAGCTTATGATCTGGTAGAAAATCCAGACCTTTTGCCATTTGTTGGTCGATATACCGGTTGGTACAGAATATAGACTGTAACACCATCCAGCTACTCATCGAGACCCTTCTGGAGTTTGTTGGTCGATATGCTGGTCCTTAAGGTATGGTCCGGTGTATCGACCGCCTCCTTCCAGAGGTTGTTTTCCTATTCAGTAATGGGGGATTCCTTCTTATGATTTGTTCCTTCCTTTATTAGGCTATTATAGTCTGGTGAGAGGCTGCTTCCTAAGCCTATATACCCTCTAGAAAAGCATGAAGTTGATTATCTAAACTAGGCCATTCATTGGAAAGGGCTATTCCCTATCCCAGCAACCTACATTAATTTCATAACTGAAGAAGGATGGATATCCATCACATGTTATTTACATCCTTCCACAGAATACTAGGGTTTACATTAAGATTCACAGGAGTTAGGGTTTTTACCAACAGTAGGTTAATCACTGCTGATCGGCGGTGCTCTTTGTTGGTGATTTCCCCCACACGAGTGTTGTAGGGCTTCACCTTCTCCTTCTCCTTCCTCCCTTGCTCCCTTCCTCTTGAGAATGCGTCAGAACTCTCTGAGATTGATACATATACAGAAGAGGGTGAAAGGTAGGGTTTTATTTATCTCAAACTTCCTAGTTGGAATCAAACTCCTAGCTTGAATTGAAACTCCTAAGGAGTTGCTAAGTGGCAAGAATCTAAATTTGGCGAGAGATTCCTTCCTATTTTTAACTCCAAAGTAGTTTGGATAGGTGTGGGTCCCTTTTAATTCTTCCATGGGTCCTAGGAATCTCCTAAACGTCTCTCCCAATTGAACTTAATGGTGAGTTCCAAAGTTTGGCTGATTTTACTCTTATCAGTCGATGGCACCGGTTTATGGACTGTCGGGATTACCGACTGGCTAGTACTGACTGGCTCCACTTAAGAGCTACTGATTATATAACAGATAGTTAGAGGGAATATAATGACTCTAAAAGGGTTACTTGTCACATTGGTCTTCAATTTGGCATTGTGTCGGGTTCGACTTCGGTGGAAAACCCTGGCACGAAAGAAAATCCGAGTTAGGTCTGGTTTTCTAGATGCGGGTTTTACACTATATCTATATGTAGTAAAAAAAATTGGATTAATGGGCTCTATGGGGCCATTATCGGACTGGTTTCTTACACGTATATTTAATAAAATGTGGACTTAATGGAACTCTTATCGGTCCATTATCAGGCTGGTTCTGTTCCGGTCTTATTGGTCCAGACTGGTTAGGACTTATCAATTGGTCTGGTCCGATTTTTGCTTTCCTTCAGGCTCTAAAAACACAATCCAAATATTATTCAATAAGATTCGGTTACGATTGTTTCCTATCGTTGGAGGGTCTCCGATCATGATCCAGCAGAT
This sequence comes from Protea cynaroides, assembly GCA_028583415.1. Taxonomy (NCBI): domain Eukaryota; kingdom Viridiplantae; phylum Streptophyta; class Magnoliopsida; order Proteales; family Proteaceae; genus Protea; species Protea cynaroides. The sequence goes on from CM053275.1 coordinate 79,829,642, forward strand.
AGAATTCACCCGGTCCATATACCAATGCATCGATATATCACTACAACAATCCTCATTTTTGGTGACAAAAATTGGTGAAATATAGGAATTTGACTGCATGAATATGTTTCTTGCATTGTTTTATTTTCTCACTGAGCTCATGTTGGAGAGTTGATCCTTTCGTGTGTCATTATTTTTAGTTTCTGATGTTGCAAATACTTCTATCGAAGATTTTATCAATGTGCCAACATATGGACACGTGGTGGCTATAGATATGCAAGCTGTGGAGGACGTGCATGACTCATCATACGAGTATTTTAATTATGTTTACACTTAGTGTTTAACTTCCGTATTTTGATACTTATAATAGATATTAATTATGTTTTGGTTACTTGAAGATAATTGTTTTATTATTTATTTATCATTGTAGACATTCGGTTCATTAATAAAGACTTCCGCTATTATTTATTACCTCTGATTGTGATGTGGATGTGTATGATTTGAATCCTTGGCACGATCTTACGAGATCTTGGCTTGAACCGTTGGTTCCTATGATAGTTTATCTCACTTCTAGTTAGTCTAGAATTGGGGTGTGACACTTTTTCTTACATGTTTCCTTTTATCAGTAGTTATAGATAATGACCATTATTGAAAATTGATGATTGATGCCAGTGGATGAATTCAAAGATGTTAATCTGAAAATCCTTTAACAATCAACATTTCATATCCTGGAAGTACAACTGGTTCTCTTTGCAGCACGTTTGATGTTGTTCATGTTAACCATTCCAAAATCGAGAAGATTCTTAGTGATTAGGTTGCCTGAGCTGTAAAAGATGATCACAATCCATTCTTATCAAATTTAATGTATTATTCCACTCATAATGCAAGGTTATTTAATACTTGAGTCATCCATGAATGTTCATTTACCACATAAAAAAAAATCCATGAATGTTCAACTTGTATAAATTGTTTGGTTAATGACCTGAGCTTGTTCCTATATTTGCCAAGTGGCTTGATGTGCAACCAAATCATATGTCATTGGACTCAGCCCTAGGCTCGAGCATCATGGGACTATTAACTTACTACTACACCTCAAGGGTGCATTAATTTTTGTTTTCCCCAATTTTATATTGTGTCCTAGGCAATGTTTCCTATTTGTAATGACTTTATCTCCATAGTGATGAACTTGAGTTGACACTGAGAGGGGGTGAATCAGTGTCAAAAAATTCTTCTCTGATTTTTTACTACTGTCCAGAGTTAATGGAGAACCAAACTGTCAACACACACACAAATGTATGCAAACCTACCTAGCTACCACTCAGTGGCTAGGTCTACCAGATTTGTAAACCCACCCTACAAGCCATTCCACGCACTCCAAAATATACCAAACAATAAAACAATGAACACAAGGATATTACGTGGTTCACCACAACTGTGTGTGATGGCTAGTCCACGGAGTAATACCTAACGGGCTCCATATTTACTCAATACTCAGCTTTTAGTCTCTTATAAGATAAGGTTACTAACCCTAGGTTTTCCCAGCATAAAACTGAGAGGGCAAGCAATGCCAAGATTCAGGCTATGACAGCTAGTGTCCAGCATCCGCTGAACACAATAAAAAGAATATTTTTGGGCTTATAAAATTGCCCTACAATAAAACCCACAGCTAGCTCGGTATTCAACAATTTCCACAGAGCTAACAAATAAATTTGAGAAGCAAACAATATGCAAAGTTGAGTGGATCTTACAACCAATGCTTCCTCTATGCCTGGAGATGTTTGTAAAACTTCAATGGCCCACTGGAATCTCCAACAGCCCCTAAGAATGGAAAAACTTCAGTCTTCAACAAATTCCTTGCTCACCATACTTGCTTTTCTCCCTCACAAGCAATAATCACCATAGATGTACAAGAATAAAAGCTTTACCGACCTCTCACAGGGATTTGACACTCCATTGATGCACAGAGAAGTGGTGGTTGGTGATTGATTACTCCCACAGGATACAAAAACCTAGAAAAACCCTCTGTATAGCTTCAAAACTCTCTTTTCAATTTTTTTCCTCCATTTTTACCACTCCCAGAGGCCCCCAATAGGTAGAGCATCAAATTTCAGACTCGGTGCAACTTGAACCGTCCGATTCTGAACTAAGATGAAGAAGATATGGCGGTTTGAAGTTCGGCTAATGAAAATATTCTAAAAAGCATCTATTTAATCCACCTCTGTGTGCCCGCACACACCGAATTGCCGCCGCCTTATGCATTGTCGAAGGCTGATTGACACTCAAGGGATCTTTAGCAGGGATCGTCGGATAAGCCTTCAAAAGCGGGAAGAGTTGTAAGCCCTGGATCAGCACATATCAAAACTACCAATGTAAGAACCATGTTCTAAAACCGGGTCTAAACCATGGTTTTATGTGATGACAGGTGTTCCAATTATAACCGGACCGGAGGGCAAAACCGGGTGACGAACCACTAAAATTTTCAGGTAAGAAAACTGTAAAAAATGCCTAAAACTTATACCGGTCTCACTATACCGGTTTGAGTGAGTCTGTGGCACTCCAACCGGTATGTGCGACCGGTATACCATTTTTCGACTGGAGATAGACTCCAGTGAGCCTTTCTCTCAGAATGGAAACTTAGAAAGTTTCCATTTCAAGGAAAAACCTTCCATGGATGGTCTCCCTCTATTAATAGAGAAGGACACACTCCATTGCTCCTTCTCAAACACTCTCGCCGTCTGGAGAAGAACTGAGAAAGAGCAAGGAGGAGGCAGCCGCCCAGGAAGGAGGAGCACACCGCCAACCGACAACCATAGCCGGTAAGTGCTCCATATTGTATTGTTATTTAGAGAACAGATCGGAGCCGCGAAGCGGCACAATGATCCAAAAGGATTAAAATTTCCATTGTTCTTCCTCATTTGAATCTAACCTAGGTTTGATACGGCATTATAGCCGAGAATCCGAAGGCCACTAGAGGGTTTGGACCTTAGTAAAGGGTAGGGGAAACCCTAGAGACCTAACTGTTAGCCGACAAGGAGGGGAGATCCGAGATCTCGCTCTCGGATCCAAACCGCGGGGTATACCGGATGGACTATAGGTCCAGCGGTATGGCCTTGCGGTATATACCGCAGGCACATACAAGTCTCACTCAGTGAGATCTGAGTGAGACCGGTAAGTGCAACCGGTATATACCGGTCGCACATACCGATTGCAGTATGTGCAACCGGTATAGAGCCACCGGTATACATACCGGTTGCACATACCGGTCTCACTATGCTGAGACCGGTACCTGCAACCGGTATAGGTTTTCGAGCCTGGTTTGCTTGGCCAAACCTGGTTCCGACCCCTGAAACTTTAATAAATGAATTCTAATATAATTATGTGATTATGTAGGACTTGTAGACAGTGTGAGTAAGCTCTCTGACGCAGAACCGAATCATTATCACGCGTCAGGTAAGGAACAAGACCCCAAACCTAAATAACTAATCAACAGTAAACCTCTGTGATATATTTCTGTATTTGTAAATACATATTGTTTGATGTCTGTGCATTTCACATGCCATGTAGTTGCTTTCTTTTATCTTATTATAATCATGCATTTCATATGCTAGGATTATTGTATGTTTAGGCATGTGTATGTTTTCGTTAGTGTATGGAATGTAAAGGGGATGTGCCCTGGATATATCCACAGCTAATACTTTTCTCGTATCGCCTTTACCTTAGCAAACTCAGTGCGAATAGGGTATCAGGGGGAGGACGTGGGATTGTGGTTCTTCCTGTCCCCCAGACTCGAGCCCTATCTCTATGTCGTAGGGGGTTGTGTTGGGGTAGGGTTATATAGTCTTGACCTTAGCGGACTTGGTGCGAATAGGTTATCAGGGGGAGGACGTGGGATTGTGGTTCTTCCTGCCCGCCAGACTCGAGCCCTATCTCTATGTCGCAGGGAGCCGTGCTGGGGTAGGACATTGATACTGTATTGACATCTAGGACTGGTTAGAAACGGAACCCACTTGCAAGCCCTTGCCAATAGGGGTTTAGGTATTGGTACGGTATGGGGTATCAGGGGGAGGACGTGGGATTGTGGTTCTTCCTGCCCGCCAGACTCGAGTCCTATCTCCATACCGGAGTGAGTGATGTGGGGCAACAACAGTAGTGTGGTAGGCGCCTGACTGTTGGGTGTGCTCACACTCTCGTGCATGGAGGTGCGGTGGCCGCCAAACCTTACCATAGCACATTTGCAAGTTATACCTGGCCCAAATTGTAATGTTATCTCATGCATATTGTACTGTTGCATTGGTTTTGTACTTACTGAGCTAAGTTGTGAGCTCACCCAAATATATATATATTTCTTTTCAGATTTGGATGCAGGGTACACAGTGGAGGATTTTATGACTGCTCCAGCTTACAGCCCTGGACTCCCAGACAGTGGATGACGAGCATGATGCGTCATGCGAGTGCTCGTTCTGTATTTTTCCGCAGTGATTTGTTTATTTTCTGTGAAGGCTCTGTAATAAATATTATTTACATTTGATGGATGATGGAATAATTGAAGTATCTATTTTAATTACAACATAGTACTCGGCTCATTTATTATTTCCGCTGTTATATATTATTTCTCTGATTATGTTAGATTGCTTGGGAAGGATTGGTTGACACGGTCTATTGAGATCCTGGCATGAACCGTGGCTTAGAGCCAGTTCTCTCACACTTCTGGTTCATCTGAAATTGGGGTGTGACAACTTGGTATTAGAGCCATAGGCTCTGTCCAGCTAATCATTCCGCATCTAACTGTGTCCAATGAGCTGAGTTAGGAAAATTAAAAACTTTAATAAGAACATACCATAAGCTTGTTTGTTGCCTGAGACTTAAGAAAGATGCATAATATACATATAATGGAAGAACAATTATAAACATTTAAGAATTTAAAGGAAACAAATTCATCATTTCATTAAAAAATTTCTTCAAGTACAAGTGAACAACAGAGTACAGTCCACAAGTCGGACAGTTACTCTAGTAACAAAATAAAATACATGAAAATCAAATTAAAATTACATCTGCCTAAGGTGGTGTAGCAGGCCTAGATGGTACTGGGTCTGCAATATCATAGTCTCGCTCGTACACCTCTCTGAGGCAATGAACCTGGTCCTGTGTGACCCGTAGACTACGAGCTAAACACCCTAACTCCTGACCCATCTCACGCTGAGAATCCATGAGTCCTCTCTGGGTATCAAGAATGTCCCTCTGGGTATCAAGAATGTTCCTCTGGGTATCAAGGATGACTCTCTGGGTATCTCTGATCTCCGAAAATATGCTCGACACAGGGTCCGAAGGGGGACGGGATGGTCCAGCAACTGAAGAAGGCCTGGATGACCTAGTAACTGGAGAAGGCCTAGATGGTCCAGCCACTAGAGAAGGCCTAGAAGGTCCTGCAACTGGAGAATGCTGGGTTGTATGTGCTGGGATGTCCTCCATGTGCGCATCCCCATCATCTCCCTTCTCGCCGCCTCTGGCGGCCGCAGCCTTCGCATCTGCTAGGGCTGCATGGTTCCTAGGTAGGAGGGGATGAGCCTGTAACTCCTCTTCACTAAGCTCTAGATCATCCATCTGCATCTTATAGATGGCCTCGACATCTATATCAGAACACATAGTGAGCTCTACAACCACCTCACCCTGCATATCCACTCCCAAACGCTGTAGTAGGGCTGTAATCAACCTACCATATGGGAGATTGCCCGACACGTCTGGCATGGTTGCGTGAATCATAACTCGCATAATCAAATAGGGCAAGCAAAGCCGATGCCGAGTTGCCACATAGTAGGTGAGGTACTGTGTCAACTGGGATACCTCTCCATAATGTCCACTCGGGGGAACTATATTATGCTGAATAATCCGACAGTAAAGTCGAGGTAAAGGACGTAGGTTGGAAGCCGGCATGACTCTACCAGGTAATAAAATCTGTGCGGCTATAGCTGCTCGTTCGTCCTCAGTAAAATACCGTTTGGCTCTGGGCGGACAATAAATGAGATCCCCATCATCAGGAATCTCCAGAAGGGCCGCTAATTCGGCAACATTGAAGGAAATCATCACCCCTTTCACCCACAATCCCAAAAGCAGACTCCATATCGAAGCGATGAAGATGCTCCAAGTTGACAAAACGACCTGCTTCAATGCGCTTGGCCCGAAACCATCAAGGCTTGAAGCGGCCGCCTCTGACCGAAAATACCTCTCGTCATATAAGACTGGAGGGGGATGTGGCCTGTGCATACCAGGCATATATGAGCGTTTCCCCGCTCCACGACGGCCAGACATAGTGTATCTGTTAAACAAGAAACCATAGTCAGTTAGAGACAAATATAGAAAATGGTGAAAAACCCTAACAACATATCGAATATGAATGAAACAATCTATGGAGGTGGTACAAGGCTAATATAGGTTAAACAAGTTCGTAAAAATAAAGGAATGAAGGTATAATCACCAAAAATTGTCAAAAATCTCGAAAAACCTAGAAACCTAGGTTAAAAAGTCAAAATTTTTAGGTTTCCAGTAAACCAATCGATAAAACTCCATATTGGTTAAGGGGTTTTACCCATTTAGACCCCTAAAACCTTTCTCAAACAAAGAAAGAAGTTTTCTATGGCTAAAAACTTCCAAATCAAGAAAAACCTAGATTTTTTGTATGAAAGACGATGAAAAATTTCTAAAAGAGAGAAGAGAAGGAGGAGCTTACCTGAGAGACGAGATTGGCACACTAGAATCAAGTAGAAACAATCTTTTAGACACCGGATGCACTGTAGAGACTCGGAGACTCGGAGAGAAATCGCCACCGGAGTAAACTCAAAAGAGAAAAGTGAGAAATGAACCAAAAATCACGATTTTAAAGCATTTTTGGCTATACCGGTCGCACATCTGGGCTGGATAGTGCGACATGTACCTCCCTGCGGTATGGTGCGACCGGTACCTACCACAGGGTATACCGGTTGCACATACTGATGGGCAGTGCGACCGGTACTGCCTGCGGTATGGTCCAACGGGTATGTATGATCAGCCATACCGGTCTCACTCCAGGAGAGACCGGTACCACCATTGGAACCCTACAGAGTGAGGCGATGCAAAACCATCCCGATAAATTGTCGGAACTCGATTCCAGACCTCACACTTGCATAATAAGACATTGTACATATGGAAAATTTCGACAGAATAACTGGAGATTTTGTTTATGAAATTTTTTATTTTTTATTTCTTTCTTTCCTGTTAATGAATCCCTAAGCTGCATATGTTGAAGCTAAATTATTGGAATAATTTTCTAAGATGTTCTATGTGTTTCAATGTATTCAGATATCGTACTGGAAAAGTAAATTTCTTCAATGGTAGGAGGAAATGGACGTAGAGTTCATCGCAGGCGCCGTCACTTAAGGGCGCCTACCATGGATAGAAGTTCAGGAACAGAAAATTCAGAAGAAAATGCCGAGAGAGTGAGAAGGGAAGAACTCAACCCCCTAAATGACACTGAAGATTTGATAAAGGAAAATGAAGAATGTCCGTCACAGGGACAACCTTCTACCAGCTCCGAGACAATGATGGCAAATTTGGTCTCTAATATGGAGGCCCAGCAGAAGAAATTTTTCGAGGAAATGCTGAAAGTGTTTAGGCCACCTGGGTCTATGCCGACACCTACAAACATGCCATCCACAAATGTTGAGAATGTACAAGAGGCACCAGTGGGAGTTAGCACAGCCAATGAAATACCACCACAACAGGATCAACCCAATCCAGTACCCCAACCAGTTACAGGGACGCCAGTTCACAACCAATATCAAGGGGGGTATCAGTATCCGTATCAGGGTGCATACTATGGCGGGTATCAGGGAGGAAATCAGGGAGGCTACCCATATCAGCCACAATGGAATGGACAGGCACCATATGGGCAGGTCCCTTATGCTCAGAGTAGCCTATCCAGAGCCGTGGATGGATTCTTGAAGCTCAAACCACCTACCTTTACAGGAAAGTCAGGGAAAACACTGTGGCCAGCACAGTGGATAGCTGAAATGGAGAAAAACTTTCAGCTATTGTCAGGATGGGGACAAAGTGTTATATGCCACCCATATGCTGAAAGAAGAGGCCAATGGGTAGTGGAGCTCTACCAAGTCGTACCTAGAAACCAAGCATCAAATTATCACTTGGCCCATATTCAAGGAAGCATTCTTTGACAAATACTTCCCCAGGAGTTTTCGTGATCAGATGGAAAGAGAATACCTTAACCTACAACAGTCACAGATGACAGTGGAAGCCTATCAGCAGAGGTATGAGGAGTTATCCTTCTTTGCCCCAACCAGTATGCAGGAGGAAGCAACAAAGACTCATCGATTTATCATGCGTCTTCGGGGTGCTATCCGAGAACATGTATTGGGCCGGGGAATGAACATTTATAATGAAGCGGTACAGGTGGCTCGGGTCATTGAGTCAAGTCAGAGAGAAAGTTTCATTGCACAAAGTAGGGGTCTGAAGAGACCTAATCCTGAGGTCCAAGGTGGAAGAAACAATGGCCATACCGTCCATTCAGGCCACCAAGTAGCACCGTGCCTCCTAGACCGGCTCTTGCAATGCAACCACAGGTCACAGGGCCTAACCCTAATGTAAAATGCTTCAATTTCCAACAGGTGGGGCTATGCCAGAACATGCCCACAACCAAAGAGAGAGCAACAACAAGGCAAGGTGTATGCTGTTACCACAGAAGAGGCAGCCGCATCACCAGATGTGGTTACAGGTATGATTTTGTACTTGTTCCTTAATTGTTGCATTAAATTGTTTATGCATTTGAAACTAAGGGAGAATTTGAACTAAAACCTCAGGTACAATAATTATAGCAGGGGTACCCGCAAGAGTCCTGTTTGCCTCTGGGGAAACCCATTCTTTTGTATCCGTGTCATTCGAAAAAGGACTAGGTCAACCCATCAAGACTCTACAACCAAGTCTGTTAGTTCGGTCTCCCATGGGAATGGAGGCGGTATTAGCAGAATATTATGGTCTTTGTCCAGTGCATAATGAAGGACGAGAATTGAAAGCCAATCTAGTCCAGCTGGAGATGTCAGATTTTGATGTGATTCTGGGAATGGACTGGTTATCTCAACACTCGACGAACCTGCTATGTGCAGAGAAGAAGTTGATATTCAAAGACAATGAAGGAACTGAGTTTAACTTTAAAGGGGCTAAGTTGCCCAGGAAAAGAAAGCTCATACTCTCTGCCTTAAAAGCAAAGAGGTGCCTAGAGAAAGGGGGAGTAGGATACCTTGTATCAGTGGTGGATGTGATCGCCGACCTGCCAAAAATGGAGGACATCAAGGTAGTACAGGAATTTCCTGATGTATTTCCAGAAGACCTACCCGGGTTGCCACCAGACAGGGCTACTGAGTTTGTGATAGACCTACTACCAGGGGTGGCACCTGTGTCTAAAGCACCGTATAGGATGGCTCCTACCGAGTTGAAAGAATTAAAAACTCAGCTGCAAGAATTGCTAGACAAGGGATTTATAAGGCCTAGTATCTTACCTTGGGGAGCACCTGTGCTCTTTGTCAAGAAAAAAGATGGTAGCGTACGTCTCTGTATGGACTATCGTGAATTGAACAAGCTCACTATCAAGAACAGGTACCCACTACCAAGGATAGATGATTTGTTCGATCAATTACAAGGTTCAAGTGTATTCTCGAAGATTGATCTGAGATCAGGGCATCAGCTCAAGATTAAGGAAACAGAGATCCCCAAAACAGCTTTCAGGATGCGTTATGGACACTATGAGTTCCTAGTAATGTCTTTTGGGTTGACTAATGCACCTGCTTCCTTTATGGAGTTAATGAACCGGGTATTCCATGACATGCTTGATACGTCGTTTATCGTATTCATCGATGATGTCTTAGTATACTCTAAGGACCAGGAGACACATGCAATGCATCTAAGAGCAGCGTTACAAAGACTGAGAAGAGAAAAACTATATGCAAAATTCAAGAAATGTGAATTTTGGTTAAAGGAAGTGGCCTTCCTTGGTCACGTGGTTTCTACTGAAGGAATCAAGGTAGACCCCAAAGAAATTTCAGCCATTGTAGGATGGGAGGCGCCAAGACGTTCTTGAAATTCATAGTTTCCTGGGCTTAGCTGGATACTACAGAAGGTTTGTGGAAAATTATTCCAAGATTGCTATTCCACTCACCAGATTGACCAAAAAGGGGGGAAAAGTTCATATGGACCGATGAATGTGAGAAATGCTTCCAGACATTGAAGCCAAAACTAGTATCAGCACCTATATTGATTATTCCAGCCCCAAACCATCCATTTACATTATATACAGATGCTTCAGGTCTAGGACTGGGTTGTGTGCTGATGCAAGGAGAACAGGTGATAGCCTATGCCTCAAGACAGCTGAAAGAGCATGAGAAGAACTACCCTCCACTTGACCTAGAATTGGCAGCGGTCATTCATGCTATCAAGACTTGGAGGCACTACTTGTATGGCGAGAAATTTCAGATTAAGTCTGACCATAAAAGCCAGACATATCTGTTCACCCAGAAAGACCTGAACATGAGGCAGAGGAGGTGGCTTGAACTACTCAAGGACTACGACTGTGACATTCAGTATCACCCTGGTAAAGCTAACATTGTAGCTGATGCACTGAGCATGAAATGGGCATTGAACCCTGAAGCAGGACCAAGTACAAATGCAGCGTTGTGCGCTACTGTTTCTGGTTCATCAGATGATGAAGAACAACTATTAATAATGTCAGTAGATGATCCTATTGAGCAAGGGTTGATACACCAGTTTACCTTAATGTTTGCAGCATTGAAGATTTTTCCCGACCTGAAGGAAGAATTAAAGGCAGCAGTCTTACAGAACCCATACCTCAGGACAGTTCAAGAGGATTTGGAAAAGGGTCGAGCCAATCCTGATTTTACTCTAGATGCAGACAAGGTACTCAGATATCGTGGGCGTATGTGCATACCTGAGGATGAAGTTCTAGAAATCTGAAATCGGATTATGTTGGAAGCTCACTCCACCCCATATTCAGTACACCCTGGAAGCACGAAAATGTACCATGACTTGAAAAGGTTGTACTGGTGGAGGGGTATGAAAGCTAATGTGGCCCGACATGTGTTTTAATGTTTAAACTGTTAACAAGTCAAAGCGGAAAGACAAAGGACTGCAGGATTACTACAACCATTACCCGAGCCAGCATGGAAATGGGATTGCATAACCATGGATTTCGTCACTGGATTACCTATGACTCCGAGGTCGGTAAATGCAGTATGGGTAATTGTAGATCGTCTCACCAAGACAGCCAGATTTATCCCTGTCAGACCACAATATACTATGGACAGATTGGCAAGGCTGTACGTGGACAATATAGTCAAACTCCACGGGGTTCCAGAGAGTATTGTGTCTGATCGAGATCCACGCTTTACATCTAAGTTCTGGGAAGGACTTCAGAAGGCAATGGGGACGAACTGAAATTTAGCACAACTTTCCACCTTCAAACTGATGGTCAATCGGAGAGGACCATTCAGATCTTAGAGGACATGCTTCGGGCGTATGCTATCGATTTCGAGGGGGCTTGGGATGAGAAGCTTTCACTCATTGAGTTTTCCTACAACAACAGTTACCAATCTACGATCCAGATGGCCCCATACGAGGCCTTATATGGCAAGAAATGTCGAACACCTTTATTATGGGACGAATTGGAGAAAGACGGATCGTAGGACCAGAATTTGTGGAAGAAACCTGCAAGGCAGTAAATCTAATCAAGAACCAAGTAAAAACAGCTCATGTGCGTCAGAAGCACTATGCTGATAACAGACGACGGGATCTTGAATTCATGGTTGGGGACAAGGTGTTCTTGAAGGTGTCACCAGTAAGAGGCTTGAAGCGGTTCGATAGGAAAGGAAAATTGTGTCCTAGATATGTAGGACCATATGAAATTCTATCCCGATGCGGCAAAGTAGCCTATCAACTTGCATTGCCACCAGCAATGTCTAGTGTCCACGATGTCTTCCACGTGTCCTTACTGAAGAAGTACGTGAGAGACCCCTCACACATTCTTGTTGCAAACCCCCCAGATTTGACAGAAGACTTAACCTTCGAGGTGGTGCCAATCCAGCTCATTAGTAAAAAGGTACAACAACTTCGAAGGTGAGTGTAAGACCCGCACTCTGAAAACCCAGTCTAAACCTTGGTTTTGTGTCATGACGGGTCTTCCGATCATAATCGGGCCAGACGGGGCAAGCGGATAAGAAACAGGTACAAAATCGGACCGAAGTCGACCAATTATACCTGATTTTAGGTATACCAGTCGATGGTACCGGTCTTGGTACCGGTCGACCGGTATGGCCTCCGCAGCTATGTGCGGGAAACTGGAAATTGGTCTCTGCGGGTCCCGCTTTCCTGATTTCGAATCCTAGAAGTTTCCTAATCCTAGTAGGGTTACTAAACCCTATTTCTAGCCTATAATTGCACCCTTAAACCTCCTCAAATCCTTTCCATTGTCTCTCACAAACCCTAGAGAAGAGAAAGAGGTTGGAAAGCAAAAGGGGCTAGGAAGAAGAAGGAGGTGCCGCCATTACCGTTCGACGACGCTCTCATTACGCCAGTCAGCGGTAAGTGTTTGAATCCATCTTCTTAACCTATGTTACTTGTGTGGGTGGATCAATACCATGCAAAGTAGGTATTGATCTAAAACCCTAAATTGGCCAATAAACCCTAAGTTGCTGTCAAACCTTAGATTTGAGTTTCGAGATGATATTCATCGAAATAAGACTTGAATGAGTTGGGGATAACTCTAACTCAAAGCCTAGACTTAGAATGGATAGGAGAAACCCTAAAAATCCGTGGAGGATGATCGTCGGCAGTCGAAAAACCCACGTATGGTCTTTCGGAGACATACCGGTCGACTATACCGGTTGCACATAGTGCGACCGGTATGTTGCGACCGCTATCTCTCGGGAGGTTGTCTGTGGGGACCGGCTGACCATACCAGTCGCCAGTATTTCCCCACAGAGCTGCGACCAGTATGTTGCCGCCGATCAGCTTTGTGAGGGTATTTGTAACCCTGTTGACTCTAAGAATGTTATTTTATTGAAACCCTAATAATATTGTAGGACTTTGTGACTTGCCGTTTGGATCTTGTGACGTGGAGCAAGTTATCGAACGAGCGTCAGGTAAGGGAATCTGACCTAAACCTAATAATTAATGGACAGTAAATTGTTGTTAATCACCTGATTATATGAGATGTGTTGTTTGTGCAAATTCACATGCCATCCTTTACTTTCGGTTATTATTACTGTTCATGCATTTATAGGATGTGATTGTCAGGCATGTGATTGTTTTCGTTAGTGTGTGGAGTGGGGCATGGGCTTGGGATCGCTCTTCACATTAGCACCTTTTGTAGTATTCTGTCTTAACATGCTCGGTACGGGTGGGGTATCAGGGGAAGGTCGTGGTACGGTGGTCTCCGATATTGATGTTGTCCCGGCCATTGTTATGTGGTAGTACTGTGGATTCTGAGTCGACGCTGGCTTGTCCACGATGCTTTAGCTCTATCTCTATGCCGTAGGGAGTTATGTTGGGATAGGGTCTACCTGCGTATTGTTTCTATCCTAGTGGGTTAGTTGCGGATAGGGCATCGGGGGAGGTGTGGGAATGCCTTAGCTCTATCTCTATGCCTGACGGCTGTCTTTGGGATAGAGCATACATTGATGACATATAGGATTGGCTAGTTGCGAGCCCAGGTTTACGAGCCACGGCCGTAGGGGCTTAGTAACTGGTATGGGTAGAGTATCAGGGGAGGTACGTGGGTATCTTATCTCTATCTCTATTCCATGGTGGGTGCATGTGGGCCAATGGGGGTGTGATCCATGAGGTGCCACACACTCGTGTATAGAGGTGCGGGGGCCACCAAATCTTTCTATAGCACATTGCAAACTTAAAAACCGGCACCACGATAAAAACCGATTGTTACTCATGCATAATCTTGTGAAACTGTCTGATTGTCTTATTGAGCTATGTTGGTAGCTCACTTTTGTATATACATTGTTTTTAGATGTTGATGCAGGATACACCGTGGACGACTACGTGAACACTCTGGCGTATGGAGGTGTAGCTGCTTTGGATGTACAAGCAGGGGAGGACGAGCATGATGCTTCATGCGAGTGCCCTTTCTGTGTGTACTTGTGATGGATTTTTCTTTAGTTGTTTCAGTTATTTTCGTTTGATATTAAAGGGATGTAAAAGATATTTATTTTATGTGTTTGAATTTGGATAATGGGATATTTATTTAAATTATCAATAGATACTCAGTTCATTTTATTTAAAGTCTTCCACTGTAATATTTATATTCTGATTGTTGGTTATGTGTAATGGTTTGTATGAGTGGACACGGCCTATTCGAGATCCTGGTGTGAACCGTTGGTTCAATGACGGTTCACTCACACCATTCTGGTTGGATCAGAATTGGGGTGTGACAACTTGGTATCAGAGCCCAAGGGCTCTGTTCCAACAAACCATGTTGCACTTAACTGAGTCGATGAACTGAGTTAGGAGAAAATTAAAAATCTTAATACAAACGCACCTTAAGCATTGTTTGATACCTGAGACGGACTAAGAAAGAGAATAATATACTATGTTAAATATGAAACTTAACATGTGCACATACACTAGTTAGGAAAAACCATGAAAATTTTCATTAAACAAGGAAATTGTAGCAAATGAGATTGTGCTACAGGGTACGGTCCATAAACCGAACAGTTACCCTGTTATATGTAAAACAGTCATGGGTAAGTGAAAGAAAAATCATGGGGTAGGGGGCCTAGGAGGTATGGGGTCCGCTATATCATAGTCTCGCTCGTAAGCGACCCTGAGCCAGTGCACCTGATCCTGTGTGACTCGGAGGCTGCGAGTCAACTGTGCTAGGTCACGGCTCATCTCCCGCTGAGCGTCCCTGAGCTCCATAAACATACCCATCACTGAGTCGGGAGGAGGCTGAGATGGTCCAGGTCGTGGGGACGGATGGTGGTGGTGCGGTGTGCGGGCGGTGGGGCAGGCACCGGTGCTTCCCCGACCCATATCGTCATCATCGTCATCACCCATCTCGCCGCATAGGCCGCGATGGCCGCGGGCTGCTGCTCTGCTGCCGCCGCTGCTACTCTCCCAAGTGGACGAGGGCGAGCCTCCAACTCGTCATCACTAACCGGCAGATCGACCATCTGCATCCTCTGAATAGCATCCCAGTCGATGTCGGAGGTCATGGTATCCTCAACGGCTACCTCACCTCTCATGCTCACGCCCAGAGGACGAAGAAGGAAAGTGACGAGACGGCCATATGGAAGGTTGCTGGCCCGATCGGCCACGGCCGCGTGATGCATGGTCCTGATGATGAGATAGGGAAGTGAGATCCGCTCCCCTGTGCAGACGTAATAAGTGATGTACTGGGTGAGCTGGGACAACCCACTGTAGTGGCCGCTCTGCGGTACTATGTTGTGCTGAATAATGCAACTATATACCCGAGGTATAGGCCTCAGGCTAGCCGCCTTCATAGGGGCTCCGGGGTTTAAGATCTGATGCGCTATCTCTCGACGCAAATCATCAGTCAAATAACCTTTCGCCTTAGGGGCGCAGTACACCAAATCTCCATCGTTGGGAATCCCAAGAAGATCAGCCAGCTGATGGGTGTTAAATGAAATATGTACACCCCGGACGTAGCTAGTGATGCGTAGATCCCTACACTGGTTCATATCCTCGACATCCCCTTCAAGTTCCAAGTTCCCGTAGAAGTGCTTGACCAAGTTAGGGCGTGTGGTCTCTGTGTATGAAATAACCGACAACCAACCTAGAGCACCAAAAGCCGTCTCCACATTGAATCGGTGCAGTTGTTCCAGGTTGACCCGGCGCCCTGATTCAATACTTTTATTATCAAACCATGGAAACCGAGCTTGTGCTTCCAAGGAGCGAAACCATAGCTCATCTAGCTGTGGAACTGGTGGTGAGGGAGCCTGAGAACTAGAGCCATGTGAGCGTTTCCGAGAGCGCGTCTAGGAGCCATTTAAACCCGCAAACCAAAAGAAAATAAGATAAAAGTTAGAAAATTTTTGAAATTTCGGCAGCATAACGACAACATTTTGGGAAAAAGCCTCAAACTCACCCAAAAACATGGGGAGGAGGACTTACGTAACCCCCACACTCTTCAACAAACCAATCACAAGCAAATCAAATGAGAAATTTCAAGAATTTAAGAAAAATTAGGAATTTCGAATTTTTTTTGAAAACCTAGGTCAAAATATGAAAAATTCGATTTTTATGTAAACCATTCGGTGGAACCCCAAATTAGTTGAGGGCTTTTGCTCTTGGGGGTCCCTAAACCCTTTCCAAGCCGAAGGAAAAGAGTTCCTACGGTTGAAACATCTCGAACAAAGAAAAACCTAGATTTCTACATATAGACGATATGGGAAAATGATAAAGAGATGATGGGGAGGGAGGGATCATACCTAGAGACGATGTACTAGCTCTTGAGTGGAAGAAATCGCCTTCAAAAAGCACCGGTCGGACTGTAGCAACTCAGTCTCCAAAGAAGAATCGCCACCGGAGAAGAAAGGAGGAGGAAAAAGAGAAAATCTCACTTTTTCCCGATTTTATAACCAATATAGGCATACCGGTCGACGGTTTTGCCTATACCGGTCGACCGGTATCACCTAGATATGTTGCGACCGCTATGTCTCGGTCAGAATTTAATTCTGACCGGTCGACTATACCGGCCGCAGCATATCCCACAGGGGTGCGACCGGTATGTTGCGACCGGTACGCACCAAAGAGCCAGGAAAAATTGAATTTAAAATTTTTAAAATTGTGTAAATTGAAATGTTACTTCTCGACTATTTCCCTTGCATGATTCAAGACTGACACTACTATTATTGATGTTCTCACGTGTTATGTCTTCTTCTCAGATTCAAATAAAATAGTCTGAGATGGCAGGCGGAAACGGTCGAAGGGGGCGAAAGCGTCATCAGGCCAGGATGCGCCTAGAAGAAGAACAAGTTGAACAAGATCAGGTTAGAGAACCAAGTCCTGAAGTGGAGGAGGAACAGGTCCCAGAAGTGTCGACAAATTTACCTGGCCCACCTCACAGGAATTCTGAGACCATTGTTACAAACTTGGTCTATCAGATGCAGGCTCAACAGAAGGAATTTCTGAGCGAGGTACTGAAGATGCTCAGACCAACAGGTTCTGTTCCCGCTGGAAATACGCCCGTGTCTGGAGGAATTAATACTACCCAACCGATGCAGAGTAGCCCAAGGCCGAGGGGCCAAGCGCAGAACGTACCACCACCGCATCAGTATCCGTCGCCTTCTGCTTACCCGGGAGCTTATCCGTATCCACCACCATGGTACGGAGCAGACACGCAGGGACAACATGATCTGAGCAGGTCAGTGGACAGATTCTTGAAGTTGAAACCTTCATCGTTCACGGGAAGGTCAGGGAAACCATTATGGCCAGCACAGTGGGTTGGAGAGATGGAAAAGAACTTTCGATTGATGACTTGTACTGAGGAGGAAAAGGTTCTGTTTGCCACTCCTATGTTGAAAGAAGATTCAAATGCTTGGTAGAATTCTACACGGGCATATCTGGAGACTAAGTATACACTGGTTGATTGGGAAGTGTTTAAAGCTGCTTTCTTCGACAAGTATTTTCCAAAGAGTTTCAAAGATCAAATGGAGAGAGAGTTTCTCAATCTGCAGCAGTCTCAGTCGACCGTAGATGCTTATCAGCAGAGGTACGAAGAGCTATTCTTCTTCGCACCGGCTAGTATGCAAGAGGAGGGAGACCAAGACCGTAAGTTCACCATGGGACTACGTGGAAGCATCAGAGAGCACCTCTTGGGTCTGGACAAGAAGATCTACAACGAGGCTGTGCAGGTTGCGAGGGTGATAGAGTCCAGTCAGAAGGACAGCTTCTTCGCTCAGAACAGGGGAGTGAAGAGACCTGCTAGTGAGAGTTCGGGTGGCGGTAACAACAGACCCTTCCGCCCATACAAGGCACAGGGACCGCTCACAGTACGCGAAAAATAACCCGGCACCACCATTGCCCACGGTTCGCTGGACACAACCCAAATATCAAATGTTATAATTGTCGCAGAATGGGACATGTCGCAAGGAACTGCACTCTACCTAAGAAGCAACCTCCCCAGCAAGGAAAAGTGTACGCGGTCACCACTGAAGAGGCAGCCGCATCACCTGATGTGGTAACTGGTACGACTCTATCCCTTACTATTTGGCTTATTATTTCATTTTGTATGAGCATATAGAACTAAGGGGCAATAAATTCCAGGAATTATAAATGTAGCTGGTATACCCGCCAGAGTATTATTTGACTTCGGGGCCACGCACTCCTTTGTTTCTATTTCTTTTGGGAAGCGAATGGAGTTACCAATCAAGCATTTGAACCCAAGCTTGATAGTTTGCTCTCCACTAAGAGTCGAAGTGGCTTTGACCGAATATTATGGACCATGTACTGTATGTATTGAGGGCCGAGACTTAGAAGCAAACCTAGTACTACTTGAGATGGCAGACTTTGATGTCATCCTGGGAATGGATTGGCTAGGCCATCATTCGGCCGTCCTTTTATGTGGTGAAAGGAAGCTTGTGCTTACTGACAAAGAGGGAAGGGAGTATAGCTTCGCTGGGATCAAGCTCCTTAGGAAGCGGAAGCTGATTCTCTCCGCCCTAAAAGCTAAGAGATGCTTAGAGAAAGGGGGAGTGGGGTATCTGGTATCTGTAGTCGACATCACTATCGTGGTGCCAAAGATGGAAGATCTAGAGGTGGTACGAGAGTTTCCAGATGTATTCCCAGAAGATCTCCCAGGTTTACCACCAGACAGGGCTACAGAATTTGTGATAGACCTTATGCCAGGTTCAGCGCCGGTGTCTATAGCACCATACAGAATGGCCCCGACCGAGTTAAAGGAGTTGAAGACCCAATTACAAGAATTGTTGGATAAGGGCTTCATACGACCTAGTATATCGCCTTGGGGAGCACCTGTATTATTCGTCAAGAAGAAGGATGAAAGTGTATGGCTATGTATTGACTACCGTGAGCTGAACAAGTTGACGATCAAGAATCGATACCCTTTGCCTAGGATCGATGATTTGTTTGACCAGTTACAGGGTGCAAAGGTTTTCTCAAAGATCGATCTCCGATCAGGGTATCACCAATTGAAGATCAAGGCCGGAGATATTCCGAAGACTGCTTTCAGAACGAGGTACGGGCATTATGAGTTTCTAGTTATGTCTTTCGGGTTGACCAATGCTCCAGTGTCGTTTATGGAACTGATGAACCGAGTGTTTCATGATATGTTGGACACTTCGGTCATCGTATTCATCGATGACATATTGACCTACTCTAAGGACATGGAGACTCATACAGTGCACTTGAGGGCAGCCCTACAACGGCTAAGACAGGAGAAGTTTATGCTAAGTTCAAGAAGTGTGAGTTTTGACTGAAGGAAGTGGCTTTCTTGGGCCATGTTGTATCTGAAGACGGTATCAAGGTTGATCCAAGCAAGATAGCTGCTATAGTAGGATGGAAAGCACCAAAATCAGTTGCGGAGATTCGTAGTTTCCTTGGGTTGGCTGGTTATTATAGAAGATTCGTGGAAGATTACTCCAGGATCGCTGTTCCACTCACCAGATTGACCAAGAAGGGAGAGAAATTCATATGGACAGATGAGTGCGAGAAGTGCTTTCAGACTTTGAAGTCAAGACTAGCCTCTGCACCTATCTTGACCATCCCAGAACCAAGCATACCGTTTACTTTATATACGGATGCTTCAGGGTTGGGTATTGGGTGTGTATTGATGCAAGGAGAACAGGTGATTGCTTACGCATCAAGACAGTTAAAAGAGCATGAGAAGAACTATCCTACGCATGACTTGGAGCTAGCAGCGGTTATTCACGCAATCAAGACTTGGATACACTACTTGTACGGTGAGAAGTGTCAGATCAAGTCAGATCACAAGAGCTTAACTTATCTTTTCACTCAGAAGGATCTGAATATGAGACAGAGGAGATGGCTAGAATTGTTGAAAGATTATGATTGCGACATCCAGTACCATCCGGGTAAAGCACAAGTGGTGGCTGACGCCTTAAGTAGAAAGTGGGCATCGAAACCTGAGGCAGGACCAAGTACAAATGCTGCATTGTGTGCCGCAGCCTCTAGTTCAATCGAAGGTGACGAAGAGCATATAATTGAAACTGCAGAAGATTCAGTTGAGCAAGGCTTGATTCATAAGTTCACTATGATGTTCGCCGCATTGAAGATCTCACCGGATCTAGTGGATGAAGTCAAGGTAGCAATTCTACAAGATCCATATCTCAAGACAGTGCAAGAAGACTTAGAGAAGGGTTCGAGCAATCCTGACTTTACCTTGGATTCAGGCAAGGTACTCAGGTATCATGGACGTTTATGTATACCGGAGAGTGAAGACTACGATATCAGAGATCGAGTTATGACTGAAGCTCATTACACTCCATATTCGGTACACCCAGGGAGTACCAAAATGTACCATGATTTAAGAAGACTATATTGGTGGAGGGGTATGAAGGCTCATATAGCTCGTTTTGTGTTCCAGTGTCTGAACTGTCAGCAAGTTAAAGCAGAAAGACAGAGACCCACAGGTTTACTATAGCCATTACCGGAACCTGTGTGGAAGTGGGATTGTATTACTATGGATTTCGTCACTGGCTTACCTTTAACACCAAGGTCAGTGGATGCAGTTTGGGTTATAGTAGATCGACTCACCAAGACAGCTCGATTTATTACGATCAGACCTCAGTATACCATGGAGAAACTGGCCAAGTTATATGTGGATAATATAGTCAGACTTCATGGCGTTCCAGAGAGTATAGTATCTGACAGAGATCCCCGTTTTACATCAAAGTTCTGGGAAGGATTACAGAAAGCTATGGGAACAAAGTTGAAGTTCAGTACAGCTTTTCACCCTCAAACAGACGGACAGTCAGAGCGAACTATTCAAATTTTGGAGGATATGCTCTGAGCTTCTGCGATAGATTTCAAAGGAGCTTGGGATGAGAAGCTATCACTTATCGAGTTCGCTTACAACAACAGCTATCAGGTTATAATTCAGATGGCCCCATATGAAGCACTCTACGGGAAGAAGTGTTGTACACCTCTGTTATGGAACGAAGTGGGGGAAAGA
Organism: Protea cynaroides; assembly: GCA_028583415.1. NCBI lineage: Eukaryota > Viridiplantae > Streptophyta > Magnoliopsida > Proteales > Proteaceae > Protea > Protea cynaroides. Next base: position 79,850,859 of record CM053275.1, read on the forward strand.
AGAATGTAGGACCGGAGTTTGTTGAGGAAACTTGCCGAGTGATTGATCAGATCAAAGAGAGGGTAAAGACAGCTCAAGTTCGACAGAAGCACTATGCGGATAATCGACGTCGAGATCTGAAGTTTGCAGTGGGTGACAAAGTGTTCTTGAAGATATCACCGGTGTGAGGTCTGAAACGGTTTGGTAAAAAGGGGAAGCTATGCCCCAGGTATGTGGGACCGTATGAGATATTGACCCGACGTGGTAATGTAGCATATCAATTGGCTCTACCACCATCTATGTCCAGCGTTCATAACGTGTTCCACGTATCATTACTGAAGAAGTATGTCAGAGATCCATCGCATATCTTGATCGCTGATCCTCCAGACTTGACTGAAGACTTAACTTTCGAAGTGGTGCCTGTAATGCTCTCAAGCTGAAAAGTTCAGCAACTTCGAACCAAGGATATCCACTATGTGAAGGTGCATTGGAGAAGCCAAAATGTGGAGGAAATTACATGGGAAGAAGAGAGCGCGATGAGGAAGGAGTACCCTAACCTTTTTGACGATCAAGGTACGTTCAAATTTCGAGGCCGAAATTTCTTTTAAGGGTGGGGGAGTTGTAGAACCTACATGCAAATTTCGGGATGAAATTTCTATTAAGGGTGGTGGAGTTGTAAGACCCGCACTCTGAAAACCCGGTCTAAACCTTGGTTTTGTGTCATGACAGGTCTTCCGATCATCACCTTGGCCAGACGGGGCAAGCGGATAACAAACAGGTACAAAATCGGACCGAAGTCGACCAATTATACCTGATTTTAGGTATACCGGTCGATGGTACCGGTCTTGGTACTGGTCGACCGGTATGGCCTACGCAGCTATGTGCGGGAATCTAGAAATTGGTCTCTGCGGGTCCCGCTTTCCTGATTTCGAATCCTAGAAGTTTCCTAATCCTAGTAGGGTTACTAAACCCTATTTCTAGCCTATAATTACACCCTTAAACCTCCTCAAATCCTTTCCATTGTCTCTCACAAACCCTAGAGAAGAGAAAGAGGTTGGAAAGCAGAAGGGGCTAGGAAGAAGAAGGAGGTGCCGCCATTACCGTTCGACGACGCTCTCATTACGCCAGGCAGCGGTAAGTGTTTGAATCCATCTTCTTACCCTATGTTACTTTTGTGGGTGGATCAATACCATGCAAAGTAGGTATTGATCTAAAACCCTAAATTGGTCAATAAACCCTAAGTTGCCGTTAAACCTTAGATTTGAGTTTTGAGATGATATTCATCGAAATAAGACTTGAATGAGTTGGGGATAACTCTAACTCAAAGCCTAGACTTAGAATGGATAGGAGAAACCCTGAAAATCCATGGAGGATGATCGTCGGCAGTCGAAAAACCCATGTATGGTCTTCCGAAGGCATACCGGTCGACTATACCGGTTGCACATAGTGCGACCGGTATGTTGCGACCGCTATCTCTCGGGAGGTTGTCTGTGGGACCGGCTGACCATACCGGTCGCCAGTCTTTCCCCACAGAGCTGCGACTGGTATGTTGCCGCCGGTCAGCTCTGTGAAGGTATTTGTAACCCTGTTGGTTTCCGATCAACATGAGACTCTAAGAATGTTATTTTAATGAAACCCTAATAATATTGTAGGACTTTGTAACTTGCCGTTTGGATCTTGTGACGTGGAGCAAGTTATCGAACGAGCGTCAGGTAAGGGAATCTGACCTAAACCTAATAATTAATGGACAGTAAATTGTTGTTAATCACCTGATTATATGAGATGTGTTGTTTGTGCATATTCACATGCCATCCTTTACTTTCGGTTATTATTACTGTTCATGCATTTATAGGATGTGATTGTTAGGCATGTGATTGTTTTCGTTAGTGTGTGGAGTGGGGCATGGGCCTGGGATCGCTATTCACATTAGCACCTTTTGTAGTATTCTATCTTACATGCTCGGTACGGGTGGGGTATCAGGGGAAGGTCATGGTACGGTGGTCTCCGATATTGATGTTGTCCCGGCCATTGTTATGTGGTAGTACTGTGGATCCGCGATGCTTTAGCTCTATCTTTATGCCGTAGGGAGTTATGTTGGGATAGGGTCTACCTGCGTATCGTTTCTATCCTAGTGGGTTAGTTGCGGATAGGGCATCAGGGGAGGTGTGGGAATGCCTTAGCTCTATCTCTATGCCGTAGACGGCTGTGCTAGGGTAGAGCATATATTGATGACATATAGGATTGGTTAGTTGCGAGCCCAGTTTGCGAGCCCTGACCAGTAGGGGCTTAGGTACTGGTATGGGTAGAGTATCAGGGGAGGTACGTGGGTATCTTAGCTCTATCTCTATTCCATGGTGGGTGCATGTAGGCCAATGGGGGTGTGATCCATGAGGTGCCACACACTCGTGTATAGAGGTGCGGGGCCCACCAAACCTTTCTATAGCACATTGCAAACTTAAAACCAGACCACAACAAAAAATTGATTGTTACTCATGCATAATCTTGTGAAACTGTCTGATTGTCTTACTGAGCTATGTTGGTAGCTCACCCTTTGTATATACATTGTTTTTAGATGTTGATGCAGGATACACCGTAGACGACTACGTGAACGCTCCGGCGTATGGAGGTGTAGCTGCTTTGGATGTACAAGCAGGGGAGGACGAGCATGATGCTTCATGTGAGTGCCCTTTCTGTGTGTACTTGTGATGGATTTTTATTTAGTTGTTTCAGTTATTTTCGTTTGATATTAAAGGGATGTAAAAGATATTTATTTTATGTGTTTGAATTTGGATAATGAGATATTTATTTAAATTATCAATAGATACTCAGTTCATTTTATTTAAAGTCTTCCGCTGTAATATTTATATTCTGATTGTTGGTTATGTGTAATGGTTTGTATGAGTAAACACGGCCTATTCGAGATCCTGGTGTGAACCATTGGTTCAATGACGGTTCACTCACACCATTCTGGTTGGATCAGAATTGGGGTGTGACAGCGAGCTATACATTATGTCAAAGTGGTTTGGAAAAGTCAGGACGTAGAAGAAGTTACTTGGGAAGAGGAGGATGCCATGAGACAAGAATATCCCCATCTTTTCAACTCTGAAGGTACGTATAATTTCGGGGGCGAAATTTCTTTTAAGGGTGGGGGAATTGTGAGACCTACATGCAAATTTCGACGACGAAATTTCTTTTAAGGGTGGTAGAGTTGTAAGAATCATGTTCTAAAATCGGGTCTAAACCATGGTTTTATGTGATGACAGGTGTTCCAATTATAACCGGACCGGAGAGCGAAGCCGGGTGACGAACCACTAAAATTTTCAAGTAAGAAAATTGTAAAAAATGCCTAAAACTTATACCGGTCTCACTATACCGGTTGCGGTATAGTGCAACCGGTATGTGCCACCGGTATGGGCATATAATGCCCATAATGCCATACTGGCCTCACCATACCGGTTGCACTATGGTGCAACCGGTATGTGCCACCGATATGGTATACCGGTTGGACTATACCGGTTTGAGTGAGTCTGTGGCACTCCAACCGGTATGTGCGACCGGTATACCATTTTTTGACTGGAGATAGACTCCAGTGAGCCTTTCTCTCAGAATGGAAACTTAGAAAGTTTCCATTTTGAGGAAAAACCTTCCATGGATGGTCTCCTTCTATTAATAGAGAAGGAGACACTCCATTGCTCCTTCTCAAACACTTTCGCCGTCTGGAGAAGAACTGAGAAGGAGCAAGGAGGAGGCAGCCGCCCAGGAAGGAGGAGCACACCGCCAACTGACAACCACAGCCGGTAAGTGCTCCATATTGTATTGTTATTTAGAGAACAGATTGGAGCCGCAAAGCGGCGCAACGATCCAAAAGGATTAAAATTTCCATTGTTCTTCCTCATTCGAATCTAACCTAGGTTTGATACGGCATTATAGCCGAGAATCCGAAGGCCACTAGAGGGTTTGGACCTTAGTAAAGGGTAGGGGAAACCCTAGAGACCTAACTATTAGCCGACAAGGAGGGGAGATCCGAGATCTCGCTCTCGGATCCAAACCGCTGGGTATACTGGATGGACTATAGGTCCAGCGGTATGGCCTTGCGGTATATACCCGCAGGCACATACAGGTCTCACTCAGTGAGATCTGAGTGAGACCGGTAAGTGCAACCGGTATATACCGGTCGCACATACCGGTTGCAGTATGTGCAACCGATATAGTTCCACCGGTATACATACCGGTTGCACATACCGGTCCTCACTATGCTGAGACCGGTACCTGCAACCGGTATGGGTTTTCGAGCCTGGTTTGCTTGGCCAAACCTGGTTCTGACCCCTGAAACTTTAATAAATGAATTCTAATATACTTATGTGATTATGTAGGACCTGTAGACACTGTGAGTAAGCTCTCTAACGCAGAACCGAATCATTATCACGCGTCAGGTAAGGAACAAGACCCCAAACCTAAATAACTAATCAACAGTAAACCTCTGTGTTATATTTCTGTATTTGTAAATACATATTGTTTAATGTCTGTGCATTTCACATGCCATGTAGTTGCTTTCTTTTATCTTATTATAATCATGCATTTCATATGCTAGGATTGTTGTATGTTTAGGCATGTGTATGTTTTCGTTAGTGTGTGGAATGTGAAGGGGATGTGCCCTGGATATATCCACAGCTAACATTTTTCTCGTATCGCCCTTTCCTTAGCAAACTCAGTGCGAATAGGGTATCAGGGGGAGGACGTGGGAATGTGGTTCTTCCTGCCCACCAGACTCAAGCCCTATCTCTATGTCGTAGGGGGTTGTGTTGGGGTAGGGTTATATAGTCTTTACCTTAACGGACTTGGTGCGAATAGGGTATCAGGTGGAGGACGTGGGATTGTGGTTCTTCCTTCCCGCCAGACTCGAGCCCTATCTCTATGTCGCAGGGAGCCGTGCTGGGGTAGGACATTGATACTGTATTGACATCGTAGGACATTGATACTGTATTGACATCTAGGACTGGTTAGAAACGGAACCCACTTGCAAGCCCTTGCCAATAGGGGCTTAGGTATTGGTACGGTATGGGGTATCAGGGGGAGGACGTGGGATTGTGGTTCTTCCTGCCCGCCAGACTCGAGTCCTATCTCCATACCCGAGTGAGTGATGTGGGGCAACAACAGTAGTGTGGTAGGAGTCTGACTGTTGGGTGTGCTCACACTCTCGTGCATGGAGGTGCGGTGGCCGCCAAACCTTACCATAGCACATTTGCAAGTTATACCTGGCCCAAATTGTAATGTTATCTCATGCATATTGTACTGTTGCATTGGTTTTGTACTTACTGAGCTAAGTTGTGAGCTCACCCAAATATATATATATTTCTTTTCAGATTTAGATGCAGGGTACACAGTGGAGGATTTTATGACTGCTCCATCTTACAGCGCGGTGGCTGCCCTGGACTCCCAGACAGTGGATGACGAGCATGATGCATCATGCGAGTGCTCGTTCTGTGTTTTCCCATGATGATTGGTTTATTTTTCTCGTGAAGGCTACGGAATAAATATTATTTACATTTGATGGATGATGGAATAATTTAAGTATCTATTTTAATTACTACATAGTACTCGGCTCATTTATTATTTCCGCTGCTATATATTATTTCTCTGATTATGTTAGATTGCTTGGGAAGGATTGGTTGACACGGTCTATTGAGATCTTGGCATGAACCGTGGCTTAGAGCCGGTTCGCTTACACTTCTGGTTCATCTGGAATTGGGGTGTGACAACCAATGGCGGCGCCAATAAGATGCTTCAGATTGGAACATCCTTTACCGTTGTACCCTATGCACACAACACTAAATCAGGCGCCATCACAATAAATCATGATGCACTATTTAATCCTACAATCGGCAGACCAAAACTTGTGTAGGAGAATCTAATCATGTTGGCGGCTATACACAGGATCCTGCCTTTTTGAGAGCCATTGGATTGGAATCTGAGAGGCATGGCTTCATTATAGCTACTGATTTCAAATCTTCTACATTTCTTCTTACAGTAAATACCCTAGACAAATCCAAATATGGCCTTCGTGATCGAGTTTTCATATAACAAAACCTGTACAGTGACTTTTGAGGTGCTTCTCTCTAACTAACCATTGAGCATCTATACTTCTCTCTCTAGGATTTTCTTCAAACACAAGGTATGCATGCCACACAAAGCCATGCGAGCGGTTGCTTACTGTGGTGCATGCTGCTACTGCCTTAGGGCTTGGGCAGTGTGCCTTGCAGCTATTGCTGCTCATGGCTACTGCCTATGGCCATGCCATGCGACTGGCCATGTGGCTATGCCATGGCTGGCCATGTGGTTGGCTGCCACTATGGTGCCAATGCCCTCGACCAGGTTGGTTGCCATGGTGGCATGCCACCTTGGCTCTGTGGGTCCCACCCATACATAATCTTCTCTCTCCTCTATCTCTCTCAAGTTTCTCTCCCTTCATCCTTCATTTAATGCTTTAAGATGCCACAACACTGCCTAGAATTGCCGTCACATATTAGAAACTCTGTCACATCATCAGAGAAGCTCACAGACACTCTCTCATCAAACATGGCCTATTTTGCCAACAATTACAATCTAAAAGACAACAATCTCCCCCTGTGGAATTGTTGGCAACCTCACACTGCTCATGAGAGCTCTCTCCCCCTTTCACAACAAGTATAAAGGGATCTACTACATAGGAGTGCCCACCACAGCTTTCCAATCCTATGGGCCATCAAAAAATACAAATAGACTACTACATCAATACAGAAACACATCAAAGGACTCCCCCTGAGTCTAACATAGGGAGCAAAAATAATATAACAACCAAACACTGCTCCCCCTTACTCCAAGCTCCTCAATGCTTGGGGAGGATAATCACTCCCAATTTCTGTCTCAAATACATAAACTGTTCTCTGGGAAGTGGCTTTATGAAGATATCTTCTATCTGCTCTGTTGTGGGAATGAACTCCAACTGGACTTCTCCTTCTAGGACCTTCTCTCTCAAAAAGTGATACCGAATGGCTATGTGCTTCGTCCTGGAGTGCGTAACTGGATTTTTAGAGATATTTATAGCACTTGTGTTGTCACAGAAAATAGAAATAGGTTTTTCTGACTCAATGCCTAAATCCTTCAACAACTGCTTCATCCATAATACCTGTGTGCAACATGAGGTGGTTGTAATGTATTCTGCCTCTGCTCTAGATAATGACACTGACTCCTGCTTCTTACTATGCCAAACCACCAAATTTTTGCCAAGATAGAAGACACCTCTACTAGTGCTCTTCCTATCATCAACACATCCTACCAAATTTGTATCTGAGTAAGAAGATAATGCTAGATCCTTGCTTGTTGCATACGAAAGACCATAGTCCATAGTCCCCTTCAGATATCTAAAAATCCTCTTTATAGCTACTACATGTGTCTCTTTTGGGCTGACTTGATATCTAGTTACTATGCAAACAGACTGTAGAATATCTGGCCTTGTAGCAGTTAAGTAGAGCAGACTTCCAATCATTGACCTATACATAGTGTGGTCAACTGATGGAGAGTCCTCATCTTTGCTCAACTTACAACTTGTCATCATTGGAGTGCTCATTGGTGTATAGTCTTCCATTGTGAACTTCTTCAATATTTCTTTCACATATTTGGTCTGAGATAAAAAGAATCCATTCTTCAACTAACTGATCTACAGACATAAAAAATAAAAAAGTTCCCCAATCATGGACATCTCAAACTCATCTTGCATTCTCTGAGCGAAGTTTTGACATAATTCATCCTTGTGGCCTGGAAAGATGATATCATCTACATATATAACCACAATTGTCTGACTACCATCAATAGATTTTACATATAGATTGCAATCAACCAGTCCCTTCTTAAAACCCAACTTACAAAGATAATTATCTAGTCTTGAATACCATGCTCTTGATACTTGCTTTATCCCATACAATGTTTTCTTCAATTTACAAACAAGTGTAGGGTCCTCACTCAGCTGGAATCCTTCTGGTTGCTCAATGTACACCTCCTCTTCCAAGTCACCATTTAAGAAAGCTGATTTGACATCCATTTGGTAAACCTTAAAGTTCTTGTGCACTGCAAATGCAAGAAACATTATGATTGCTTATAACCTAGCAACAGGAGCGAATGTTTCTTTAAAATCAATGCCCTTAACCTGAGCATATCCTTTACAAACCAATTTGGCCTTGTTTCTTACAATTTTGCTATTTTCATTGAGTTTGTTCCTGTAGACCCATTTAGTGCCAATAACATTCTTACCTGTAGGCCTTGGCACACATTCTGTGTGAATAATTTTTAATGGTTGAGTAGTGTGATACTCCTTTGCTTTGAATGATACTCTTATCTGCTTCCCTTTCTGACAAGATGCACATATACCATTAGAAGGCTTCTTCAAAGGAGGAATGTCTCTCACATCATTCTTGTTGGAGATCTTTGTCAGATTTTCAAAGCCAATATACTCCAATCTTCTGTACCATAGCCATGTTTCTTCTTCTTGGCTCAACATGCAATTTTCTTGAAAATCCTCTGACAATGTATAATGATTTCCTAACGTCCTCTATCTAGATGCAATCTACTTTCCACTATTATTCCTTCGAATCTCACATCCTTGATCACTAAAAATTACTCTGTGACCCCTATCACAAAGCTAACTAACACTCAACATGTTATGTTTCAAACCTGAAACATAGAGAACTTCATGGGATTTTACCTTTCCATTGTTGAGACTAATGCTTTCCTTCCCAACAATCTTTGCACCAATATCATTACCAAACTTGACTAAACCTCCTTCATAATGTTGAAGCTTTTAAAGCATTTTACTATCTCTTGTCATATGACTCGAACATCCACTGTCAAGAATCCATGGTGTAGAACTGTTTTATGCCTTGAAAGTTGTCTGTACAACCAAAGAACTGTTCTTGTGAATCCAAACTCTCTTTTTTGATTGTGATCTTTCATCTTGCTTCTACCTTAGAACCTTGCTTCTAGTTCTGTCATGTTATTTCTGTAGAGGTGACATAGGGGGAAAATAGACCTATAATTCCTTGTTATATGCCCAAAGTTGTGACAATTGTAGCACTTAATAAAATTCTTTTAAAGGGGAGCAAATTGATTTCTACTTTCAAATCTGACTTCTCTCATGTTGAATTTGTAGGTGGCTATCTTGTGTCCATAGGTGTTGCATTTATAACAATATCTCTGAAAATAAGGTCTTGGCCTAGAAGGTGCCATGTACATCATCTGTTTCTGTGATGCACTAGGATAATTTCTTCTATAGAAGTTACTCTACTCCACTCTCCTGCCTTGCCTTACATTATCAGTTTTAGGAATAAGGACTTGGTTTTCTTCTTAAACATAAACCATAGGGTCCTTGCCCTTTCCACTCTCTTTTACAAAAGAGATGGGACCTTTCCCCTTTGAGTTTGCACCATTAGATGTCTCTCATTTATCAAAACCAAGACCAAATTTAACATTGGAAGGTCTTTGAGAATTTATAATGCCATCTAGTTTGCTGCTATTAGGGTGCACTGGAGCATTACTTGGCTCATAAGTTTAATTCCAACTTTTGTTTTCTTTCAAGCTCTCATTTTTCATACTTAGTCACTTTTGTTTTTAACAGAATAAAATTCTTCTCAAGCTCTTCAAATTGACTCATTGCAAGGGCTTGTTTTTCATGTTGAGCTCTCAAACGTGCATTCTCAATCATTACTCTGGAGTGATCTGGAGATTCCTATTTAAGGTATTAATAACTTTCTTGGACTCTCCATCTTAAACTCTCAAGTCTTGAATTAGTTATTTTTGCTTTTTAGTTTCTTATGAGGCAAGCTTGTTATTTTTCCTTTCCTTCTTGAGTTCCTTCATAGCTGCTGCAAACTCTTCTTCAAAATTTACCTCACCTTCTTCATCATAGCTAAAGCTTGAACTTTCATTCTCCCTCTCTTCTTCACTACCAAGGATAGATTCCATAATACCTTCTTCATTGCTTTTTGAGGAAAAATTTTTTTCCTTGTTCTCATCATGTTCTTCAATGTACACCATGAACAATGCCCCACTAGGCTCATTTTCTGAGACATCATCTAAATCATCATCTGAGATCTCAATGCTTCTCTTGGAAATAAAACTCTTTCTGTTGGACCTGTTTTTCTTGAAGTTGTAGTTTTTTCTTTTCTTTAGACTTGTTTTTACTGTAATCTTCATCATCACTGTTAAACTTACTCTTCTTTGCGCACTTTGCAGAAAAGTGTCCAACCTTACCACAATTGAAGCACTTGAATGGAAGCCTATTTTTGTACTTTCTTGTCCCCTTTTTCAATTTTCTAGTGAAGTGAGCTGTGGCCTCATCTTTACTTTCTTCCTCATCTGGTTTTTTAGAGATTTTCAGCTTCTTCATGACCTTGAAAGATACTTGCTTGTTACTAGTGGTTCTTGGATCAACTCTCATCTCAAAAGCTGTCAAGGCTCCATGAATCTCATCAATAGTGACCTATTCTAAGTCCTTGGTATCTTCGAGAGCTGACACTTTTGACTCAAATTTTGGAATAAGAGACCTTAAGGTTTTCTAACAGACAATATGACCTTTTAGGTCTTCACCAAGTCCTCTAATGAAATTAACCACTTCATTAACCCTGTTCATGTATTGTTCAATGGTCTCATCCTCATTTATCTTCATATTCTCAAACTGACCTCTGAATATTTGCAACTTGATAGTCTTGATCTTCTTGTCTCCTTTATATATATTGATCATTCTATCCCAAACTTCCTTTGCTGTCTTGCAGTCTAAGACTTTAGCTTGTTCATTGTTTGTCAATCTCCCTTGAATGGCATTGAGAGCCTTTCTATTGTTCTCAAAATTCTTCTTGTCTACTGCAATGGGAGCATTCTTGTCATGTAAAGTTGTAGTCGATCTCCACAAAAGCCCAAACATCAAAACCAAGAGATCCTACATAGACCTCTATTCTTCTTTTCTAAAAAACAAAATCTATCCCATCAAACAATGGGAGCTTGTTAAAACCTTCCCCTGGTGCCATATCTTTATTCTGATATTCCCAGTTGCTGATTAAGTGATAACTGAGCCTGGTGCTCTGACACCAATTGATGAACTTGAGTCGACATTGAGAGGGGGGATGAATTAGTGTCAAAAAATTCTTCTCTAATTTTTTATTGCTGCTCAGAGCTGACAGAGAATCAACCTGTCAACACACACACAAACGTATGCAAACCTACCTCGATACCACTCAATGGCCAGGTCTACCAGATTTGCACCCCCACCTTACAAGCATTTAGGGGCGCGCGAGGTGAGCATGCTTCAAAATGGACGCGCGCACTAGCGCGCAACGGCTTTTCAGCTTGCTGGATGCGCTAACGCGCTTTATTAAATTAATATAAAATATGGGGTACGCTAGGAAATGGCGAAGCATTTTTCGAGGCTTTCACCTAGAAAACTGAACGGAGTGCCATTCTACGCACTCCAAAATATATCAAAAAATAAAGCAATGAACACAGAAATATTACGTGGTTCACCACTACTGTGTGTGATGGCTGGTCCACGGAGTAATGCCCAACGGGCTCTGTATTTACTCAATACTCAGCTTTTAGTCTCTTACAAGACAAAGATACTAACCCTAGGTTTTTTCAGCATAAAACTGAGAGGGCAAACAATGCTAAGATTCAGGCTATGACGGCCAGTGTCCAGCACCCACTAAACACAATAAAAATAATATTTTGGGCTTATAGAATTGCCCTACAATGAAACCCATAGCTAGCTAGGTATTCAACAGTTTTCACATAGCTAACAAATAAATTTAAGAAGCAAACAATATGCAAAGTTGAGTGGATCTTACAACCAATGCTTCCTCTGTCCCTGGAGATGTGTGTAAAAATTCAATGGCCCACTAGAATCTTCAACAGCCCTCAAGAATGGAAAAACTTCAATCTTCAACAAATCCCTTGCTCACCACACTTGCTTTTCTCCCTCACAAGCAATAATTACCATATATGTATAAGAATAAAAGCTCTACCAATCTCTTACAGGGATTTGGCACTCCATTAATGCGCAGAGAAGAGGTGGTTGGTGATTGATCACTCCCATAGGGCACAAAAACCTAGAAAAATCCTCTGTATAGCTTCAAAACCCTCTTTTCAATTTTTCTATCCGTTTTTATGACTCCCAACGATGCCCAATAGGTAGAGCATCGAATTTCAGACTCAACGCAACTTGAACTGTCCAATTCAGAGCTAAGATGAAGAAGATATGGTGGTTTGAAGTTTGGCCAATGAAAATATTCTAAAAAGCATATATTTAATCCACTTCCGTGTGCCTGCGCACATTGAATCGTCGCAGCCTTATGCGTTGTAGAACCCTAACTGGCGCTCAAGGGATCTTTAGCAAGGACCGTCGAATAAACCTTCAAAAAGCGAGAAAAGCTATAAGCCGCTGGATCAACACATATCAAAACTGCAAATGGCGGCGCCAATAAGATCCTTTAGATTGGAACATCCTTTGCCGCTGTACCTTGTACATGCATCACTGAATCAAGCACTATCACAATAAATTGCGGTGCGCTATTTAATCCTGGAATTGGCCAATCAGAACCTGTGTGGGAGAATCTAATCACATCGGTGGCTATACATAGGATCCCGCCTTTTTAGAGCCACTGGATTGGAATCTGAGAGGTGTGGCTTCATTATAGTTGCCGATTTCGAATCTTCTACATTTCATCTTATCGAAAATACCCTAGACAAATCCCGATATGGCCTTTGTGACCGAGTTTTCATATAACAAAACCTATACAGTGACTTTTGTTTCCTAGAGGGCTTCTCTCTAACCAACCATCGAGTATCTATACTTCTCTCTCTAGGATTTTCTTCAAACACAAGGTGTGCGTGCCACATAAAGCCATGCACGTGGCTGCCTGCTATGGGGCATGTTGCTACTGCCTTGGGGCCTGGGCAGTGTGCCTTGTGGCTGTTGCTGCCATGCTGCCTATGGCTATGCCATGCGGCTGGCCATGTGGTTGGCTGCTACTGTGGTGCCGCGGCCCTCTGCCAGGCTGGCTGCCATGGTGGCATGCCACCTTGGCTTTGTGGGTCCCACCCACACATAATCTTCTCTCTCCTCTTTCTCTCTCCAATTTCTCTCTCTTCATCCTCCATTTAATGCTTCAAGATGCAGCAACATTGCCTAGAATCACCGTCACATATCAGAAACTCTGCCACATCATCAGAGAAGCCCATAGACATTCTCTCTCATCAAACATGACCCATTTTGCCAATAATTACAATCCAGGGGACAAAACATAGATGAGCCATAGTGATGCATGCTGGTTGTTATTAATTTGACAGGCTGATATATGACCTTGGTGCCTCTTGTTGGGGTTTTACCCTTTACCAAAGCCTTTTTTGGATTTTGCACCCTCTCTCTCTCTCTCTCTTTCACTCTCTGTTTTGTTTTTTATTTCTATTTTTTGTCATCTGTTTAAGCTGAATGTCTGCAAGTTAGTTCTTCCTAGATCTGCTCCATAGATGAGCCATGGTGATGTGTGCTGGTTGTTATAGTTTGATAAGCCAATATATTGAGATCAGTGCCTTCTTGGGGTTTTACCTTCTACTGAAGCATGGATTTTGCATCCGCTTGGAAATTATCCTCTTACCAATTCCTCTCTCTTTGTGTTTTCAGTTTTTAATTTAAAATTTTCCCTGTATTTCTCTTTTTTATTTTTAATTTAAAATTTTCCCCTATGATGAGTTAAACGTCAGCTGCTTCAGTTGTCAAGTTTTGTCTAATTTTTCTGCATGAGATCGGCTTTTCTTTCTGTTGGATTGATTCCTTATCTTGAAGTTTTACTAAGGTTTAGATCTTCTAGTAGTAGCATCTATGACTAATTTTTTATATAGAATATTCCTAGAATCATTTATTATGACTAATGCTCTATTTCCTTAACTGTTTCATCACTTTGGTTGGGGCATTAATTTCCTTTTTAGTTATATTTCTATGTAGCTTTATTGTAATGGGCGATGTGATTGAACAGTTAAGCTGGAGAAGCTGACTGGGTACAAAATTCCCAAATGGATAAATCGACTTGAAAAAATAGGTATTTATTAATGTCTTTCCTCAAGACGGACCATAAGCTGATTGTAATTGCATTTTTTGACTTTGTAATAGATCTCTGATATGCTTTTCCATGGCTACTTGTTGGAACTGTCTTACTTTTCACATACAATATTCTTGGGCAATGTATAAGTCTTTCATAAGATGGAATATCCTTTGAGGTGAACTTTTGCAATGCATGTGTAGGGAGAACCATCAAGGGAACTCAACAATTACAAATGCTTTAGTAACTAAATTTGTATTTGAAGATCCCACGTGTATTTTAGGGGTTCTCAGCTACCCATTGTCTGGTTCTCTTCAAATCTTAGGTCAAATGATCAACATTGGTTGTTGTTGGGAGGGTTTAACTCAAGGGAACTTGTATTATCTCTTGGACTCTTTTTAACTTTATCCTCTTCTCTTGGGGCAGGAGATGTTTAAGGCAGCAGCTCAATGGGTCTCATTAAAAATTGGTCGGGTATCCATTCCTGCAGTTCGTTAGGTAGGGGGACATTATCGTGCTTATCAGAATGTCATTTTTCTGTTCTTATTAAATGTAAGGAATGTCTGTGGTAAACTATGAAGCAGATGAAGGTCCAGTCCATTGACAACTTACTAAAGCACATACCAACCATCAGGTTTGATGAGTTGTATTTGTTTCCTTTGCTATATATTTGGGATGGTTGCTGTAAGTATTCTCACTTATAAAGCAGTAGTATTTCTCTAGTATTTCTCTTGTATTTAGCTCAAAAGTCAAAGTGTATGCCTATGTAAAAGAAATGTCAAGATATTATTGAAAAATCTGTTGCATAGTGCCTTTTTTTTATTGGTTTTATAAATTTTGCAATCATCTTGTTCTTTATTTTGATGTTGTGCCTGGATTTTACTTGCTTTTCCATAACCAATGGAAGTAGAGCAATGGAGCAAAAGGTGGGTAGTGATTTTAAAATTTCCCTTTGCTTTTATAGCTCTCTGATGCTGGTCAACCTTATCAAGAGAGAAGTGCAGCAAGAAGAAAATAAATGGACTTCACCCATTGGGTCAGCCTAAACCATTGGACCAGGCTAATAAAGCCCATAAATCAGTACCGCCAACAAGCACAAGTAGTAGCCGACAGCAGTAGTAGCTCTATTTGTTAGTTTTAATAATCTTATTTCTTTCCTAAACTATAGGCTAATTAGTTTAAAAGTTTTAATTACTTGGAGACTAAGACTTTCCTTAAATCTTGTTTCCTAGAAGTTTTGGAAACTTACCTATTATTTTGTTAGAAACTTCTTACTCTATGAAGGGAGTTTAGTTTCCTATTTTTCAGTTGTAAGGCTTTCCTATTTGATGTAATCTTTCAAATTATAAATAAGAGAAGAGTGGAGGGCAGCAGAAGGGAGAGAATTAGTCCAGAGAAAGAAAGAGATAGACTCTAATTTTCTGGTTGAGTCTCCTACGGTTGTGAGACTCAACCAATTGTTCATTCATTCCTTTGAGATTCTTATCTTTGTTTTTGTTTACAGTCACTATACACTTGTGGGTGATAATGATTTTCTGCAAAGCTAATTAAAATCTTTGCTGATTTGATACAAATCATCAAACATCCATTACGCTTCATACAAATCTGGGCGGTACCCTATACAACCACCTTGTGGCATCTGCAGCTCTCCCAATTCACATCTGATCGATCTCAAACTCCTAAAAGTGTTCACAATTGAAGTTGAGAGGACTCTCTATCAATTTCAAGTTTGCTCAATTCCCTGATTATAAGATAAGTTGATTTTACTACTGTGATGCAATTCTGGATCTGTTAAAATATCTATCTGAGACCTATGGGCAAGATTGGTTTCAATCCCACCCGTTGAATCAAGATCATCTTTTGGGATATTATTCCTCATATCTTAAGGATCAATGATCCCAAATTTTGCAGCATTCTTACAGAGGATCTGAAGTTGTGGAATTATTTGTTCAAGTTCAATCATTCTTATTATTAAATTTGAATTGGGCTGATTAAAGGATCCTCCTTCAAGCAAGGGTTGGGCATAAATTGAGATGTAACCCTAACTTTGCCATCACTCTCTGTTCTCGATGCAGTTCAAGCATTTGGCTGGGAAGAAGAGCTTTTGTCATACCGATCATCAAAGAAAAGGGACAGATTTGAACAGGTTTGTGTTTTCCATGATCTGCATATTTAGCAATAGGTTACAAATCTCAGTTTCAACTTGGGCTCTCTAAGTCTCCTAAACTGGGCCCTATTATGAGCATTTTTTTTTTCAGTTATATAAACAGAGCTAGTTAAATTCATTCCATGGTCCTAAATAGTTTGTGTGGGACTGTAAATTTATTCCTTGGTCCTGAATAGTTTTCTATCCATTCCCATCACAACTTTTTGGGTTATTGAGTTTTTCTTGGAATTCAAGTTGGAGTTCAATTCATCTCTTCTATAAGTTCTAATCATATTGCTCTTTTAAACTTGAAACAGTTCCTTCTAATTGCAGCTTTGTAAATTACTTCTTTGGCAAATATAGCGGAACCGTGGCTACTTGTTAGAATTTTGTAATTAATGTATAGTTTAATTTTAGAAAATTTTAGACGTTATTTTTATCAAGTTTTATTTATTATATTTTGTACAGTAAATCAGTAAATGTAGCTGCAGTTAGTGTTGGTAATTTAAAATTATAGGTGTAAATTAGCAAAGGTAGCTGCAATTAATGCTGGTAATTTAAAATTATAGGTGTAAATTAGCAGATGTTGCTGCAATTAGTTTCATTTCATCTCATAGTTTTGATAGGTGTAATTATGGGCAATAGGTATATTTTAAAAAATATATATACATTTGTCCCGACGATAATATATTTCCATCAGTAAATATAATTTATACTGGCAGAAATATAATTTCCATCAACAAAAATACTGATTTTTCTCCAAGGGAATATAACTCCTGATGGTAAAAATATTTATTTTTGGGGACGGAAATAGTATTTCTGTGGGTAAAGATACATATTTTTGCTGACAAAAATAGTATTTTTGTGGGTAATGATACACATTTTCTCAACAGAAATAGCATTTTTGTATACACACAGTAGATACCCTGATGGAAAATTCGACGGAAACCTATCCATCGGTAAAGATCAACAGCGACGGGAAGGTATTTTTGGAGATGAAAATTTTCCATCGCCAAAAATGAGGATTGTTGTAGTGTATGTGCCAGATAAACTAGGAAGTAGACATTAGGTGATGGTTTTTTTTTTTTTTCCCATAAACTACATCGCCAAAGAAGTAATTGACTGATTGTCCTCTTTACAATGTTGATAGACTTATTGATCCGGTCACAAGAACTTGGTGTTGAGACCTGTTAAAGGAATATTTTCATTATGATGATGTTGCTGCTATTCGAAACATTCAACTAAGCATATTTCCTCAGGAGGATAAATTGATTTGGAGTGGTGCAAAGAGTGGTATCCTTACTGTTAAAAGTGCTTATCACTTTCTATTGAATCAGCAGTAGGAGGAGGATCGGGCTAGGCCTTCATCTTCCAAGGTAAGTCGAAAAATTTGCTCCTAAAGAAGTGTGGAAACGGGTGTGGAACTGTAATTCATTTCCAAAAATAAGATCTTTCTTGTGGAGGGCCTGCAGTGAAGGCCTAGCATTTGGGGAGGGGCCTCATCAAAGGAACGTTGAGATAGACCATTGCTGCAAAAGATGTGGTGAGTCCATGGAAACCATGGAACATCTTTTGTTGTTTTGTCCATTCGCCAAAGCTGTCTGGTTTGGTTCCTCACTATCTTATAAGGTGTCTGATCTTTACAATGTAAATTTCATGACTGGGTTAGCAGCTGGACTCCCATGTTTTCCCACGCAAAATCACAAGCCAATGAGTCATTCAACTTGGCATCTTTTATTTGTTGGAATATTTGGCGAGCATGAGATGATTATGTATTTGAAACTCATTATTGGACTCCTTTGGAGGTGATTAGGCGAGCGGAGTCAGCATTTAAAGAATTTTCCAAGGTAGAATCTCTTTGCACTCCTAGCAAGACTTTGCTACCCAGATCCAGTTCGCACGCTCCTCCTTCACAATCGGATAGATGGTGGCCACCTATTCAAGTTGCATTAAAATTAATATGGATGCTAGTTTTTCATCCAATACTAGTGGAGTGGGATTCGTGTTTTGTGATCATGATGGCCTAGTTACCAAAGCTATTTCTTGTCACTTGGTTTTTGACTCTATCAAATTGGGTGAGGCTCTGGCTATTTGACTAGCTTTGCAAACAACATTAGAGGATTATCCGACAATTTGGAATTGATACACCTTGTTAATTGGAAGGATCTTTCTTGTCGTGTGGCTATTCCGCCCATAGTTCAGGATATTATCCAAAGACATCTTGTTGTTGAACTTGTTCATTTTCTTATGTTTCAAGGGGAGTGAATACTTGTGCTCATACCCTTGCCTAGAAAGCCACTACCATTTTGGGGTTGGTGGGATGAAATGGCGGTGTTTTTTTTATTCCCTGGCTTCATGATTTAGTTAATCATGATGCCTCAATTGTTGCCGGTTTTGATCATGAATGAATAGATTCTATATTTACCAAAATAATAATAATAATAATAAGGTTTAAATTGAAAAATAAAAATATTTTGTGATGTCACAGTGCAATCACTTGTATTGTATGGATGAGGTAGATATTTTTTTATTTTTGGGTAAATTACACCAGAGGTACCTGACGTTTTGAGAAATCATACCAGAGATATCTAATGTTTCAAAAATCATACCAGAGGTACCTAACATTTTGAGAAATTATACTAGAGGTACCTGACGTTTCAAAAATATTACATTTGGGGTACCTTCTATTTTTGTACTTCCAAATTTAGCCCTATTTAGCATAAATTTCTTGGTCCCCTTTGGCTCACGCTCTCACCATCTCGTTGTCGCAACTACTCACCACTCAGATTCCCATGTGCTCATCACTGTCTCGATTGCCCATCCCCTCTCCTGCCCTTGTCCTCTCTTGTGACCCTTCCTCACTGGCGGTTGCTCATCACCAAGTCATAGATCTTGATTATGGTACACACCTCCGGTGAAAACTTCGCATCCCAACTTGCTATTTTTTCGACGGGTGTATCGATGATTAGGCACCAAATAAGGGTAGTTCAATAAAAAAATGATCAGTCCCTAAAAGTTTGAGATAGATCTAATGGTTACCTTGGAGATGCCAATGTTAGATAGGGTTAATGTTGAAAATATGAAAAGAGGTGCCTCTAGTATGATTTTTGAAACCTGAGATACCTCTAGTATGATTTCTCAAAATGTTGGGTACCTCTGATGTAAATTATCCTTTATTTTTTTAATCCCCTATTACTCTGGGTTAATACAGTGGGTTGATACAGTGCATATTCAAATCAAGGCAAAGAAGGGTGACCACTGATTACGTTGCTGATGGTCTGACCGATCTGAGTTGTGGTCAGGTGTGACTCAATCAATGATGAAAGACTCTAAGGGGGCGTTCGATAAAACTTCTATTTTTGGATTCTATGGATTCTGGCTCCCAGGGAGCCATTTTGGAGTAGAAACGCGTTTGATAACCCCAGTTGGATTCCAACTCCCACAGAGTGAACCGGATTCAAAATGACTCCAGAATCCAAAATTTTGGAGTCATAAATACTTGCTCCAACCTGTTTTGGGAGAAAGAAAAGAGTCGTTGGGAGAAATTAACTCCAACTTGACTCCCAACAATAAAGTGGATTCCCGATATTTTCTCAAGCTCATCCTCCCAACGGCTTCCTCCCAAGGGTGACTGCGACAGTGCGAGCTTCCTCCCAACGGCGACTGCAAGCTTCCTCCTCCCAAACCTTTGTGAACTTCCTCCCAAGGACGACTGCAATCTTCTCCTCCAAGTACGTCTTCTTTGATGTACTAATCTCTCTCCCTCTTCACCTTCATCCCTCTCTTCTCTCTTCCCCTTCATCTTGCAAGTATGATTTCTTTGAGTTTGGGTTTAGTGACTTTAGGGTTTCTTTGAGGTACTGATCTCTCTCCTTCTTCACCTTCATCCCTCTCTTCTCTCTTCCCCTTCATCCTGCAAGTATGATTTCTTTGAGTTTGGGTTTAGTGACTTTAGGGTTTCGTTGGGGTGGAAATAGTGAAACTTACCTCAGCTGTGGCTGAAAAAGATAGAGAGAAGAAGGGCCGTGAGATAGGGTTTCTCACGGGAATGAAGTGGTTTGCAAGTATGAAATTTCATTTTGCAAGTATGAAATTTCAAGGGAAACAGGGGAGTGGTTTGCGGATGGAATGGCCCAGAATAAGGAGAATCATAATAATGATTCTAGGATGAGAATTTTTGTGGTATCCACAATGTAGATTGGGGGCGCCAATTGCCATCCCATTTTAGCAAGGAGGATCATCATGTAGTCAGATTGATCTTGGCGATGACAAGCCAAAAAAGAGGTACTCATGATCAGTGACGGTGGATTGAGAGGCTGTCATGGAATGAAGCCAGGTAACAGCCATCGGTCTGGATTGTTGAAAGACAATGCAACATGGGCTGCGTTGGGTTAGTGCCATCTAAAGTCGGCCTGGCCTGGCTTGCTTAGGACGTTAGGTTGAACCCAACTTCTGGCGATGTCATTTTTCTTTTACCGAAAAAGCTCGTACTGAATCTGAGTGTTTTCGTTCCATATAAAACTGTATACCATGTCGCTTATAATCTGAATGATTCAAGTTTTTATATTGTAATCCTATTCGATACAATAATGATAAGAAAATTTTTTCTTCTATCGTACCAGATGATCGATATCCTCTTGATTGACACCTTTACCTAAAACAATGTCATTTCTTATTTCATTTATGATTTATGACATTTTTGCTTCCTCAATCCGGATCCACATCTTCTCCTCCAAGAGCTTCTAGAGGAGAGGTGGCCCCCCAATCATAATCTGATAATTTTTGTGGTATCCAATTTTGCTGATTTTCATTACTTGGCATGTAGAAGCTGATTTTCATTACTTGGCATGTAAAATTAATTTTGCAAATTGACATTCACTTTTATTTGTCTTTCTTGGTCAAAGAGAGATGATGAACATCATTTCTTTGCATTCTACTTTTTCTGTTGTAGTTCGAATTGTGAAGTTAGTTTTTCAGTGTAGGACCACATGAAAACCATGATATTGTGAATGTTATCGTCTTTGAAGTTGACCTTCCAATATGGGACCACATGAAAACTTTGTCCATTTGATTTGTTTACAGTGATTACCAACTAGTAATGGCAACTTCATCAAGAACAACCATAGATGTTGTTAAATGGAATAGAGTGGAACTAGATACGTATGTTGACATCTTAGTCGAAGAGGTTCTAAAAGGAAATAAAACTACGTGCACCTTTAATAAAGAGGGGTGGACAAATATAAAGACAAAGATGGAAGAACAACTAAGTCGTCCGTTTACAATGAAGCAGTTGAGGAATAAAATGAACAAGTTGAGGTCTGAATTCAGCAGTTTCCAAAGACTGTTGAATACCATTGGGTTCGGATGGGATGACTCAACCAAACGAGCTGAAACATCTGACCCAGATATTTGGGACAGACTCATCCAAGTAAACACATATCCATAGATTAAAAGAAGCAGTTCCCTTTATTTTCAATCAAAGTTTTTCTTAAACGTTGTCATTTTGGTTTCAGGAAAACCCTGGTTGGGCAAAATATAGGAAAAATAGGTTACCCAGTGGAAATCTCTTGAAGTGATATTTGTTGATTCCTATGCAACGGTGTGTTTGCCTGTTCCAACAATGATGATAACATTGTCTTTGGAGAAAGTGATGGTGATAACTTGGACACTGAGGTGCCTCAAGAGCTCGCTCCTGAACAACCTACTATTGGTGTCACTGATGGAGCCAATGTGCAGCGTAACCCTTAGGGAGCTCACAGGCTAGATCGGACTCCATCAACCATTAGGAAAAGAGGAAGAAGCAGTGACATAGCTGGTATTATGAACACAATGTTGGAACATTCCAAAGCTAGGCTGTCACACCCCAATTCTGATCCAACCAGAATGGTGTGAGTGAACCGTCATTGAACAAACGGTTCACACCAGGATCTCGAATAGGCCGTGTCCACTCATACAAACCATTACACATAACCACAATCAGAATATAAATATACAACGGAAGACTTTAAATAGAATGAACTGAGTATCTATTGATAATTTAAATAAATATCCAATTATCCAAATTCAAACACATAAAATAATATCTGTAAATCCATTTAATCCAACCGAAAATAATGAAAATAAATAAATAAAACCAATCAAAGGTACACGCAGAAAGGGCACTCGCATGAAGCGTCATGCTCGTCCTCTCCTGCCTGTACACCCAGAGCAGCAACATCGCCATACGCCAGAGCGTTCACATAATCATCTACCGTGTAATCTGCATCAACATCTAAAAACAATGTATATACAAAGGGTGAGCTCACAACTTAGCTCAGTAAGACAATCAGACAGTTTCACAATATTATGCATGAGTAACAATCATTTTATGCCGTGGTCCGGTTTTAAGTTTGCAATGTGCTATAGAAAGGTTTGGTGGCCCCCGCACCTCTATACACGAGTGTGTGGCACCTCATGGATCACACCCCATTGGCCCACATGTACCCATCATGGAATAGAGATAGAACTAAGATACTCCCGCATTCTCCCCGATGCTCTACCCATACCAGTACCTAAGCCCCTACTGGCCAGGGCTCACAAACTGGGCTCACAACTAGCCAATCCTACATGTCATCAATGTATGCTCTATCCCAGCACAACCGTCTACGACATAGAGATAGAGCTAAGGCATTCCCACACCTCCCCTGATGCCCTATCCGTAACTAACCCACTAGGATAGAAACAATACGCAGGTAGACCCTATCCCAACATAACTCCCTATGGCATAGAGATAGAGCTAAAGCATCGTGGACAAGGCAGCATCGACCTCGGAGATCACAATGCCATATAACCATGGCCAGGCCAGCATCAACATCGGAGACCATCGTACCATGACCTTCCCCTGATGCCCCACCAGTACCAAGCATGTTAAGACAGAATACTACAAAAGGTGCTAGAGTGAGGAGCGATCTCAGGCCCATGCCCCACTCCATATACTAACCAAAACAATCACATGCTTAACAATCACATCCTATCAATGCATGAACAATAATAATAACTGAAAGTAAAGGATGGCATGTGAATATGCACAAACATCACATCATAGATATTCAGATGATTAACAACAACTTACTGTCCATTAATTATTAGATTTAGGTCAGATTCCCTTACCTGACGCTCGTTTGATAGCTTGCTCCACGTCGCAAGATGCAAACGGAAAGTCACAAAGTCCTACAATATTATTAGGGTTTCATTAGAATATATTGCTTAGGGTTTCATGTTGGTCAGAAATCAATATGGTTACAAAATACCCTCACAGAGCTTGCCGATGGCATGTACCGGTCGCAGCTCTGTGGGGAAGACTGGCGACCGGTATGGTCAGCCGGTCCCCACAGACCAACCTCCCGAGGGATACCGGTGGCAACATACCGGTCGCACTACGTGCAACCGGTATAGTCGACCGGTATGTCTCTGGAAGACCATACATGGGTTTTTCGACTACCGTCGATCATCCTCTATGGATTTTCAAGGTTTCTCCTATCCATACTAAGTCTAATCTTTGAGTTAGAGTTATCCCCAACTCATTCGAGTCTCATTTCGATGAATATCATCTCGAAACTCGAATCTAGAGTTTGACGAAAACTTAGGGTTTATTGGCCAATTTAGGGTTTTAGATCAATACCTACTTTGCATGGTATTGATCCACCCACACAACTAACATAGGGTAACAGGGTAAGAAGATTGATTCAAACACTTACCGTTGACTGGCGTAGAGTAAGCTTCGTCGAACGACAATGGCGGCACTTCTTCTTCTTCCTAGCTCCTTCTCCTTTCCAACCTCTTTCTCTTCTCTAGGGTTTGCTAGAGAAAATGGAAAGAATTTGAGGAGGTTTAAGGGAGTATTTATAGGCTAGATTTAGGGTTTAGTAACCCTACTAGGATTAGGAAAGTCTTAGGATTCGAAATCAGGTAAGTGGGACCCCCAGAAGTCAAATTCTGGATTTCCACACTTAGCTGCACAGACCTGACCGGTCGACCGGTACCAAGACCGGTACCATCGACCGGTCAACATAAAATCATGTTGATTCGATCGTCTTTGGTCCGATTTCATACCTGTTTTTCATCCGCTCGTCCCGTCTGGCCCAGTGATGATCGAAAGACCTGTCACGACATCAAAACCAAGGTTTAGACCGGGTTTACGGAGTGCGAGTCTTACATAGGCTGGAATTGTTTACTTCGTCAATGATTACCAACACTACACCTACTCCTTCTCCCAATTCTGTGAGCTCAGTAGGGTATTCAATTAGCCAATGTGTGACAGTTTTGAACAAAATTCTAGATCTTAGTAAGGAGTTATATGTCAAAGTTATGAATCATATGACGAATAATGCGGATTGGAGAGTGTTGTTCATGAGCTTAGATGATGATAAGAAATTGTGGGCGATAGAGTCACTTCAATGATATCAACAGTAGTTCCATTTAAAAGTTGTTTACATTTGATACAGTGGTTTATTTAATTTGGGTACAATGGTTTGATAGGATGGTTTGTTTAAATTTTTGTTAACTCCAAGTTTGATACAATGGATTATGGAAACTTATTATGGTTTGATTAAATTTTTAGTTGACTTCAAGTTTGATACAATGGGTTATGTAAACTTATTATGGTTTGTTTAAATTTTATGGAATGCTTTTTCATATAGTGCAATAGTTTGATGTGGTTTAATATATAATGGTAGTTATGTATCTGTTATATGTCTTTTTATTTTTTATTTTTTATTATGCAGTATTAAACATGAATGGAATGATTAGTAATGAAGTTATGAGATGTTACGAAGAAATGGATTGGAGCATGTTGGAGTTCATAACAATGCATGAATTAGAGATGTCTTTACACATTAGGGAACCCTGTAGAGATTCATTCATGACAGGTCGAGATGGGTAGCAGAATTATTAGTTGGTAGTAGTGATAGAATCTATGACAAGTTTCATATGGAATGGCATGTGTTCATTAGTCTGTGTAATCTCATGAAACAAAGAGGTTGGCTACAAGATAGTCGATACCTAAAAGTTGATGAACAATTGGCCATGTTTATCCAAGCGCTGCAAGGGAGATGTGGCATTAGGAAACGCACTGAAAGGTTCCAACACTCAGGGGAGACAGTGAGTAGATTTTTCAAGATTGTGTTAAAGGCATTTATGAACTTTTCAAAGGAAAATATTCGGCCACCTAATATGAACGTGGAACAATCACAAGTACGAAACAATCCAAGACATCATCCTTACTTCAAGGTAATTTTTCTATTACCAATTATGCTCACATTTTTCTTGATATATTTTGTGCATTATTCAGTTGTATCTCTATCCATCTTATTAGGATTGCGTTGGGACCATTGATGACACACATGTAGACGCTTCAGTACCAGTAAATATGCAAGTTTCCTATGGAATAGGAAGCAAACACTATCATAGAATGTGATGTGTATATGCTCATTTGACATGAAGTTTAGTTACGTATATGTCGGATGGGAGGCTAGTGCTAATGACTGCCGCATATTAGCAGATGCTCATCGCCAAGTGTCTTTTCCACATCCACCCTCAGGTTATGTGTTTTATTGATGCTCAAATTGTTTTATTTATTTAGTTAAGTTGTTTATATATTGATTTATTTTTGTTTACAATGATATAGGCAAATATTATGTTGTAGATTCAGGATATTTGAATCAACGTGGGTACTTCACACCATTCAAAGGAAAACGATATCATCTACGTGATTACAGGGGAGCTGGACGAGAACCTAGATCTACTAAAGAATTGTTCAATCACAGACATTCTTCTCTACGGAATGTGATTGAACGATCATTTGGAGTGTTAAAGGCTCGGTTCGGAATTTTGAAATCAATGCCATCCTATCCACTCAAAATCCAGGGTTTCATTGTCATAGCATGCTGTGCTCTCCACAATTATATTAAAGATGAGCAACTTGCAGACAAGGAATTCAACAGGCTAAATGCATATAATGCCTTAGATGAGGATCAAGAGGAGGAAAATATTCGGATAGGAACTGATCCTGTGATACATACATGCACCTAGTAATTTGAGTGGCACAAGCCCATAGATGAATGCAATTAGGATAGGGATTGCCAACCAATTGGCTAGGGATAATGGTTTACCAGAACTTTGATTTTGTAACTATGTTTAATTTGACTATGCATCCTTTTATTAAACAATGTGTTAGAACAAATTACAGTTGTTATACCTTATTTTAGTAGTCTGTGATAATTATACAATCGTTAAATTTTATTCCATCTTAAGGACACTTGAATGCATGTGTAATTAAATTTGATGCCATTTTTCCCCCTTCATAATTATATATGGCTGATTTTGAACCTCCGATGTGTGAATGTGTGATGGGTAAAATGTTATTTTCCACATCCCGAACAAAAAAAAAAAAAAAAAATCTCGATAAACTGAGAGGGATTGTTAAAATGTAATGTTATATATCATCCATGCTATTTTACTCATATTTCAAAATATGTATTGAAAAAAAAAGGAAAAAGGAGGCATAGTTTTTGTTATTTTTAATTCATTTTAATTTTTACTCTAGAATATTTTTTTTATCAAACAGGATTCTACTCCATTTTAGCTCTGAAATGGTTCCAGATCAGTGTGTTAAAACAAGCTTTTGTTCCAAAGAGGCTCTGGAATCCATTACAGAATTGCATTATCAAACAGGTTTCTAATCCAAAATAATCTTGGAATAGCTTAGAGTAGAATCCAAATTTGAACCAGAATCCAGAATCCAGAAGTAGAAATTTTATCAAACAGACCCTAAGTCGTCCAGTCATGAGTCATGAGTCATGAGTCGTGAGGAACAAAAAGCTACTCAAAACCCAAGAAATCAGAATTAAACATGGCCACCTTATGCAGATTTAGAGTTTCAAACTTGCACTCACAAATTGTTCAAACTTCCAATCCATTAAAAAAGAGAAAAAAACAAAAAATTTCTCTTTGACGATTTCAGGATTCTTTCTTTCTTTCTTTGGTCAGCTTCAAAACTTTTCTTGACTACCAACTAAAAATCGATCAACAATAAAACTCTCGAAATTTGAACTGGTTACTTATAGTTTTGCTTCAATTTTTTAGTTTAATTGGATCATGATGATTTTATTAATTGGTATAATTGGTATCAGATTGATAGATTTGTATCGATTTTGACCATGGCCGTTCCTGGTCCTATGTCTAATTCTCCCTTGTTTTTAATCAATATCGATCAAGGCCACATGTCAGCAAGACATTGGAGCCGTACCCGGTGCCATACCCGGATACTCGGAACTAAATCCTTGGTTTGGGTTGCATTATAACAGAAGGTTTAACCATGATACTTGAATCTTTCTTACTGCATACAACTTAAGACTTCATTGCCAACTTTTCTAAAGTTTCAAGTTCTTTGGCAACTCTTCCTAATTTTTTTTCAACCATTAAATTCTCTTGCATACGTAACTACTCCTTGTCAGATGACATCCTCGAATTGGAAACTTGGATTCTTTGAAAGAACTAAGAATCTAGATTTTTTTGTTTTTGATTTCATAACCTTCTTACTTGGATTATAAGAATGTGGACTTTGGAATGATTCTCTAGAATCAAACCAGTTGAACTTAAATTTCTTAACACAAGATATAGTGTATGAAGAAGATTACAAAGACAGATCGACCTATCATTTATTAAGAAGAAGACAGTCAAAGACGCCACTTATTGGAGATTCAAAAGCTTTATAATTAAGATTTGCCAACCTTTCTCATTTAGATTTTTGCATCTTCTTTTTTTTTGGAATGTATCTCTAGTCAAACCAGTTGACGCGCGAACTTAGATTTCTTAACATAAGATAGAGAATGAAGAAGATTGAAAAGACAGATTTGAAGTTATATTAATCCACTTTAGGTAGGCAGAGAAGACCATGAAACAGCATTAACAACCCTAACAAGTTGCCGCCATATGGGCTGCAACCCTAATAGGAGACAAACATCTAAGACCCGAGGTCAAGATTCTACGTGGAATTGGACCGGGTCACTGAGTCAATCCTTGAATATTTGACGGTTCAGATTGCCATGTCAGTGCTTGTAAGGTTCAGATGGTGAAGAATTCTAGATTTCCAAACTTTCCTAAGGGGGACCATCTAATTATTCTATTTGCTATATATTATATAATTAATTATTTAATACATTATGACATATGTAGTTGTTTAGTATGATTTATGGTATTTATTTATATTTAAAATAAATTGATATAATCTAAAATATACAAATAGATTAGAACGTGTTTATCATTATTATGATAATCTATTATTATTTCTTTATGTTCAATGATATTAAATAGTTATTATTATTTATCCATAATTTATTTTCATAAATTATTTATTATATATAACTCATAAACATAAATATAAACTATACCAAAGAGAACCTAAGTTTAGGTCGAATTATTGGGCCGTGAAATTTATATAGAGAACCATTTTTGACTTCTTTAATTTCTGCCACTTCTTGGCCTGGTCAAACCCAATCTCTTCAAGCCCAACCTGATTATAGGCCAGGCTAGGGTGGTTTAGTGTTTGTGCCAGTCCATCATGACATGTGAAGAGGGGGGGATTCAATTCCCATTTGTATCTGTTTAAGGGAATCTGAACCCTAACGTTCAGTTTTGATATCACCCAAATGATTGAATATAATCCGATCCATTTAGGTATTCGTGTACAAACTTGAATTTTTGCATAGAGGCTCATTCCATATAGATGCAAATTGTAAGATGATAAATTGCGAGAAGTAGAAAATAAAATTGTAATTTTGTATTTTTGGATGGTTATACTGCACATACATTTCATAAATAGTGTGGTATATACTGCATTATTTCTTTTCGCATTCAAATCGGATTTCAATCAGATCTTTGAATGAGGACCAAAAGGGGTAAAGAGAGATAAGAGTATATGTAGAATGGTAAAAGAATAAGCTTTTAAAAAGGATATAGAAAAGGACTAAGTCCATGCGAATGATAATTCACGGTTCCAGTTTTCCCTTCTACCGCTGCAAAAATGAATGGCATTAAAACTGGGATATCAAAAAAGAAGAATAGCAACACCAACGAACCAGATAGAATCTTATGCTAAATTTTCCAGATTTAACATTTTCAGTAGAGAAAGAGATGTGGAAGTCTGGTTACGTGTGGATATTGAAAAAAAAAGAAAAAAAAAAAGAAGTATTATAGGTTAAATATAAGACTGTATTAATTTTTTTTTTTTTTAAACTATGATACCACATAGATTTGGATACACAAATGTTGGTAACAAAGGTTGACTTTTATAGAAGATGAAAGATAAGTCGGGTAACCCATCACATCCAGTTACTCCATATGCACCCATATCACTAGTTGAATGCTGAGAGCAGCACCATTTGAAGAGATTCAATATTCTTTCAATTGGTCTATGATAAGTCAAAATCCGTAGATACTCGATCGGTTACATAGAATCGTGATTAGGTTAAACTCATCACGTTATTCTTGTATGTTGAAATAGAGTTTGATAGCAACTGTAACACTTAGGCCCCATTTGATAATAATCCCCTTTTAGGATTTTGGGATTTCATCTCCTTGGGAGTAATTTCGGAGCCGAATCCCATTTGATAAGTTTGTTGGACTATGTGTTGTCATTGTTGGCAACTTGGCTGATGTGGCAATGATAGTGAGCATACAGTTAAAGAAACAAGGAGAGAGAACATCAGTGTAGGAGAGGGAGTGTCTTTGCAAGTCGCAGTGATGCCAGTGCAAGTGGAAGAGATGAGCCAGCCTTGTGTACATGTTTTATAGTGTTCTACAGCCTTGTGTATATGTTTTACAGTGTTCTACAACTTCTAGAGTGTGGGTCTTATAGGGGGTCCCATTGATGATGTGGCTAACATGGGTGATGTAGCAAGAAAGTAGAAGAGAGTGAAACTGATGTGGTCAGCAAGAGGAGAGAGAAACTGGTGATGTTGCGTCTCTCAAGCACATTCTAAAGAAAGAGAGAAAGAAGAAAGAGAAAGTGGAGAGAGAGAGAGAGAGTAGAGAGAGAAAGAGGAGAGAGAAAATATGTGGATGGTACCCACTATGCTGAGGTGGCACGCCACCATGGCAGCCAGCTTGGCTGAGAGCCATGGCACCACAGGCAGCAGCCAGCCACAGCAGCATGGCCAGCAATAGCAGCCAGCCCATGCACCATGGGCACTTAGCCATGCCACAACAGCTCACAGGCACCACAAGGCAGCAACACTTGCTAGCACCTGCAGCAAGAAGCAAGGCCCGCAAGGCCCGCAAGTAATGCCATGCGCATGCCCCAGCCCTTGGCAATGCCGCAAGCAGCACACCAGGCAGCACAAGCCCATAGCTGCGCGCACATGTTCATGGCACTCTCGCAAGCTCGCACGCCAAGTGTTTGTCAAAAAGTTAGGAGAGAGAGAGAGAGTGAACTCCATGTGTTACAGAGGACTTTTTGGTACTTTACAGGGGCATTTTGGATAGTTTAAATGAAGAAGATTCAATACAAATGGTCACGATGGAGCCACACAGCATATATTCCAATCTAACGGACAAGAAAAAGGGGGCTAGAGTGTATCTCAGATAGTGCTTCAAGATGCTATCGCGACTCCCCTAATTGGCTGGGTGCAACATATTATTATGATCCGCAACACATTAAAAGTATGTCATTATTTGGCATAGCGGATGCATCGTAAGGAGGAGGTACTAATCCAAATCCTACGGACAGTACCCAGTCCGATCTTAGATGACGTGATTGAACCGATCTAATGGCCAAAAGTGCATCCTGCCTTTCCTAGAAGATCCGACGCTTTAAGTGAAGATTCTCCAATCGTCGAATGAGAACTCGACAATGCGAATTGACCAGTCAACGCAGGCGACTCTATGGTGTAGCGCGGGTGCATGGAATGTTCTAAAAATATTCCTTTTTGAATTATCTTATTGGCCGAGACTGTAACGGCCATATCTCGGCCATCTAGAGTCCAAATCGAACGATTCGAAATACTGTGAGCTCGTTTTTGAATGCTCTAGTGTTTGAGAAAGAGTGAGCATGAAGAACAGAGTCAAAGCTCTAGTTTTTGGGTGAAAAACCCTCTTTTGAAGGTATGGTGTGTATTTTAATGCCTTGATTCCATCTACCTACCTCCCATGGATTGTTGCAAACCCTATTGAAGAGCATTGAAGGACCAAAATGGTGGTAAGCCATTAATAGAGCCCAAAGTCTAGCTGAATGAAGAAAAATAGAGTAGAGGCTCGGGTTTTTAAAAAAAAAAAAACTCTCTTGGAAGGTTTTGGTGAGTTCTAATGGATTGAATATCTACACCAACCTTCAAGGAGGTCATTGAGGGTCTATTATAAACTTGAGAATGGTTGTGAGCCATTAATGGAGGTAATGAGAGCTTGTAGAAGAAGATTATTTTGTTTTGACTAAAATACCAAGCTAGGGTTTTGGTTTGATTTTGTATTAAGGATTACTTCTTCTCATTTACACTCTATGGGTTGTGTGAGGTGCCATTGAGTCTATTGAAGACATGCAAGAACATGGTTGGGCTCTCTTGTTATATTAATGGTGTTCTTGAGTTTGTGAAGAGGAGGTATGCACTCAAGGTGTTTGTAAAAACACCAAGGAAGAAAATGGAGCTTGTTATGACATCTTTGAAGATTGGAGAACCCAATTTTGGACTTTCTTACATAAAGTGAGCATCCGGTTGTGGAGTTGTCAATGAAAGGTAATCCACTTGAGCATTTCCCTATTTTATTGTATTTCATAGACTAGGAGGTGTTTGATGACATGTCTATGAGAATACCTAGACTGTAATTGGGTTGGGGAATTAAATTTGTATGAGCTTTCATTATAGGGCATTGATATAAGCTCATTCACAATATTATTTGCTTCCTGTTGGTGCGGGTTAAGCGTGGTGTGTAGCGTGTGCTGAACAATGGTACTTGATACCTGAATTCCTGGCACATGTGTGTCCTCCTAGTTTTATGCTAGGTAAATTGGTGTATGTACTCCTTGCTGTGTAGATAACAAAAAGAAGTCTATTGAGAATATACGGAGCCCATAGGGCATTACTCCGTGGACTAGCCATCACACACTATGGTGGTGAACCACGTATATCTTTTGTTGTGGGCTGTGTTTATTTTGTATCTTGTGAAGTGCATGGAATGACATGCAGGATGGGTGTGCACAACATGGTAGACCTGCCCACTCTGTGGTAGCGAGGTAGTTGTGTATACGATTGTGTGTTTGTGATTACTTTTGTGATAATGTGGTTGTGGTCAGTGAGTGGAGTGTCAACTCAGGGCAATGCATCTTCAAGGAATTATTTAAAAGAATTTTTAAAGACACTGATTCACCCCCCCCCCCTCTCAGTGTCAATCTGTGATCAATAATTGGTATCAGAGCTCCAGGCTCAGTGACAGCTTGATCAGCAGCTGAGTGGTCAAGGAGCAAACATGTCTATAAGGGATGATTTTTGCAAACCTCCACTTTTTGATGGAAATGAATTTGTGATCTGGAAGTGGAGGATGGAAAATTATATAGGTTTTCTTGGCTTTAATGTGTGGCAAGCAGTTTGTACTGGGAAGGTGGATGCCCAGTATGAGTCTACAGCTAAGAATGCGATTAAGGATGGATTGAGAGATTGTGTGAGAGTCCGGGTCAATGGATGCAAGACAGCAATGGCATTATGGGATAGAATACAAAGTTTATGGAGATGAGTCTGGCTTTAAAGCTCATGCATCACTAGACATTGATTCTATTACAGAGGCAGATAGTGGGAGTTCAGATGAGTGCTTTATTGTTGGATTAAAGGATCTTGTTCTAGAGATTGACTTGACTAGAGAGCTGAGAGTAGCTCAAGATGACTTGAGACTTGAGAGAGAGAGGGACTCACAGTTGTATCATGTGACCTTTATAGTGCAAATGAGACTATTTCAATTTTGAAGACACAAGTAAAGGACTCCAGCTTTGTCATTACGGCCTTATAGGCTCAGGTCATCAGCAGAGATGAGATGTGTATGAGCTTTGAGATCCATACATTGAGAGCACAACTGATAGAGAGACAGATGAGTCAGGCGTGCACCCCACCAGTAGTTGAGGAGATCACCAGATGTACAGCTCAGAATTGAGATTGTCAGAGACCATCCACCATCAGTTCTAGTTCTACCTTTAAGCAGGGTGAGTCGTCTAGGAGGACTACAGAGGTAGACTTGAGCAGATCACAGAGACAGAGTTTAAGCAGAGCAGAGGTAAAAACCCAAAGCAGAAGACAAAGGAAGGGAGTACAGAGATACGATGATGCAATACCTCCAATACACCAGGCACAATGTAGAGGTATTCCCCCACAGAAAGAGCAGAAGCATAGTAATGCAAGACCTCCAGCAAACCAGGCACAATATAAAGGTATTCCCCAGCAGAGAGTGCAGAGACACAGTGATGCAAGACCTTGAGCACACCAGGCACAATGTAGAGGTGTCCCCCCATAAAGAGCTCAGGCAGAGAACATAGGTAGTATGTAGAGTGATAGGGTTGATAGAGTTTACCAAAAAAGGCCAGTTGAGCAAAGAAGATTCAGTAGGTCCAATCACCAGAGGCATAGACAATAGATTCTCCAACAAAGGTAGGTGGTACCTACCATGAGACATAGACCCACACCCAGTTGGCACAGACATTCCCTTATGAGACAGTCACATTTTCATGGATATTGTC